>OY759271.1:25740912-25790912 GCA_963662155.1 Lamellibrachia columna | reverse complement strand
TGTTGTTTTTAGTGAAGCTGCAATTTTATTTCCACGACAGCCACTATACGGTAACGGATGGACTAGTTACAGTGCTGACCCCTGGCGGATATCATTATGACTAGGCATTTCAGTTGCGACCTCTAGTGACGTTGTTGGACCATTAGCGAGAAGTCGTTTGTAGCGACGCAATGCGATGACCACAACAACTCTCTACACAATTGTCCGTCGTATAATCCGCCTGTTTTGTGATCGTATCCAGCACACAATAAGCACGATATGGTTGAATATGTTTGACACGACATATTGCCGGAGTTGTACATCAGCTGATTGTATGATGTCTAAAGCAAAGTTGTGAAGACGAGGTTTGAATAGGCGTTAAATAACGCTGTAATGTGTACGTCGCAGGCAGAACGGCATGATACGCTGCCACTAAAGTACAATGCTTGGTTTCAAGCGAGTTGTGCATCTTGCTTAGGCACCATGTTGTATGCTGGGCGAAAGGGTCGTTTCGATCTACGCATCTTTTCGGTCTACTACGTCTGTAGAGATGACGATCGGAAGGCCACAGTCTGAAACAGTTCGTGTCACAAACCGTTGGCATTTGCTACAGGGTGCAGTAGTTTTAATAGAGATAATGTTTCATAGTTTATAACACCATCAATATTACATATCAATTTGTCGTTTCTCCTGTCACTGTTTTAATACAACTGATGTATGTATGTATATATGTATGCATGTATGTATGTATGTATGTATGTATGTATGTATGTATGTATGTATGTATGCATGCATGTATGCATGTATGGATGCATGCATGCATGCATGGATGCATGCATGCATGCATGCATGCATGCATGCATGTATGTATGTATCTATGTCTCTATGTGTGCATGTGCGTGCGTGCGTGCGTGCGTGCGTGCGTGCGTGCGTGCGTGCGTGCGTGCGTACGTACATACGTACATACATCTATGAAAAAATAATATACCTAAGTCAAAATTTATTTTACTCACATAAATTATGATTATTAGTAGATCATTTTAAACCAAGATAATATATCTATGGATAGGTGGTTATATGTAGCTAATTCAAACTGAGTTGGCATACTGGCTCAACAAACACTTGATGTAGGGTAAGTTGAGTCACAGTCACAATGGGTAAATACTTTATTTGTGTAATTTACGCATGCCTTCTACTAATACTTCATCGCAACTCAGCCAATGTGTACAGAAACGTCATTGACAAGTCAACCCACTTAATTAATAAGTCAACGCACTTAATGAATAAATCAACACACTTAATTAATATAGACTTAGAGACCCATCACTATCTCAGTGGAACTAACTGCTAATATGTCGCCCAGCAGCTGTTCGATGTCCCAATTTCCCAGTTTGCTCGGAAAGATGAACTCGATGCAGTTTGAAGTAAAGCAATACTCGTTCTTTAACCACTGCTCAATTATCCTTCTCTCGGGTGGTTCAATCACAAAAAGTTACGACATACATCAAAAACATACTTTTAACTCACATTTTCTGATCGTTATGACAGATGGCACATATGCCAGTCGTGGTCTAATAACAATCAATGGGTGGTAATCAAGTAACTGTCGCTGCTGTAGTTTCCAGGGAAACATGAATGGCTCGTCTAGCTCTCTGGTTCTGCTAACAATGTCTTCCCCTACACACAGTCGTCTTGTCGGTGGGCAGTCATTGATATTAGTCATTAAAGGTTCTTCTCCGATTCAATGTTCTCGTTTAAGGATCGTTTCGCGAAAAATCAAACCTATCTAGTACCCACTGCGACACACTAGCTCTGTTGTGCAAATGAGGTGTTTAGTTTCGATGAAATAATCGGACAAACTATTAGATTTGTTTGGGTTCGGTCCAAATTCTGTGAAAACGGGGCAAAAGTGGTACGGCTCTATATACTATGAATACCATGACATAAGGCTATTCACACTTTTGCAGTGTCACAGATCGGAGACTGTGGGAGGTTTTATACAATTAGCTTGTTTATTTTAGTCACCTAGCGATTGAAATTTTGGTGAGTAAGAGTCGTACTAGTGGCGCCGAATAGCGACCGATGGCTAATCAAGAGATCGGTAATTTATTTGTTTCCATCTGAGGAACAGATCAACGAAATGTTATCATGTTTGGTATCATTGGAAAACAAGTTGTCTACTGATATTGTTTATCATTGTTTTATAACCTAATTATGGTGAAGAACGAATAATTTCAGATAGAGTCAAGGTTGTTGTTTTGTGTCGGTGACAGCATAGGGCCAGGTAAACATCTTTACTTTCACACCTTCGAATAATAGAGGGAGCTAAAGGAATGTTTAAAGTGGTTTTCTGTTATAAATCTGGTAGCAGATGCATTTTGACGTACACCATCGTAATGTATGTACTGTAGAGATTCCTATGACATATATTTTGTGTAGGATATTATGTGATTTGAATGGTTGATACTGGGTTGTTTAACACGAACATTGCATAACTATTCACAAGTTATTTTGTAAGCCTTTCCGTGGTCTACGGGCTCTTGTATGCACCAACATGATTGGTTGATCCGTTGTGAGAGCTGTTGTTAGTGATAGTGGAAGTATAACATAGTTACGGGCGTTGAAGCAGCAGAGGCACTTCCGTCACGTGACGGTCGGGTTACAAATAACATCTAAAAACGTACGTGGTTCCTCTCGGATAACCCTACTCGCCCAACGGGTTCGCGGAAGTTGGAGGATGCGACGCACCGGCGACAAAGATAACCCTACTCGCCCAACGGATTCGCGGAAGTTGGAGGATGCGACGCACCGGCGACAAAGAATCGCCGAGCCATATACAAGATTTAACAAGATTTAACAAGATTGTCATCCCAAACAACAAGTTCTAGATGGCAAGTGGACAAGGAAGCCATTGGCTTATCGAGAGTCCAACAATTTTCTCATCTATGTGTAGCCCGCCCTTATCAAATATATGTTAATTCTATTTTTGAACATATTCACACTACTAGCATTAACACAATCATTTGACAGTTTGTTCAATTCATTTATCACCCTCTGTGAGAAAGAGTACTTTGTCATGTCCAACCTACACTGCTCCTTAACTAATGCTGCTTCGTGTCCTCAGGTTCTACTGCCTTCTTTAGGTTTGAAGAACATATTCCTGTCAACATCCTCATAACCATTCACTATTTTAAACACTTCTATTTGGTCTCCTCTTAGTCTCCTGGTGTTGTCAAACCACATTGTAATAAGCGACTTTCGTAACTAAGGTCTCTCAATTCTGGAACCATTTTAGTTGTTCTTCGTTGTATTCTTTCTAGCTTGTCTATGTCCTTTTTACGATATGGCCTCCATGCGGGAATACAATATTCCAAATGTGGTCTAACTATTGCTTTGTACAGGGGTAAAATTAGCTGTTTCTCCTTATGTATGATAGTTCTCCTAATTAGCCCTAGAATTTGATTTCCTTTCGAAGCAGCAATCCCACATTGTTCTGAAACTTTCATGTCAGCACTAAATGTTACTCCTAAGTCCTTTTCTTGTGTGGTTCTACCTAGTACAGCATCCCCCATTTTATATTCTTCGTCCATGTTTCCGTGTTCTACGTGTATACATTTACACTTCCCAAAATGTAATAACATTTGTATCATTAGTAACCTTTCTGAATACTTTTGTGTCATCTACAAATTTCAGTACTTTGCTAGATATGTCATCTTCAAAATCATTTATATATATATATATATATATATATATATATATATATATATATATATATATATATATATATATATATATATATATATATATATATATATATATATATATATATATATATATATATATATATATATATATATATATATAAACAGTATATGACCTAATACTGATCCCTGTGGTACCACACTCAAAACAGATTTCCAGTTAGAAATCTCACCATCTACTATTACTCTCTGTTTTCTGTGTGTAAGCCACTTTTCTATCCAGTTGATTACATAATTATCTATGCCATGGACTTTTAGTTTAAGTAACAATCTTTGATGTGGCACTTTATCGAAAGCTTTCTGAAAATCTAAGTAGACAACATTCACTAGTGACCCGTCATCTACCCACTTTGTAATTTCTTTAAAAAAAAAGAGATTATTTATACGTGACCTTGCTTTTAGGAACCCATGTTGAGATGTATTTATTAATTTATGTTTTACAAGGAATTCCACCATGTGGTCTCTAATTAATGTTTCGAGTAATTTACATACAATTGATGTTAAACTCACTGGTCTATAATTTTCTGGCTTGTTCCTCGATCCCTTCTTAAATAGCGGCGTATTGTTTGCCTCGTTCCATTCTGAAGGAACTATTCCTTCTTGTAGTGACAAGTTAAACAATTTTGCAAGTGGTGTACTAATTTGTTCAACAATTTACTTAAGCAGTTTTGGTGGTATCCCATCAACTCCAGGTGATTTATTATCTTACATCTTCTTAATTTTCTTTGCTATCATTTCAGGAGTCACAAATAACTGCCCTAAATGTTCTGATGTATTGCTCTCAAATTTAGTAAATGGAACTGGAAGCGAGCTGATATCTTCTGTGGTAAACACTGAGCTGAAATACTCATTCAGGACCTCTGCCATTTGAAACCCCTCTTAAATGATGTTTCCCCTGTTGTTTTCCAGTGGTCCGACGTTATCTCGAACTTTATGTTTACTCCTTACATAAGCATAGAAAATCTTGCTGTAATTTTTTATATTACCTGCCAATTTTTTTTCAAAGGTTCTTTTAGATTTTCTAATTTCAGTTGTAGCTAGGTTAAGTGTCTCTTTGTAATTTGCATAGTCTTCATCCTTTCTGGTATGCCTATAAACCCTCCACATAGTATGCTTAAACACTATAATAGCTTCTTTTGACAAGTGTTTCTTTCTAGACCGTTTTCCTTGTTTTTCAAGGGAACAAATTTATCGATGATACTCTCAATTTCATATATTAGAATATTCCAACATTCAATTGAGGTCTTATTCATCAGCATGTTATTCCAAGCTAGCTTTGCTAAGTATTTTTTCATTATTATTTCTTTATAATTACCTTTGTGGAAGTTTCTCCTATACATTTTTTATTTTTACTTTCTGATTTTACGTTGATGTCAAAATGTATTTGATTGTGGTCACTGTTACTTAATGGTTCATGTATTTTTACATTGTCCACTAATTCTTTTTGTGATGATAAAACTATATCTAATACATTTTCTCCCCTAGCACGTGTTGAGTAAGGAAGCTCTCCTGAATTAAAAATAGAAATTGTTGGTCCTCACCCCCTGTACTCTGTAGAGATTTCCATTGTATATGTCCATAGTTAAAATCTCCCATTATGATACATTCCCCTTTACTAACTTCCTTTATAGCATTTTGTATTTTTGTGTTATCCTCTTCGTTTATGTTTGGACTTCGGTAAATTAATCCAATAATTAATTTTGAATTTCCTGAAACTATTTTGCACCAAACAGCTTCATCGTAATCTGCTTCCCTTTCTAATTTTATTTGATAAGCCTGAATAGATTATCTAACATATAAAATAACTCCCCTTCCCCTTCTTCCTATTCGATCTCTCCTAAACATTACGTATCCTGTCAATCCTACTTCAGCATCTGTTACGTACGCTGACTTCAGCCGCCGTCCGCCCTCGCTAGCCACTACCATCTTGCCATTGACAGCCGCACTGCCAGCTGTCACTACCGACAGCATGATTTTACTTCCGCCGTCTCCACTCGAGATTACATACACGCCACCTTCTTCGCCGTTGTTCTGGCCGTAGTGAAATACATTCGTGGACACAGCACAATAAGGTATGCATGAGCAGGCTGAGCAGGCCGAACGCAGGCCGAACGCAGGACAGCACTCGCCGAGCACGCCGCACGCAGGAAAGCACTCGCCGAGCACGCCGAACGCAGGACAGCACTCGCCGAGCAGGCCGAACGCAGGACAGCACTCGCCGAGCACGCCGAACGCAGGACAGCACTCGCCGAGCACGCCGAACGCAGGACAGCACTCGCCGAGCAGGCCGAAGCAGGAAAGCACTCGTCGAGCAGGCCGAACGCAAGACAGCACTCGCCGAGCACGCCGAACGCAGGACAGCACTCGCCGAGCACGCCGAACGCAGGACAGCACTCGCCGAGCACGCCGAACGCAGACAGCACTCGCCGAGAACGCCGAACGCAGGACAAAATCCGCATAGATACAAAACGCACTCCAAATGCATTTCATAGTTATCAATATATAATTATCAAAATATAGCGTAGTTCTACAATAAACTCAGATTTATTAATTTTCTTTCTCTAATAATAGCAATATACAGAAGTACGCGTACTGCAGCCGGCGCATTGCGAGACTCGTCGGTCGGTATGTGGCTCGGTATGTGGCTCGGTATGTGGCTCGGTATGTGGGCCAGTATGTGGGTCACTATGTGGGATCAGTGTGTGGGTCAGTACGTGGGTCAGTATGCTCGGCGAAACAACATGGAATATCTCCGTAGTCTTGCATTCAATACCTGACTCAAGTAGGCGTAACGCTGTGCGGACTTTGAGTAGTTTAATGCGTAATAAATATGAATGTTGTTTTACTGCTGACCCTTGTTTTGTTGAATCTCACGAAAAGGGGATATTTTCAGGTGTGGGATATTGTCCTAGGGGATTTTGTCCAAGGTGGGATATTGGCGGTAGATATTGCCTGGGGGATGTTGTCCGCTGGGATTATGTCCTAGAGTTATCTACTCAATACGAAGGCAGACGCGAGTATTACGGTCGTTTTGTTTGTGAGTCTGTTTGGCCGCTGCATAAGTCAACAACTAGAGCGAACGCATCACCTTAAGACAACCAACTTTGTTGCATAGGTTCATATCGCGGTTAGGGGGAACATTGAGTCAAACCGGCGATGGCTTAAAATATTGTTGTAACAAGAAAGAACAGAAACAAGCATAGAAGAAAGACGGAGAAATGGAAAGATGGAGAAAGGAATCATTATTCATCCAGTTTAAACACGTTTTTGATTGTGGTTCCTCTTAGTATTTTGGTATTTCAATACTAAGCGCAACTGCATGTACCGAAAAATAATTAACGACGACTTTTGTTATAAAACTTGTGATTAAGTGAATCGGAACCTGGGGTGCAATCTAGGAAAATGCCGGTTTACACGAACGATTTTTGCCCGATTTGTCGACAGACGCAGTGTCATGCGATAACGTTGTGCAAGAATAGGTCGCGTGAACACCCTCGCCAACTTGTGGCTACGATTGTGTCAGCGGAATTGAGACTGGGGTCAGTTCCACGGATTGTCGGCCGCATTTTCGAAGCATTGGTGATCGCCGCTATCGACAGCTGGTACACTTGTCGTGAACTTTCATGACAGCTCAAGTCGGGATTGGCGTCAGTCAATCGTTCGCACACGCAATGTCTAGACACATCGCTCGTCTAAGCGCACCTATGATTTCCCTGCGCGCCGTCACGCGGCGCGGTGTCGCCCGTTCAGTTGGGGCACAAATCGCTCGTGTAAACCGGCCTTTAGTTTCAATACACTCACCGTCTCCGTGCGGCGTTGGAGTGAACGGGTTTATCGGCGCATCTGAACAAACGCTGCTGGTGGCTGAGTCAACAGACGCGACGTGCAGCTCCTTGGGCTCGGTCTCGTGTGGCCTTGCGTGTTTCGACGACATCACATACAGGACGCCCACCAGGACAAGCACCAGACCGCACAGAGTCAAACCCGCCACTGTGCCGGGGCCCACCGGGGATGGATCTGTCAGTCAGGGACACCTTTCTTGTTCGTGTTCGTTAAAGCGAAACAAATGTCACGGGTTTGGGCCTGTGCACCTATAATATTTACTAAACATAATCATTTGTAACTACAGTCGTCGACATTGTCGTTGTCGTCATCATTATTATTTGTATCTACTGTTAGCTGCCGAAACTGGAACCCTTAATCATCACACGCTACGACCGGACGTGACTCGATTTTTTATTGTTGTAGTGAGTCGGACTGCGTTGAGTTGCGACGCATTGTGTTTAAACTAGAAGCGCAGGAAACAAAATGTCCAGAAAACATTACTGAAGCTGGTTATAAAGGCCTGTGTTTAAATGTAAGGAGCATAGTAAATATCATAGTAAATAGACAATCTAAAAGAAGCTATAAAAAAATTGCATGTAACATAAAAAATTACAGCAAGAGTTTTTATGCATAATATATCAGGAGTAAACAAAACGTACGAGACAAGGTTGGACCACTAGAAGACAGTGCTGGAAATATAATATCACAAGGTTTTTTAATGGCGGAACACCTAACTGGATACTTCAGGTCAGTGTTTACCAGAGAGAATATTAGTTCATTACCAGTTCAAGATGCTAAATTTCAGGAGGCTAAATCGGACTATCTTGTGCAGTTAATTGTAACTACAGAAATGATAGCTAAGAACATACGGCAATGAAGGACAATAAATCACCTGGAGTGGATGGAATTCATCCAAAACTACTACTGGAAACAGTGGAACAAGTCAATATGCCACTTGCAACAATGTTCAACTTGTCATTAAAAGAGGGAGTGGTTCTTTTCGTATGGAAAGATGCAATCATTACACCATTATTTAAAAAGGGTTCGAGAAATAAGTCAGAGAATTACAGACCAGTGAGTTTAACATCAGTGATTTGTAAATTATTACAAAGGTTAATTAAAGACCATATGGTGGACTTCCGTTAGGCATAAATTATTAAATCCATCTCAACATGGATTCCTAAAGGCGAGGTCATGCTTAACGAACATGTTATGTTTTTTGGAAGAAATCACTAAGTGGATAGACGAGGGATCTCCAGTAGATATTATGTACTAAGTTTTGCAGAAAGCTTTTGAGAAAGTGCCACATCAGAAAGTGTCACATCAGAAAGTGCCACGTCAGAAAGTGCCACATAAAGTAGTGCAAGAACTACTGTATACAAGCTTGGAGACCATATCGTAAGAAAGATGCAGATAAGCTTGAAGGAATATAGAGGAGAGCAACTAAAGTGATTCCAGAACTGTGAGACCTTAGTTAAGAAGAACGACTAAAAGAATTTGGTTTAACAATCCTAGAGAAAAGGCAGTTAAGAGGAGATCAAATTGAAGTTTTTAAGATATTGAATGGGTATGAAAATATTGATAGAAATATGTTTTTTCACTCAAGAAAGATAATAGAACCAGAGGACATGAGGTAATATTGGTAAAGGATCAGTGTAGATTGGATATCAGGAATCAGGAAGTACTCATTCTCATAGAAGACGATAAATGAATGGAACAAATTATCTACAGATTGTGTAACTGCTAGCAGCGTGAATATGTTTAAAATTTAAATGTTGACACATATCTCAGGAGGGCGGATTACACATATATTAAAAATGTTGGACTCTCGATAAGTCAATATCTTCCTTGTCCACTTGCCATCTGGGCCTTTGCCTTGGATGGCATCTTGTTAAATCTTGTTAAAAACTCGTAACGTGTAAGTTCGCTCTTACGACGCCGACACTTGTTGGTGTTGTTGTGTCGTAAGTTATCTGGCAATGCCAGAAAACTGTTACGTGTATGCATTCTATCCGTAAGAGTGCACACGCGTTGCGACTCGACGCAACTAGACCCACCCCGATTCGCAGTGACAACACTCTACATACGTCGCCTCGTGTCGTAGGGTGTACCCCGGGGTTAAGTTTCGCGCAGTGAATTATGGAGGCAACTGGGGATCACTCAATATTACCGACTCGTGCAAGTATAAGTTGGCATTTCACTCCTTTCAAATAACTTATTATTATTTCTGTTGATGATTAGATGCACGAATTTGGACATGCTATAACTCAGTGTATACAAAACATAACACGATGCGGGAATTTGGCTATGTCATATACACCTCAGTTAAAAATACAATGGTGCGATGCATGTATTTGGCCATGTTGTCAGCACACACAATACAACGCTTCGATTCACGGATGTAGCCATGTTTGACCTCAGTTAATACTCCAATGATTTGATGCATGCGTTTGGTCACTTAATACCCCTGATTTGATACGTGCGTTTGGTCATGTTGTACACTAGCTTTCGGAATACATTAAGTCGAACGATACCTGTGCATTTGCGGCTTTGGTCCGTCCACTTGTGATTATTGCGACAGTCGATACGAATATGACCGAAGCTACCGTGACCATGATTGCAACTGAACAGGATGAAATCGCCGGGATTGTAGACGGTATGAAGCTTGTTGACACTTGTTCCGCTGATTGGCGGCGGCGCCACACATCCTGTGGCAGCAAATACAGATGCTTTCTGCTTGTTGTTGTACCTTTCGTCTTGACCATTGTTTCAGTATATCATATTATTATTGTGGTAGTGAAGAGAGAAAGATTGAAATCAGATTGGGCGTGAATTGTTAAATGTCTGTGACATATTGTGGATATTTGGCCGGAGCCAGTGCCGGATTAACGATATGTGGGGTGGGGGGGGGGGGTGGGTGGGGGGTGGGGGCTGGTAACAAATGTTTGGGGGCCCTAGCCGAGTGCGTGAAAGACGAAGATCAAGACCCGTGATATTGAGTATGGAGGTAATCACATATAATCACGTTTATTCAACTATACTTGAGCATATGCATTCACAGATCGTTGTCGACGATGGCATAAAACATACGTACAAGAAAACAAGGCGTAAAATAGAGATTTTAGAGCAAACTTGTACCACATGTACAACTTTTAACACTTATGACACTTGTAACACTTGTACAACTTGTACCACCTGACCACTTGTACAACTTGCACCACTTGTACAGATTGCACCACTTGTACCAATTCTAGCACATATACTACTTGCACAACTTGTACCACTTGTAACACTTGCACCACTTGTACAACTTGCACCACTTGTACAGATTGCACCACTTGTACCACTTGTACCACTTGTACCACTTGCACGACTTGTACAACTTCCACCACTTGTGCCAATTACACCACGTGTACTACATTTGCCACTTGCACCACTTGTACCACATGTACCACCACTTGCATCGCTTGTAACACTTGCACCACTTGTACCAATTGCACCAGTTGTACCACTTGTAACACTTGTACCACTTGCACCACTTGAACAACTTGCACCGCTTGTACAACTTGTAACACTTGCACCACTTTTACAATTTGCACCACTTGTACCATTTGTACCACTTGTACAACACGTAACACTCGTACTATTTGCAACACTTGTATCACTTGTACAATTTCTAACATTTGTACCGCTTGTAACACTTGCACCACGTGTAGCACTTGCACCAATTGTACCACATGTAACACTTGCACCACTTCGTGAACCACTTGTGCCAATTACACCACTTGTACCACTTGTACCACTTGTACCACTTGTACCACTTGTACCACTTGTACCACTTGTAATACTTGTACCACTGGCACCACTTGTATAACTTTTACTACTTATACCACTTGTACGACTTGAACAGGACAAACGATCCAGATAATGACACTGAGATATTGTAAGTGCCTTTATGGTTACTATTACGACTATGTAAATATTTAAGTTATTAACTTATTAATCATTGTCATTAGCAACATTAAACTATTAATTCAAAGCCATTCAGGGCCGTACCAGCCGTATTACGACCCTACCTAGACAGCCGGAGTTAGGGTCTGTCCTGCCCCAACTGCCGTTGACGCAAATCCTGAAAGGGGCTCGATTGTCGGACAGACATCGGTAGATGGCCTTCGTGCTGGCGTCATCCATGTGGTCGAGGACGGCATTGGTCAGCGGCACTGGCGTCTTACAAACCGCAACACCCAAGACACCTGATAGGGGATATATATATATATATATATATATATATATATATATATATATATATATATATATATATATATATATATATATATATGAGATGATATATATATAAATATATATATATATATATATTATATATATATATTTATTTATATATATATATATATATATAAATATATATATATATATATATATATATATTTATATATGTATATAAATATATATATATATATATATATATATATATATATATATATATATATATATATATATATATATATATATATATATATATATATATATATATGTATATATATATATATATATAATTATATATATATATATATATATAATTATATATTATATATACAATATATAATTATATTATATATATATATATACAATATATAATTATAGATATATATATATATAATTTTATATTGTATATATATATATATATACATTGCACATGCACTGGCGACTTACAAACCGCAACACCCAAGACATAGGGGATATATATATATATATATATATATATATATATATATATATATATATATGAGATGATATATATATATATATATATATATATATAAATATATATATATATATATATATATATATATATATATATATATATATTTATTTATTTATATATATATATATATATATATATATATAAATATATATATATATTTATATATATATATATATATATATATAAATATATATAAATATATATATATATATATATATATATATATATATATATATATATATATATGTATATATATATATAATTATATATATATATATATATAATTATATATTATATATACAATATATAATTATATATTATATATATATATAATATATAATTATAGATATATATATATAATTTTATATTGTATATATATATATATATATATATATATATACATATACATATATATATATATATATATATACATATATATATATGTACATATATACATATATATATATATACATATATATATATATATATATATATATATATATATATATATATATATATATATATATATATATATATATATATATATATATATATATATATATATATATATATATATATATATATATATACAATATAAAATTATATATTGTATGTGTGACTATACAGTGATCGGTCACTGGGAGTATAAGCGCTGGCAAAGTGAACTTATTCGAAGAAAAAATTAGCATAGGTAGGTTTTTGAGACATATTTTCGTATATGCAATTGTACACTTTTTGTAAATACGCCAAATTTAACTTTATCGGACGAAAACTATCGCAACTATTCGCAATAATCACTTCAGGAAAGTAATCGAACGTCCCCGTGATTTTTATACATTTAATGCGTTACACATTACTGTACAATGTACGTACAGTCTTTTTGAAGACGTTGTTTTTTTTCGTTATTGCAAATTCCGGCACTAGCCTCGCTTTGAGAAACGTATATTTCCGTTGTTCGATAATGGCGAGCAGTTCACTGAAGCCAACTTTCCTAACTACTTGCTTGCACTCGGTAGATGAAATAACAGGTAGTTGTTTCAAATATTGATCAGATTAAGAATTTTTTGAAAACGGCATATTCTATTACGTAAGACAAAAACCACACCGTATGTATGTAAAGATACATATATATCCACACATACACACATACACACATACATACATAAATACATACATACATACATACATACATATATGTATATATATATATATATACCCACACACGCACGCACGCACACACGCAGGCATGCACGCACGCACACACACACCACACACGATTTGACACATCGAAACCCACCGCGGGGTAGACACTGCCACCCGACCAAGGTCAGCGTCATCCACAGATGCATCATTATTTTCTTCCGTTTTGTTGACAAAAAACGTTCGGTTAAACGTTACGGCCTTTGTAATGCCAGTCCGGCAGCTCGTATTACGTCATAACAACGCACTACGTCACTTTCCACGTCGGACCACAATATCTTACTATGATCAAGCTAGAATATGTATGTATGTTAAAACTCCACCCTTAGTTGATTTAGCCTATCGCAAATTCGGTTCGTTTATGTCCAAAGGTGTAGTGTGTGAATAGTTTATAAAATATTTGCAGTCGATTTAATAAAAAAATGCCTATTTTTGTTGAAATCATCGAAAGAATTGACTTTATTCCTTAGATGTAGTAAGGCTGAAAATAGTGGATGTCCAAAGTGGTAAACAATGTGCGGGTCAATGCCGAGTTTTCAGCAATTCCATTTTCACTTCAATTAATGTTTAATCAATCATTCAGTAATTTAATAGCTTATCTGATGATTTCACAAAACCTACATACAAAAGTTGCACAAATGAGTTACGGTGTTGCAGTGGAAACTAGGTAGGTTCTAGTTTTCGCAAAATGAATTTGAAATGAGACTAGCGAAAAATTTTAATGAAGAGGGACCTTTAAGCTAGACACTTTACTTCTCCGACGTCAAACTTTCAGTTTCTCATCTACGACTCCACGGTCGGGTTGTCTTAGTAATTTTTTTTTCGAAATGCACCCGTTAGTACCCTACGAACAATCGAATTACCCTATTGTGTTTTCTACTATTGTTCCAATTTTCGTAAACCGTCCTTTCGTCAGTATCACAGTAGACGCTAATACAACTGCCAGTATTACGTCGCAATTTCGAGAGTTTGATTCTAAGAAGCCGTCAAGATATTAACTGGCAAAAACAAGTATCAATTCATTGATCGATATTTCTGGGAAAATGTTGTTTAACCTGAAAATGTGTAAATGTTGTTTTTATATCAGTCATTATATTTATATCAGTCAATTTCGTCAACCGTGGTGTGTCAATTAAAGCGAAAATGTCGTGCAGAGCCCACGTGCTACGGACGGTCCAGCCAGGTTAGTTTGGGCTTTTGACCATTTCTAACGGCATGTCAGCGGCGCTCTGTCTCACCGGTTCATCATCATCATCGTTGGTCGGCCAGAGCTACAGCACCGACGAGACGTCTCCATAAAAGTCGGTTGTTCGTCGGGCATGGAAGGTCAGCCGCTTCAAGGTCAAGTTTTTCGCAGATCAGTTTGGTGTGTGTTTCCTTTGTTTTCCTTTGCTTTTTCTTGCCACGAGTGGGGGGGGGGTGTACGCCAGATGAATGTTGACAAAGTTTCTTCATTGTGGCGTTAGTGCACAGTGACAGCTTGTTGGAATCTTGTTTCAAAACTTGTCGGTGTCCCGACAAAGTTCTTTGTTTGTCAGCCTACGGCTAAGGTGGACATATAGACACTTCCTGAACATTCTAGTGTAGCTCCCGTCCAGCTTCGGGCATTTGGGTTGTGGTGGCCAATCGTCTATGATGTTACATGTAATGTTCGGGAAGTAACTTGGCAGTGGACCCGTCGTCGTTGGTCGGACGGGTAATTTTTAACGTTGTTGAACGTCTGTTGATTTCCGGTGATGGACAAGGAGGTTTCATGAGGTCGAGACAAAATCTTATATTGAAATATTCCCCTTTCTTCTGTTGTTCAATATAATATTATTAAAGAAGCGGCAGTATATTATGATTATAAGGGCAATTTAATTTGCCTGATGTTTTACACAAGAACGTTACAGTCAGGTTAGGATCTTGGTCATCGGATTTTGAAGATATTAGGCATGGTTTCGCTTCGAAATGTCTGGAATATAGGGATCATCTGTTGATATTTATAAATTACATACCCGGTTTTGGTGTTACATTTGTGTCTATGAAATTGTATATGTCGGGCTGCAGAAAATTGGAAGTTTTCCAGTTTTTCCACGCAATATTATGTCACATTCTAGTGCTTTACATCCGAACGTTATACTAACAGAATAATTGTTTCAATCTGGGCAATTTATTTTCACATGACTTATAATTAGTTGCATCAGCTGTATAATAATTTATATGCATTTGTAGTCTCGAGTCATCTATGTGAATTTCAAGTTAAGTGGCAAGTCAAGAAAATGGGCGACTCGGGTCCAACTCGACTACAAGAAGTATGTTTGAAGATAATACGTTCTGTAAACACTTGGGATGATCCCCACACAGGAACCCCGCGTCATGCGATTATAAGAAGTATGTTTAAAGATAATACATTCTGTAAACACTTGGGATGATCCCCACCCTGGAACCCCGCGTCATGCGACTACAAAAAGTATATTTGAAGGTAATACATTCTGTAAACATTCGGGATGATCCACACACTGGAACCCCGCGTTATGAGACTACAAGAAGTATGTTTGAAGGTACCACGATCTGTAAACATTCAGGATGATCTCCAACCAGGAACCTCGCATCATGCAACTACAAGAAGTATGTTTGAAGGTAGCATGTTCTATAAACATTCGGGATGATCCCCACACAGGAACCTCGCGTCATGCGACCACAAGAAGTCTGGTTGAAGGTAACACGTTCTGTAGACATTCAGGATGAAGCCCACACAGGAACTCCGCCTAATTCTTCGACTACAACAAATCTGGTTGAAGGAAACACGTTTTGTAAACAGTCAGGATGATCCCTATACAGGAACATGACGTCATGCGACTACAAGAAGTATGTTTGAAGGTAATGTTTTTTTTTGTTAACACTCAATATGATCTACACACACAGATGTATGCGTGAAGGTAATATTTTTGTAAACATCCATGATGATCTCCATACAGGAAACCAGCGTCATGCGACTACAAGAAGATGTTTGAAGGTAATACTTTTAGAAAACATTCAGGATGATCTCCACACAGAAACGCCGCATCGTGCGATTACAGCATAACGCTATCCGAAACAAAATAATCATTGTGATCCGGAAACCTATAATCTGCAGGAATCCCTAGCATATTAGCACCGAGTCTTAATGAAACACACTGTTGTTGTTCAGATTTGATATACATATTAAATCATGTTGATGTTTCAATAGTTTTGTTCGGCATTCTGTTTGCTTGACTTAAAACAATTCAGACCACTGTATCAGTATTAATAGTAAACAGCGCACGACATATCAACTAGATATATCGTTTTTGTTGTGAGTTACTTCAATTTAAACTAACTCAGCATATCGAGAATCCCATCCCATCATTTACAGCGCGAAACCAGTGGCGCCACCTGTCATAATGTGACGTACTATTTGCGGTAACAAGAACTACTATGTCTACTTCCATGTAGGCTGGCTGCTCTTTCTGCACAGAGGAGGGTTGCAACCTTTTTATTGTATTACTTATTTTTCCCAGTTCAAATACATTGTCTTGTTCGCGAAATGGAAAGGTACATAGATGTATCAACAGCATTTGTATGAAGCCTTGAGTATTTCGAAGATATCTTTTCTCATCGAATTCAGTCACCCAATGATGATCGTACCGGCATAACCCGTTGATACATTCCACAGTAGATTCACCGCGTCTCCCGATAGTACTTAGTTCTGGGTGTTCGTTTCGTGCTGACTGCATCATAGTTGCAGCGCCATCTGTCGTTTAACATCGCAGCAACCAAAGTGTACGTAACAAAAAACATGTCGAAGAAAATCTATGTTTTTCTTGTGAACACGTTGGCTGGTTTGATATCATTTGGTTTGACATATCAGCTCGTAAAGTTGATTGAATGTTTGCCCACCGAACTTCAAGTGTGTCACGTTAATCAACCCAGCGTGCGATGAGTCTACGCGACGCGACACGACTCGTAGTCTGATCTCAACGGGTTGCCGGGCGAACCGAGTCGGCTTAATATGTTATAGTTACATTCCTCTGGAAGCGTTTGCGTTTGTGAGCACGAAATGTAGGCACGTGATGCGAAGCAAGACGATAAACGCGATTCCTGCCAATATCATAGTCTAGGCTGGCGACATTGGTCGACCCGGGCTTTCAGCTCGCTCAGTGAACAAGACGGTTGACGTTGGTCCAACTTTGCAGCGTCAAAGATGGAATCGATGCTTCTATAGTGGGCGGAACTCTTGGGACTCGGCGACAGAGGGGACGAAGCGGACCTCGGTGGGCACGGGAGAACGCGTGGGCTGAAGCTGTTTCCCAGCGGAAGGCATTTAATGGTCGGTACAGGCAGATACAGATCAAAGACTTCCGTAGCATTGGACGACACTGCAACACCAGATAGACCGCTATTTTTATGACATGCTGTTTACCACGTCACGTCCGGTGGACGACAGGAAGTGACAATGAACGGTGACGCATGGTCAATACATAGGGGATCATGCCTCAGTTAGATTTCCTGGTGTGTTACGAATGTAGGGCACAGTAATTTTAGATATGTGTAATTTAAAAAAAATCATATCATCTGAGATAACTGCATTTGAGCAGACATATCGGCAACTTTGCTGTTAGAACATGTTAGCAGTGTAACCGTGGATTTTTAGATGATTTAAGTAGGCGGAAGGATTTTTGGCAATTTTTTCGCCACAAGGCACTTGTGCGTAGTAATTTATGCAGAAATTGGTAAATATTGACCGGCACGTTCAGCCGTTTTAGAAGAGTTAGAAATATGTGATTTTGACAAAACTCGACCAGCATGTCAATGAGATGATGACAACGGCAGGAAAGAAGTTTCATAATTTTTTATGGTCCCGTTTTCTTATAATCGTGCAAAACGGTCGCCAATGGGAAACGTAACAGGAGGTTGAACCCAAATAGGCAATGAATATGGGTTCTGTCAACATCTTACTTATTGGTGCATAGTGACGTGAATGGGAATTTGTTTTAGTGTTGGTTCTAATGGTACAGTTAATAGTGTAATACACTCACGCGGAACAATGGCTTCGACAGAATCCTGCGAAAAGAAGGAAAACGTTCTGACACCTGGACGGTGAATGGAAAGGTCTTGTAAAGGACCAACAGAACAAGATTGCCGTCGTGACGACAAAGAAAGACTTTGAAAAGTACAAATGAAATGGTGAGCAGAAATGCTGCTGAAATTGTACATTCACAAAAGTTACGCAAATATTTGTCTGTGAATTTTAGATATTTTCTTTGTATAACATTAGCCTGTCGTTTGTATAATTTCGCCCACGGTACATATTTGGCTCGCTTCTGGCAAATCATTTATGTATATTATGAAGAGGAGTGGATCTGCATATCTGATTAACTAGTTAATTTATTTACTTATTATTCTTGTTTATCTTTTTTTTATTTTAGGAGATAACTTGTTGCAAAATTTTAACTGAAAATTGGATAAAAACACATCAAGTTGAAGTGCATTTGTCATTTCGTTATATTTATCTTTGTTATAATTTTAGCTATATTAAAATACTATGCAGCACAAGCTTTCTGCTGTATGCTATATGGGAAATAATCACTGCATAAGAACGTAATACTGATGTAATCGTAGCTTATTTAAAGTGCAACTAATTATTAGTATTAATACTTGAGCAGTTTTACTATTTGATCGATTGTTTACTACTTACATTCAAGCCAACTTCAATATGAGCCTTTATTTATTTACTATTATTATTTTCTATGCAAGGATAAGTACTGATGTCATGTATCACGAAATGGTGTAAGCGAAGCATACAGACATATGTAATTGAAATGTCATAATTATGTGTAATTTAAGAGTAATATTATAATATTAATATTGACCCCCATGGTTCTTTTTTTTATAAAGTAAAATCATTTGAGTTAATTTTTTTGGGTAACCATAGGTTGTCATGTATAAATTTGGCCCACATAATATTCAAACTTCTCTTCTGTACATGTTCCTTGCATATGCTGTTGAATGTCGTTATGTTTTTTATATTTTTTTTATTCTATTGTAGTTCTTTAGCTCAGCTTGCACGAAGCAACCTAATTAATAAACCTAATTAATATGTGCAATTTTATAGCTATTGTTTTAGAATGTAATTGTAAAAATAGTGTCTCTCTGCTTCATCTCATCAAACCACAGCTGGTGATGTTTCTCATCAAACCACAGCTGGTGATGTTTTCCCTTTTGTTATTGTTATTTATATTTTTCAAATAATGCATCTTTTCCAGTCTTTATTGCAGCACATTCTTGACAAACCTTAAGAATCCAAATCTTAATTTAACTATAATTTACTTAAATGTTAATACACTACATTCACAAATTAAGCATCAGATATTGCTAGATGAATTAAGTATTTATTTGAAACTATATTACATAGATACAATGAATAACACATTAAATGACAGATTTAAATGAAATATTCTTACAGTACCAGGGAGGTCTTCAAAACAATTGCATAAATCACATTTTACACTTAAATAATGGTGAAACTGATGACAGCAGTGCTTTGCCAGTAATTGCAAATTCTTCATATTATGATATTGAAAATTTCAATTCCTTGGTAAACAATAGCGTTAATCGCTTTGGTATATTTAGTACTAATATTCAGTCCATCAATGCTAAATTTCAAGAGCTGGAGGCTTTTGTTGAAGAACTGCACTCAATTAAATTTAATTTTAGCATTATTTGTATGCAGGAAAGCTGGCTAAGGGAACAGGATGACATATCTCAGATCCAACTAGAAGATTACAATTGCATTGCTTAGGGGAAATCTAGTAGTGCCAAAGGAGGATTAATCATGTACATTCATACCAAATATGACTATAAATTAATAAAAGTTAATCAATATGAAAATTGGGAAGGACAGTTAATTGAAATTACAGGAGGTGGTCTAACAAAGCCTGGGATAATGGGCAACATTTACAGACCACCGAGGGATCTTAATGTCAACTATCAACAATTTATAAATGAATTTTCATTATTATTATCAACATTTGATCAAAACAACCCAGAAGTTATTATTGTTGGAGATTTTAACATAAACTTGCTTAAAATTAACCAAAAAGAAATATTTAGTGAGTTTTTTATTCCCTAACCGAGCATAGGTTCCTTCCAAAAATAACACTGCCAACAAGATTTTCAAACTTAAATGGAATTTTAATAAGTAATTTCTTCTGTAAGTTAAGTCAAGCTACCTTAAATTCAACATCAGGAATAAAAAAAATTTCAGACCGTCAACCATACTACATATTTATCGACACTACACCACTTAACAAATGCCCTCCAAAATTTGTAAAATTACATTTACAAAATGAAAAAGCTATGTGTAATTTTGCAAACGAGATTACCAAATCAAACATTATAAATAAATGAGACAAAAATCTTTTCTCAGACCCAAATTCTAATTATAACATTCTTATTGAAGAAATCGACATGGCTAATGTTAAACATATGCCATATAAAATAGTTACATTCAATCAATGCAAACACAAAAAATTAGTGTGGATAACCAAAGGTATACTTAGGACAATTAAATATAGAGATAACTTATATAAACTTATGAAAATGACAAATCCCAATGCAACAGGGTATTTTGTACAAAAGATTAACTTAAGAACATACAACTGTATTTTAGGGAGAAGTATTAGAGCGGCTAAGCTGATGTATTATGAAATACTTTTTAACAAATATAGAAATGACACAAGGAAAACTTGGAAAACAATAAATTATATCTTATCTAGACCCAGTAAAACGAAAACACTACAAACAACTTTCAGAGGTGACTTTAAAATAACTAATCATGTGGAAATTGCAAATAAATTAAATTAATTTTTCACTAACATAGCTAGAAAAATACAAAATATAAGCAGTAAAAGTTATAGTTCTTATTTGAAAAGGCATCTTGTAAACCCTTTTAAATTTCATGAAATTAATTAAGAGACCATAATAAAAATAATTGATACATTTCCTGCAAAAACCAGCTGTGGTCATGATAGCATTTCTTTGAAACAATTAAAATACATAAAATGCATTATAATTGAACCTCTAACATTGATTGTAAGACAATTTTGTAACTATAGACCTATATCATTATTACCAGTAATTTCCAAAGTTATCGAAAAAGTAATGCACAATCAAATTTATTAATTCTTTAATGAACATAGACTTTTTATGCAAACCAGTATGGCTTCAAAACTGGTCATTCAACAGAATATGCAGTTTTGGAAGTACTAGATAGAACAATAGCGGCGCTGGATTCTAATAAAACACCAATAAATATATTTCTAGATTTATCCAAAGCTTTTGATACTTTAGATCACAACAGTTTATTAAGCAAATTAAAACACTATGGAATAAACGGCACAGCTCTGAACTTAATGGAAAGCTATTTGAGTAATAGAAACTAATATGTAGTGTTTAAAGACACAGTATCAGACATGTTGCCTATTACAACAGGTGTGCCACAAGGATCCACACTAGATCCACTTCTCTTCATAATATACATAAATGATTTGCCAGAAGCAAGCCAAATATTAAAATTTATTATGTATGCAGTTGATACAACTCTTTTTTAGTAAATACAGTCTTTTAACACTTGTGATAAAAATGTGGAACATCAAATAAACACTGAATTGAACAAGGTATGTAAATGGCTTAAAACAAATAAATTGTTTCTTAATATTAAAAAGTCAAAATACATTTTGTTCCAAGTGGCAAATAAGAAAACCACATCTTTTTCACTCAAGATAAATGATATAGGCATTGAAAGAGTTCTGCATTTTAATGTTCTTGGCTTGACCACACATGAAAATCTAAGTTGGAACAACCACATTGAAAAAATCTCAATAAAATTCTGCAAAATTATGGGTATTCTAAATAAACTAAAACGTTTCTTACCAACTCGTATAAAATTAATTTTATATAATTCATTAATGCTGCCACACTTAAATTATGGCATAATGGCCTGGGGCTTTAAATGCGATAGTATATGCAAACTTCAAAAAAAGGTTATCAGAATAATATGTTTAAGTAAATATAATACACACACAGAACCTCTTTTTAAAAAACTTAAAGTACTTAAGGTAAATGACATCCTTCAATTACAGGAATTGAAATTTTATTATAAATTTGTCCGGGTAAAATTACCGGTTTATTTACAAAATTTACCATTTTATCCCAACCGGTCCAATCATGGATTTAACACCCGTACGTTTGATGATTATTCATATTAATAGAATAAAACATGAAATTGCCAAAATATGTATTAGGCATGACATACCATTAATTGTAAACAATACTTCGAATCTAGTAAAAAATAAGATTGTTACACATAGTTTACACGGGTTTTCCAGTTATGTTAAGAAACACCTTTTACAAAATTACCAAAATCTCTGTTCAGTATCAAACTGTTATATATGTCATCAATCTCATTAGTTACACCACCTTGGTCTATTACTCTGTTATTTTATATAAATGTAACTCTGCATAAACATTTATTATAATGCACTAAACTGAATTTTTTTTTAAATGTCTGCTTGGAAAAAAAATCGTTCGCTCGTTCGCTCGCTCGCTGGCTCGCTGGCTCGCTCGCTCACTCGTATTATCCATTCATGTTGGTGTGTGTTGTACCTTTCACGTACCAGATGTGTGTACGTTACCTCTGCGACTGCAAGTCGTTCTGCCGGCTCGCTGGGTTTGCATCTTGCCAACTGGGCTGATCAAGTTTCTGCGATCTTCCTGGTAGATCGACGCCAGCACCTTCTTGACGTCGATCGACTTAGAGTACATCGGCAAGCGGTCCTGACAGGTCGACGGCATGGCACAGCCGGATGACAGCGACGTCCTGGACACGTCCAGGTTCGACACTAGGGAGCCGTGCAGTCGGGGCGCGTGTGTCCGGGTCGTACGGAGGTTGCGGTGGATGACGTGGTACCGCGCGAACGACGCACAAAACAGTGCCACAATTATAACTGCCAGGACCACGTACGGCACCCAGATGAAAGGCGTTGTCGATTCGGTCGACGTTGCAGTGCCAGTCACTGCGACGGCGCTCACTGTCGAGAAGGTGTCGGCCGCAGCGGCTGTGACGTTTGCCACAACAGATGGTGACAGAGGCGCAACACGTCCACTCATCTTTTGTAGGACTGGATCGTTTGAAGACGCTCAGCGATGCACTAGGGCACTATTCAGGTCGCGATTATTTCTTTCAATTTAAGGGCACGACCCCCTCGTTTGACGTCATAGTTTTGTGAGAAAGAAGAAAAGCTGTAACTTTCTTCACGTATCCTTTGCTTTCCGCCTACAACTGCTGCCAAAAGTACAACCCTGCAGCCGTTAACTTGCGCTGAGGATCAGTCCCATTGTTAAAATAGCCGGAATTACTCAACACGACCGCATTACCTTGATTACTAGTGGTCGATTGCGTGTTTGTGGAGACGCGCTACATGACCAGGTCGGTAATTAACGGAAGTCAAGTTGGTAATCGTTGCTACTTACCTGGGTGTGTATCAACGTAATTATCTACTGATGTTTACAGGTTTGTCATGCTTTGGTCTTGAGCGCCTGGTTGAGCACGCGACAATGCACGCATGCCGAGCAAGGCAAATATGTTTACAACCGGTCCTGTATAATTATGTAAGGATTTCTGATGGTGTTTGTCGTGGCGTGAACAAGTAAGATATATGACAGGGTGTCGGTGTACAATTAAGTCGTAAAACTAAGCGCAAGAGAACGTAATTGCGGTAAGAAATGAATTCATCCAAGTAGTACCACGGCGAAGGTTGCGAGCTGCTTTGTCGTTCTTTGTACGCTCCTTCTATGAGAGTTGGCTGTGAAATTTTATGACTGTATTTAACCGAGGTTAATAATTCCGTGGAATCAACAAGTGGATGCATAGGTTATTCATCAACATACAAACCAGCCACAGCTAAACGAACAAACGAACGAATGAATGAACAAACGAACGAGCGAATGGAGGGACAGACGGACGCAGGCAGGCAGGCAGGCAGGCAGGCAGGCAGGCAGGCAGGCAGGCAGGCAGGCAGGCAGGCAGGCAGGCAGGCAGGCAGGCAGGCAGGCAGGCAGGCACAGGCAGGCAGGCAGGCAGGCAGGCAGGCAGGCAGGCAGGCAGGCAGGCAGGCAGGCAGGCAGGCAGGCAGGCAGGCAGGCAGGCAGGCAGGCAGGCAGGCAGGCAAACTGACAGACAGACAGGCAGGCAAACTGACAGACAGACAGACAGACAGAGAGACAGACAGACACACGCACGCACGCACGCACGCACGCACGCACGCGCGCACACACACACAGAAATATATACAGACGGGCGGGCGGGCGGGCGGGCGGGCGGGCGGGCGGGCGGGCGGGCGGGCGGGCGGGCGGGCGGGCGGGCGGGCGGGCGGGCGGGCGGGCGGGCGGGCGGGCGGGCGGGCGGGCGGGCGGGCGGGCGGGCGGGCGGGCGGGCGGGCGGGCGGGCGGGCGGGCGGGCGGGCGGGCGGGCGGGCGGGCGGGCGGGCGGGCGGGCGGGCGGGCGGGCGGGCGGGCGGGCGGGCGGGCGGGCGGGCGGGCGGGCGGGCGGGCGGGCGGGCGGGCGGGCGGGCGGGCGGGCGGGCGGGCGGGCGGGCGGGCGGGCGGGCGGGCGGGCGGGCGGGCGGGCGGGCGGGCGGGCGGGCGGGCGGGCGGGCGGGCGGGCGGGCGGGCGGGCGGGCGGGCGGGCGGGCGGGCGGGCGGGCGGGCGGGCGGGCGGGCGGGCGGGCGGGCGGAATTGTGTTTGACAGACGTCTTATGACAGACACATTTTGAATTGTGACTGTCGAGTGATGTCATGGCTCTCAGGCCAGGATATGTCGGCACAGTAGTGCCACCAGGTGGGTAAACTGAGACTTACATTGCGAAGGGAAATTTGGTTCTTTCCCCGTCCACCGTGTGGAGTTACTGGTACGGATACGCCACTAGCACATCACAAAACCAACAAAAAACAATGAATTTCATACAATTGCAACATTGTAGCTTTATTTTTAATGATCGTCAACCTATTTTCAGAGATCGACGTTTATATTAATCATTACAACGATCAGTTAAGCACGCACGCACGCACGCACGCACGCACGCACGCACGCACGCACGCACGCACGCACGCACGCACGCACGCACGCACGCACGCACGCACGCACGCACGCACGCACGCACGCACGCACGCACGCACGCACGCACGCACGCACGCACGCACGCACGCACGCACGCACGCACGCACGCACGCACGCACGCACGCACGCACGCAATGGTCATACATACATTCAAATACACACAATAGCAAGCGCTTGCCACAGGCAAAGCAACCACGTGATAACACGAAGCGTGTACATCTGTGCGAGCATTGGCTAGCTAACAGGTACATGCTCCTCAATCGTGGTATATCTCACATCCAGCAATTCCGCTGGCGCGTTCCAGACGTGCTTGTTCGGTTTACTGTTTTATTAATTGTTTGCCCGACACTCGACAGAATAAGCAGTGAAGTTCACGGCTTGGCACGCGTGTAAGTGCCGCGAGTGGTTGGCATGTAGCACTCGAATTATGCTTCACTCTTGACTCGACCCTCGCCACCCGGCTGTCTACACTCTGCAACTCCTCCCTAAGGGGCCGTTTACAATTGTCGACGTCTATCTATTCGTACAAAGCGTACCAGTTCTCATACCCATCCCCGAATTAGTACTTAATAAACTATGTTATAACACGGTGCATATATATAAAATATTATATATATATATATATAAATAATATTATATATATATATATATATATATATATATATATATATATATATATATATATATATATGTATAATTATGATATTATATATATGTATATATATATATATATATATATATATATATATATATATATATGTATATATATATGTATATATATATATATATATATATATATATATATAATATTATATATATGTATATATATATATAATATTATATATATGTATATATATATAATATTATATACATATATATATATATATATATATATATATATATATATATATATATATATATATATATTTATATATATATACATAAATATATATGTATAATATTATATATATATATATATATGTATATAATATTATATATATATATATGTATATGATATTATATATATATAATATTATATATATATATATATAAATAAATATGTATATATATATATATATATATGTATATATATATATATATATATATATATAATATTATATATATATATATATATATATGTATATATATATATATATATATACATATATATATATATATATATATATATATATATATATATATATATATGGATATATTATATAAATATATATATATATATATATATATATATATACATATATATAATATTATATTCATATATATATATATATATATATATATATATATATATATATATATATATATATATATATATATATATATGTATATAATATTATATATATATATATATATATATTATATATATGTATATATATATATACGACATACAATAATAACCATCATAATAATTATGTTTGCAAACATCCATGTCCAATAATTATGTTAAAGCTTTGTGTTTTTCTAACAATTCCATGGTGTCATATTGATAATTGTTTTCCATGAAATTGTGAATTTCAAGATGTTGGGCGATTAAAACATTAATAGTTACATATCAGTTCACCGCATGGCGCTGTATGACGGTGGTTATATCTCGCATGGGACCGACATTAAAAAGAATAGTACTCGGGCCTGGACCCCCTCCCCCCTTCAGTACGCTTTGTAGGAATTGGTAACTATCGACAATTGTGAACGGCCCCGAATGTTTTTCCGTCTGAAGTCGAATTTTAAGTAATTCCGCAGTTGGTTTAATAATAAAAACACTAAACAGTAAACACTCTATGGGGGTCAAGGGCGTGACTTCCAACCTCTCGCCGATCACATGACAAAGTTACGAAATTTCATCAAGGGTGAAATTAGTGAGTTTTATCACCGTTTCCATATGCAATGCTTGACCCAAAATTTTGTCTGATGATTTCACAAAAAATTACATAAATAATTTGCACAAGCGAGCTAGCATGTTACAGTGGATACTAGTAGGCTTGGATTTTCACAACATTTATTCGAAATGAGACTAGCGAAAAAATATGAGGTGGGACCTTTAACATACTAAAATAACTGCAGGAAACAAAAATAGTAAACCACTCATCGGTACAATAGAACCAAGGACAATATTCCCGGGGTAACACCCCCAGCTCGGTATCAGAGCAGCGTGGCTGCTTATTGCCGTTTGCAGGCTGGGCTATTTCTTTCATTCGACGTTGCCACATTCCACAAGGCCTAACTGCGTCTGCTGAACAATCTGAATGCGCATGGGGAAATGGCGGTGGTATGCTCGGGGTGCAAGTTTTGTGGGAATGCCCTAGAAAAATGCATCGATAAGCGAACTTCGTTTCGAACTTTACCGAAATCCTTTATTGCACGCATGCACGACAAAGCACACACATCGCATAGGCGACGTGGTAAAATAATAGTTGCGTCTTAATATAATCCACCGTGTGTAAATATGTTTGTGTGTTTAGGCCGTCGTACACATATCGACTATTAGTCGCCAACAGTTGGCCTACTGACACATCTCGGGCGTCACACGTCTAGAGGGTCATTTACGACCCACGATCGGTTCATCACAGTTTTAGGTTTTCGAAATTCACCTCGCAATTACCCTTTCTTCGAACAATCGAATTGCCCTTTGTAGTTATTATGTATGCACTTACCCGCAACGCTTTGCGAACAATTATGTACAATTGTTGACAACGTCGATAGTTGGTAAGAAGCCATTAATATATTGATTGGCAACACCAATTATCTAGGCATAGACGGATATTTCTGTGATAACGTTGTGTATCCTGACAAGGGTAAACACAAACTACCGTCCAGAGGATGGGCATTTTTGCTGGTATTTACAGCCGAGACAAACTGAATAAATAGCAATGTGTGTAGAAGACAAGGAAGCACTAGCATAAATGAGAATCCTCAACTTGGACGAAGGTTTGTTATAATACATCGATGGGTACTTGTATGGCCACTCAGCAAACGCACTACTTATCACGCATACATGTTAAATTGCAAATTGCCAACGTGCATTACTTACATTCCAATATGTTGAACATGCAGCATTCCGCAAATTCCTTCATATTTTACCGACGCTAGTATTGACATTTTGTGAAACAGCTAAGAGCAGATAGTTTAAGGTCTCCGTCATTAGGTGGCGAGAATGAACTGTAGATATCATCCGTTGATAAATCAGTTTTTTGCAGCTTTTTGTTTTTTGTCATGACTGCAGTACACCTCACAACCTTCGGCGTTGTTTTTGTCGCATTCTTCCGTGCATTCTTCAAGAACGCTTTCTGGGGCCCCATGTTTTCCCATTTCGTCGCAATTCCGGTAACACATAACTCTGAAGTCAACGCAGTCGCTCTCACACAGTGTATTGTACGCGCTTGTGTTGTGGCTGGCGACGACCAGGACAACTAAGAGCAAGAACATCGTCTGAAAGACAACGTGTAACTTAGTGTCAATTAGGTGCTTGTGTTGTGGCAGGCGATGACTAGGTTAACTTAGAGCACGGACATTGTCTGAAATGCAACGTATATCTTAGTGTCAATTAAGTGCTGGTGTTGTGGCTGGCGACGACCAGGTCAACATAGAACATCGTCAACGTATAACGTAGTGTCAAGTAGGCGCTGTTGCTGTGGGTGTTGGGGCTCGCGGCGATAAACTTAGTGAGGCGCACCAATAAGGTGGATCTTACGACGTCGAACATGTTTGGCCTTAACATGAAACCCTGACCAACAACGTTTACTTAATTTATTGAATTCGGATCCTCATTTCCTATTTTATTGACTAGAAAACGGCTGTTCATAAACGAATGAAACAAAGGACTGTTTATCCATGTAAGCGCAAAGTTCATATGTGGGATTGCCAAATGTAATTATTTAAGTAATATGATGAAAAAGTATCTTTAAAAATATATCAATAATGCAATACATTGATTTTGCAGGTTAAAAAGTATTTATCTTAATAAGTAACAAATGCGACGGTTACCTTTGTGTCCATTTTGACAAACCGGAAATATCGTGGAAGACTGTCAAATCCTGAAATGCAAAAGGAGAGTTAGTATATCTATTGGGGTTGAAAATAATGAAATACATTATATTACAACAATTTTGACATACATAATTAATCGTTCTACTTCACCTGACTGATTACAAACTCCCTTTCACGGCGAGCACAGGAGGTTACTAAATAACAAATAACACAATAAATATTGTAGCGAGGCACAATATATTACACTTAGCTATTCGAGTTCAGCGAAGGTAACTGTCGAGTATGCAAAGCTTCAGCATACCTACATTTCTTTCGGTCACCTTGTTAATTAGCCGATACACCTTGTTAACCAATTGTTACCTTAGCTGAATTAAGTTTGTACCGTGTAATTCATAGATGGGCTAAACTGACCTGTTAGCGCTGGAGCGACAAGGGATGGACGTTCGTACGGCCACGTAGATGGTGTGATATGAACCCAACGATGGTGGGTAATCCCTCTCTTATACGAGTCAACACTCATCACGAGCGTTGTGGACATTCGCACAACAAGGGTCATTTAAGTGGTGATGTATGACACAGATCATAGGTCAACGCCGGCAAGTAAGAATTGTCAAGATGTTGGTGTCAAGGTGTCCTGTCGCTGTCGATTTCTTGCGCATATGGAGCTGTATTTGCTGTTGCTGTTGACGGGTTTATCATGTTTTGTGTGACGAGTGTCCTGCAAAGAGCTCTTGTCACCATTGTACAACAATCATTGTACAACAATGATATCTTGTCGTTTTGGGGTAGCAAGGATACATTGTCATATTCGGACAGCAAGGATCTCTTTGTCATGTCTAGACAATGAGGATCTTTTGTCACATTTGGAAAAGGATCATGTGCCAACGTTGGACAACAATGAACTTATGCTCACATTTGGACAACAAGGATCTTCTGTCACATTTGGACAAAAACGATGTTATGAAACATTTGGACAAGGGTTGTTTGTCACCATTGGACACAAAGATATTATGTCACACATGGACAACAAGGAGCTTCTCCTAACGTTGTGTCACATCTAGACACGGATCATATACCACCGTTGGACAGCAAAGATCTTTCGTCACATTTGAACATAAGGATCTTATGTCACATTTGTACAATAATAATTGTACAATGAGTGCCATCAATGGACAACAAGGATATTTTGTCATATTTGAACAAAAAGGATCTCATAGTCACATTTTGATAAAGATTGTGTGTCAGCATTGGAAAACAAAGATCTCCCGACACGTTAGGACAAAAAGGATCTGATGTCATATTTGTACAAGGATCGTGTGCCAAAATTGGACAACAAGAATCTGTTGTCACATTTAGACAACAAGGATCTTTTATCACATGTGGACAAAAACGATGTTATGAAACATTTGGACAAGGGTTGTTTGTCACCATCGGACACAATGATATTCTGTCACACATGGACAACAAGGAGCTTCTCCTAACGTTGCGTCACATCTAAACACGGATCATGTGCCACCGTTGGACAGCAAGGATCTTTCGTCACATTTGGACAACAAGAATATTATGTCACATGTGTCACCGTTGGACAACAAGGATATTTTGTCACATTTGGACAACAAGGATCTCATGGTCGCCTTTTCATAAAAATCGTGTGTCACCATTGAACAACAAGGATCTTGCGTCATATTTGGACAAGGATCATGTGCCAAAATTGGACAACAACGATATATTATCACATTTGGGCAAGGGTCTTATGTCATATTTGGACAAGAATCGTATGCCACTGTTGGGCAACAAGGATATTTAGTCACGTTTGGGCAACAAGGATCTTATGTTACATTTTAATAAGGATGGATTGTGTGTTACAATTGGACAACAAGGATCGTATGTCACATTTGGAAAAGTATCATGTGCCACCGTTGGACAACAAGGATCTTTTGTCACACCTGGAAAACAATGCGTTTTGTTAAGGATCGTATGTTCATTGGATAACAAGGATCTTTTGTCATATTTAGACAGTAAGGATCTTTTGCCACGTTTGTACACCAAGGATCTTACGTAACATTTGGACAAAGAACTTATGTCACCAGTGGACAACAATGATATTCTGTCACATATGGACAACAAGGAGCTCCCCCTGACGCTGTGTCACACCTAGACACGGATCATGTTCCACCGTTGGACAACAAGGATCTTTCGTCACATTTGGACAACAATGATTTTATATCACATTTGTACAATAATAATTGTACAATAGCCGTCCCAGAATTCCCGATGAAGGCTGCTGATGGCAGTCGAAACGTTGAGTTAGTAATCAAAATAGTTGTGGTTGGAGAAAATCGTAATTCATAAGGATTAACATGTAACATTTAGACAAAGAACGTATGTCACCAGTGGACATCAAAGATAATCTCTCACCTATTACGACAAGGAGCTCCTACCGTTGGACAACATATATGTTAATATGTATAGGGGCTTAGTGAGAATCAATCTCAATTTAATTACGCTTTAATTATTAATTACAAACCAACTTTGATTCAGGATTTATTTTATTGCCTAAGCCGGTTTATTTAGCATACCGTCTGACTGTTTTCGATGATGAACTGTTTCTCACTCAAATAGTTTGGTCAAGATGAAAGGCTATTTTTTCATATTGTTTACAAAGTGGTGTGGATTTTGCATACTCTCTTCCTTGTTCGTTAACGTCACTGTGCGTGCGTATGCGTGCGTATGCGTGCGTATGCGTGCGTATGCGTACGTGTGTGCGTGCGTGCTTGGTTGCGTACTTACGCGGAACCGCGGACACGTACTGCGTTAGCACTGCAACAAATTCATCAATCTTCACTCTTCCAAAAATGCTGTCACGCTGATCACGTAGATGAAATAGAGACACCAGTGTGTCATGTGTCATGTGTCATGTGTCAGGCAAGTCTTGGATATTTCAATAGTAAACAATCAGTGATCTCTTGTCTCCATAAAGTTGTCAGTCAGAACCAAAACTAAAAGACGTCCAACAAAACAAAACAACAACTTACAAATGCGTGTTGACTTTCTGTGACTTAAGGGTTTCTCTCCATTGTCGTGGTGCGATACAGTGCGCCATGTAGCGATTCTTCTGAGTTACTGATAGACATGTGTCCATTTCCCATTTCCAGTTATCCACGAAAGGCAGATGCAATGTCCTCATCAAAAACTGACTGGGCGTGTCAATTATGTCAGCGGGTACGCACTGTCTAGGAATGCATTCCATACTGGGTCGGCCATCTCCTGCTGCAGCTTGTAGTGGATGCCTCCTTGGCAGAAATTACACTGTTTTGACTGCGTGAATGTGGTCAGAGGAAGCGGACGTTGGAGGAGATGCTCAGTGGTCACTAGTGTTATGATTAAGTCAACATTTTGATGGACAACAAGTTAGTGTCTTGCTTTGCCGTCCGCACCTTCTTCCAAATATTCCAGGGCAGTGACTACAGGAGTGAACGCAGACTTGAATGTATACAGACCGCTCGCACGACTGGACCATGTTGTCTCACCATGGACATATATTTACTGGACTGCCAGCTTTGCGCGTGCCATGCGTTGCGCCTCTGGTGGAGTTTGTGTTAGCTGCTTGGGCTCGACAGTTTGTATTGTTTACTTCCGGTCTCACTTCGCAACATGGAGCTTGACATCGATGCGATTCTTGCGGTAAATTAAATGTTGATTTTGTTGTACAGTTTACATTTTAATTGAAAGCACCTCTAGGCATGGACTATATCTTTCTTTCAAGAAAATAATGTGCTAATTTATTAAATGATATGCCTTTGAGGCGGCTGGATTTTTAGCAGGGGACATCTCAGCCAGCGTTTGAGTATATGGCATGCTAATATGCTATAGTAGCTTAGGAATTGAATGACTCATTCCTTAATATATGACAATTTAGCTTCTGTGTGTGCAGGAACATTTTTCTTAAATGAATGATCAACTTGATGTGAAGGTCTCAAGAGCAAAGGAAATAAACAAACCCCATGTGTCCAAGGTGAGTGTAAATACAATATTGAATAATAACAGTAAAATTAATAATTGTTTTTTTTACCAATGGCATGCCATGGCAATGGCATTTTTGTCACACCTGTGTGTGAAATGATCACGCACGTTTTAATGCAATATTATTAATAGCTATAGCTGTTCGCACTTGCTCTAATCTCTTAGAACATATTGAAGAATTAATGTGGATGGGTATCCCAAGAATTGGATTGCATGTTCTGTATTAACGGTTGTTTGTGTCAGGACAGCATGGAGTAGAGAGACAGGAGTTATGGCAACATTTTTCTCTGCCTCTGTGTAATATGATTTTATCTGCTTCTGGGTAATCTGAACATACATGTCTACCTTTTGTAAGATAACTGATTCATTCTGTGCATAGGGCACATCAAGTGCAGCTATAAATCTGATGGCCGAGCATAGGATATTGTACCGTAAAAGATGTTCCTTCAAGCTAGATGTCATCCCAACAACATTTTCTGCGTCGAATGTTCGACGTACACCCAAGACCAAGTCGCGACAAACAACAGTCATCTCCAAGATAAAGAGAGCAGGTAGGCCTAACTATCTGACTGATTGATATCAAGGGGAAACGTATATGGCTTATTTCAGTGAAAGTGTAGCAAAACACTGCCGGTCTTTGGCCATCACACAAAATTGCTACCCTTAGGCGAACGACTTTTTAAAAACCACCAACCCTATTCTCATGCCTGATGGATACTACTACTTTTAATATTTGCGTGTGTGCGTGCGTATGTTCTAACAACCATCATCACATGGTACATAATCTCTTCATTAATAAAGTAATGTAAGATTTAACTAAAAATATATAATTATGTATAAGATTTAACTAAAAATATATAATTATGTATAAGATTTAACTAAAAATATATAATTATGTAATGTTTTATTACAAAGCGTATTATATATTTAATTTAATTGCACAAACTGTTGAGTAACGTTGAACATTGACTACTTAATTCCTGATGTTGAATACCTTATTTGTTTAAGCTTCCAAAGCTGCAGTCACACTCGAAAAGCTGGTGAGGGACAAGACCCTGTGCAAAGACATCAGGAAGCTGTCCACCTAGTACCAGACCTCCAGCATTGAGCCTTCGACGGCTTCCATAGCTTTGTTATCCACTTTGCTTCAAAGGTGTATGCCTTTTTGTATTATGGCATGGAGCAGAAGTTGCCATGAGTTTGACATAATGCAGGATATATGGAAAAGCATAACATTGGCTGGTAGGTTTATAATGTATCGAAAATACTGTTTTGAACCAGTACCAAATGGCAGACTGGCAAAATTCTGCAGAACATCTGCAGTTATTCCAGTACACACTGACTTTTCACGCAAGTCAAGAAGAAAGGTATTTAACCCCATGTGTTCAAGGTCAGTGGAAAGGTGTGGAGCAGGTACCCCAAACACATGGGCTGAAGCTGCCATACCAGTGTCACTTTCAAGAATAACTTGCGGCTTGACAACACTGTCCAAAACAACTGCAAGTTTAATAGTTTTTGCAGAGTTTCTGTGATGCACCATAGAAGCCGAACCTTGCCAAGATCCTTGCGAATGTCTTCAAAGCTGAAGTATGCAACATGATCACACTCTGGCGGTGGCTCTCTGTATGACTGAAACATAAAAACGACAAAACTACTGTCTTAGGATTGGTTTATGAAAAAAATACCTTCCTTAGGAATTAATTAGTAGACTAGGTAGTGTGGCGCTGTCACAACTGGTTGCCCTCAGAGGAAGTGCCTGATTTTCCCAAGGGAAAATCACAGATTAGACAATCAAATATACCAAATTCAAAAATAGGACAAGAAAAGATAAATAAATCAAAGCAGTAAGAAGTAAAAGTAAACACATTTGATTAAGACAGGATACCTTCAATATGCAAACAGTAATTGAGCAACACTTACAGGCTCCTGTCGGGTTGTTTCTGGTGTTTCTACAGACTGAAGGCATCCATAGGGTTGGCAAACTTCCAGGTATCAATGTTCTGCGAGTTCCGCTTGGACCTATACAAAAAAATAAAGTTATTTTTTGTGTTATGTAAATATATATATCATACACTTATTACTATTCTTACTGCTATTGTTTCATTGTTGCCATTGTCATTTTGTATTATTTTTGGTATTTAATATTTCAATTTCTTCAGCACTGTATTTACAGCTGAGCTACTACCCCCCCACCCCACCCCCAAAACTGTGCCTGTGAAGAATCGTGATTATGAAAATAATTTCATATAGTTATCTGCAGCTAGAGTAAGACAGACACTTTTTGATATTATTATACCTATAAAACAGACATACATGTTGGGCCTACTTAGCTTAGCCTTTATAGAACTTTACACACAGTGACACAGTTACTCACTGATTCAGGCTCTTTAACCGGTATATATGTAAATTTGCAACATCACTGAACAGTTATTAACCAATTAATTACAATACCAAGAAACTTACCATGTTTGAAACAATCATCTGTGAAATGCCTGGAGCAGATCTTGGCATTGACTTTTTTGTCAGCATCGAAGCTGCTGTCCATTCTTATTTATGCCAATGATGGCATGCAGCAAACGGGCTCTCCATTCGGTTCCCTTCGGTAGACAATCCTCTGCATTTTGCACTTGTGCAAGCGCAATCGACTATGGCATGCAGCAGTTGCTGCCAACGCTTTTTGACATTTTGATCTGTGCAACTCGAACGCCATTTATATTCAACCGGTGACGCCGGAAGTAAACAACTCGATATGTCTACGGCGGGCGCAAAATCGAACTCGTTCACGTATAACGCGGAGCTGGCAGTCCAGTAAATATATGTCCATGGTCTCACAGAGCGATGGCATATTAATTGTGTTGTTCCTACCAGCATGTGCATCCTCGTCGAACTCAGGCACAGCCTGCAAGACACGCAACCTCTCGACTGAGTAGTTGAATGAGATGACGATCTGCTGGACTGTGTCAGCATACGTTTTACTCTTGCCTCTTTGTTGGAATACTCAAGTCAACACTGTATCCTTGGTACTGAAATTTCTGTAGATTTCCATATATTAGTAGACACGATGATGGCTGTACATGGTTTCCCAAACCATAGCCCTTACACCACCCTTTGTTCCTCCGTTTGTGTCCTCTGTTCTTCCTAGATATGTGAAAGATTATACGTCATCTAGGACTCTTTGTATCGTAATCGGGTTGTTGTTCTTGCTGTTGTTCTTCATTATCTTGGTTTTGCCTTTGTTCACGCTTAGTCCAAACGTGGCTGCAGTTGTTTCTATTAGTGATGGTGTTTCTTGCATTTGCTTCTGGTTGTGTGGAAGGTATTCGGCAATGTCCAGATCATCTAATTGTTCCCACAATATCCATTGTGTGCCATTTTGATTTACTTATGTAGCTGTTCTCTTGATCCAGTCAATAGCCACCTGGAAAAGAAATGGCGACAGTATGCAGCCCTGTCTCACGCACGTCTATGCGTCACATTTGTTTGTGGTCTTCCCTGCATGTTTGTGGTCTTCCCTGCATGTTTGTGGTCTTCCCTGCATGTTTGTGGTCTTCCCTGCATTTTTGTGGTCTTCCCTGCATGTTTGTGGTCTTCCCTGCATGTTTGTGGTCTTCCCTGCATGTTTGTGGTCTTCCCTGCATGTTTGTGGTCTTCCCTGCATGTTTGTGGTCTTCCCTGCATGTTTGTGGTCTTCCCTGCATGTGTGTGGTCTTCCCTGCATGTTTGTGGTCTTCCCTGCATGTTTGTGGTCTTCCCTGCATGTTTGTGATCTTCCCTGCATGTTTGTGGTCTTCCCTGCATGTTGTGGTCTTCCCTGCATGTTTGTGGTCTTCCCTGCATGTTTGTGGTCTTCCCTGCATGTTTGTGGTCTTCCCTGCATGTTTGTGGTCTTCCCTGCATGTACGCCTTTACAGGTTTTTGTATGTGACACTGGTTGATGATAATGCGACGTGTTGCTATCTGCCAGATGCTATTGCGTCGTGTGCCATTTTCAGCCTCTCCAGGATGGTTGTGTTTAGGACCCTCCCTGGTTCAGAGGAAAGTGTAATTTCTTAATAGTTTTTGTATTCCATGATATCTAATTTCTTAGGTAATTTGACCAAATATCCTTCTTTTTTCCCACTCCTCCGGATTCTCCTCTTCATCCCATATTTTCTCAATGATTCCACTGAACATGTTAGTTGATGCACGGCCTTCGGTGCTTCCGCTGGTATTCCATCTGGCCCTGCACATTTCCCATAATTCAATTAAATTCAAGTTCTTCTGCTGGTTGAATATCTGCAACACTCAGTAGTTCTGCAAAGTATTATGTCCATCTTTTCACTTGATCTTCTGGTGTAGTGAGGCATCACTGGCGAAAAAGACAACTGTACCTTAGACTCTGAATGGCAACACTTGAAGGAGTTGTGGACACATTTTACGAAGAAACTCTATGACATAAGAAGGCGCAGCATAAGCCGTGGCTGTCGGCAGATACATTGCAGAAAGGAAGAGAAAGAAGGAGATACTTAAAGGTGCTTAATCAATCCGATTTTTTGCTAGTCTCATTTCAAATTAATTTTGCGAAAAATTAAACCTACCTAGTATCCAATGCAACATGCTAGCTCGTTTGTACAACTTTTGTATGTAGTTTTTTTTGTGAAATCAACAGATCATCAATATTTGTTGTTCAAGCATCAGCTGAAGAGAAAATCGAAATGCTGAAAAATCACGATTTTCTTCCTTGTTGAAATTTCGTAACTTTATCATCTGATCGGCGAGAGGATGGAGGTCTCGCCCATGATCAGCATTGACCCACACAGTGTTTACCATTTTGGGCATCCACTATTTTGATCCTTACCAGATCTAACGACTACCATCAAATCTTTCGACGATTTAAAAATAGGTATTGTTTTATTAAATCGACCGCGGATGTTACATGAACTATTCACCCACTACATATTTGGACACCGATGAACTAGATTTACGATAGGCTAAATCAGTTGAGGAAATACTTTTAACTAAACTCGCACAAGTTCTTCAATAGGTGAGCAAATGCGTGTTACATTGTAATAATGCTGAAAGGAAGTGCACATCATAGAAAATTATATTGCATTAAAAACAATAATATTGCTCTGTGTTATTATGTCCCGTTGGATGGTGTCCCGCGGGATTTTGTCTGTAGGGATTATATCACGTGGATTTTTTTCCTATGAGGTTATGTCAGGATACCACCTTTGGCTCTATGATGTAACCGATTTGTCAATTAAGTGTCAGTTTGGTTTATTATTTAGGCAACATTAAAATAAGGTTTCGCATGTAGTCGACCAAAACGTGATCTCGATTTACAACCTACTAAATTAATGTTACATAAGTATGAACTTGCTATTTACCACTAATTTGTAAAACAGGACATTCTGATTTGTAAATCCACTGCTAGACATAAATCATAAGCCGAATAACAGCCGACATTGAACGTTAGGATGACATGTATATGTGCAAACATTTGACACTGAAGAGGCATCGTGAAAATGTTCATCAAGTTGGAATATATATATATATATATATATATATATATATATATATATTTATATATATATATATATATATATATATATATATATATATATATATATATATATATATATATATATATATATATATATATAAATATATATATATATATATATATATATAACGATTTTATTGTAAACACAACTAATGAGATTGCCTACTCAACGTTTCAGCTGGGACGACTAGTTCGTCTTGTGCTCTCCAGTTGGCTTGGCAAGAGGGCCGTCCCATACATAGCTAAGTCGTTCTCGTCTCGATTCATGATTGGAGTCGTCTCTCTGATCCACAATGGCCTCTTTAATCCATCTTGCTTTTCTGTTGCTGTCTCTGTCTATTACCTTTGCTCCCTCCCAGTCAATGAGCAAATAATCTCAATAGTTGTGTTTGCAAGAAAATCGTTATTCACTTCTACGAAATAAATACAAATACGCTTCACTGGAGTATCATACGTGTGAAGTGTTCAAAACTGCATGTAGCAAGCTTTCAAGTTTAAGCACACATGTTCTACGTGCCGTTGTCCCGTAACGGTTTTGTATATGTCTCGGACGAGTGGATCGGTCAATGTTTCGCACCGGAGTTCGCCAAGTGGCAGCACAATCCGCCTATCGCAACCTAGTTATCGTTCCGTAAAAATGCAGATCTTGCTTGTGAGTTGTATGTGTGAGTTGTTTTCTGCCCACTGCATTTAATCGACAATTAAATCAATCTCAGTACAGCTATGTGCCTTCGACGGAGTGGTAATGTGTACAAACGCCCAATTTTGAAAACATCGGGACTTAACACATTTAAGAAGATTGATATGTTGAGGCCAAGTGCCATTTGGCTTCATTTTGGCATCTCGCTAGCCAAGAGGAGTTTCGAACGTATCTTCGCAAAGTGGCGCGTTCTCGTGCGGTGAGGGTGCTCGACCTGCCTTACATTCCACCGTGTGCAGTCGACTCACGCGCACAGTACGTGAGTTTTAACTTCCAATCTCTACTTAAGGCGAACCTTGTGTCTGTCTGTTGTAGCCGGACCGTTACAGGGACAGGTGGGTAGTTCTTCTGAGCGTTTTATTGAGAGAACTATATTATGATGTCCAATGTTGAGCTTATGGGAGAAGGTTGACAACAGGTGGACTTCATGGACAATAGTGATATTGAGGTTAAGATAAACACAGCGAGAGAAGTGTTATCTCTCCGTTTGACTTCCATTTGTGCAATGGCAGCAGCCCTGTGCCATAACAGCATGCGAATGTGTTGCCTAATATTTTGTCTCTGATGCATGCATGCATACAAACATAATACATGCATACATACATAAATAAATATATACATACATACATACATACATACATACATACATACATACATACATACATACATACATACATACATACATGTATGCATGCATGCATGCATGCACACACGCGAGCACGCACGCACACACGTACATATATGTTTGATTAATTTAGCTGCTGTGACGAGATTGGAGCCTAAAGGAATGGCGCGTCCCAAACTTGCTTTGTCGGTGAGTACCATCACAACGTTATCAAATAAATATAAGTTCATCATTTTAGTTTTCCTGATTTGTCAAAAACATTTATTGAAGATAAAACAATAAAGACAGTTTTGTTAACTCACATTTTCGGCCAGCACACAACACAAAGCAGGTAGAGCAAACACCAACGTAATGCACTAATATTGAAACTTCAAAAAAGTAAACCACACATGTAGTTTATAATGCGTTCTGGGTAGTTTGAACTTTGCGTTCAATACAAATATAATTCACAATATACAAGAATATCACGCCAATGGTTTACTCAGAATGTGTTAAAAAGTGTGAGATTTCGGTCATTTCTCCGAACGACCTAGGGCTGACATGTTAACTAGCGCGACCGATAAGCGAAAGCGCAGTTGAACTGGGGGAACCTAGACTACAAGTGACGTATTAAGGGAGGCCGTCATACACAAAACTGGGGGGAACCTAGACTACAAGTGACGTATTAAGGGAGGCCGTCATACACAAAACTGGGGGGAACCTATACTACAAGTGACGTATTAAGGGAGGCCGTCATACACAAAACTGGGGGGAACCTAGACTACAAGTGACGTATTAAGGGAGGCCGTCATACACAAAACCAACGCAAAGTCTCAAACAAACGTGTTATTTTGCGATAAAGATGACTAATTTAGTAAACTATGATCAAAATATGTTACATAAGTTTAGTTTGGACACAAATATCATGGCCACATTCTATTGGCAAGTACAGGAATAGGTGTATACAAATATGTTTTCATTTGGCGAGCGAATATTGCCGGAATACCATACCCGTGACGTAGGGTCATCTAGCGTCACTGCGCGGCCTATGATATAAACATGTTATGCGTTGAGCAATATAGTAGTAGGAGTAGTAGTAGTAATAGTAGTAGTAATAATGGTGATGATGACGACGAAGACAACGATGATGATGTCGTTGCTGTTTTTGTTGTTGTTTTTGTTGAAGATGATGATGATGATGATAACTATGATGTGGATATGACAATGATGATTCTAATAATAGTAATAATGACGATGACTATACAAATAACACCATAAAACCCAGTCCTCAGGAAGTTCCGCTTTCGTCTCGACAACGTACACTGTGTGATGTAATTTTATTACAATCAAATGCGAGTTGTACTGACTGTCTCGCGTGTCAACTGCAGGCAATGTTGGCCACAGCGGTGTTGATCGTATTGCGACCCGACTCGGCCTCAGCGTTCTTCCTCGTCTCGACATGCGAACACCACTGTCACAACAGCCACTCAGCGTGCATCGACGGCTGCTACAAGGCCATACTGCGAGGATTTGACGAGGTTCCGGAATGCAAGCAGCGATGCCTGGATTACACCAATTCGTGCACGGATTCGTGTGCAAGCGGGGTGCAATAACTCGGCGGTCAGAGCATATATATATATATATATATATATATATATAATATATATATATATATATATATATATATATATATATATATATATATACACACACATAAAATTATATATTTTCAGCAGACATTATAAAGTGGAACATTCGGATTTCGTATACATTTTGTACCGACATATGCTGGTCATAGTCGATGGCTCAATATCTATGTATACTGTTTGTCTGAAACGCGAAAAGTACACGAACATTGACAACGTCAGTTTTTAATTATGTTTCTGGTACACGTCCACGCATAAATATTAGCTTAAGCGTATTTGTGACTTCCAAAACATTGCACGTCTGTCATTGAGAAGAACGCAATTATTGGCTATGCTTAACTTGTCATGAACGCAAGAACAATAAAGGGATTCTGCATTCTGCAACAACAATCATGCCAGTCTACGGAAAACTGCCGAACCCAACCACTTCCCACTGTGGATATGGCTGAGCAAGCAGCCTGAATTCCCACATAGCATATAAGGGATGATTTAAGGTGTTATTCCCATTGAGCACGCGGAGTTGCCCAGGTTTCCTCGTTCGTCACTGCCTCGACGGTCATCGCTGCCTTCCGGCGCAGTCGGCCCTGCAAATGTCGAGATCTTGCGTTATCCAACGGGATGAGAAGTTAATACAGGTCGTAGAAACTAAGTTACTCTTGATGTTTCAACCAACTGGACAAAGGCGCGCTTCCAGAGGCAAGGAATGCGACATTGACCATTCAAACCCGAGTCCGGTTGAACATAAGTCGGGAGATTCTCAGGGAAATAGACACCCATCCACATACACACCTGTATACAATAATTCACTCATTAACTCACTCGCTAATCAATCACGAATTCAGTCACTCACTCACTCACTCACTCACTCACTCACTCACTCACTCACTCACTCGCTCACTCGCTCACACGCACAAACCTTTGTACGCATGCACGTGGATGGATGTACTTTATTGAATGTTAATCAAAACATTATTTTTGATGATGACGTATGATTACCCTAAGCAAAACATATCATTAAACTGAAATTATACTTCAATTAAAACTCCATCATCAACTGATTTAGCCTATCGCAAACCTGGTTTGCTGATGTCCTCATATGTGGTGCATATCCAAAATGGCAAACACTTTATGGGGTCAGAGCTGATCATGGGTGTGACTTCCAATCTCTCGCCGATCACATGACATAGTTACGAAATTTCACTAAGGGTTTAAATTCGTGAGTTTTCAGCGTTTCCATTTTCAATAATGTAATAGTTTGTCTGATGGTTTCACAAAAACTACGTACAAAAAAAATACATACAGAAAACGAGCTTACATGTCATAGTGGATACTAGGTGGGTTTGAATTTTCGCAAAATTTATTTTAAATAAGACGAGCAAAATCGAATTGAGGAGGAACTTTAAAACAGACGCTTATATTGTACTATGGACATCGACTCACTCATCTGAAACACCGTAGACGCGTCTCGACTCGAGGTCGCCTTATCCACATCGACGAGCGTCAGCTTCCCCATCGAGATGAAAGCCAGGACCTTGCGTCCTTTCGTCAACAGCCGGTCTTTCAAGCGCTCAGATGACGTCATACCTGAACTGGAACCGGAAGCGATCGGACAGACGGGCTGCTCGTTTGGCGACGACGTATCGCCGAAGAGGAGATAACGCGCCAGTATGCCTCGTTGCCGGTAAATGTTGCGATTCTTCCGGTGGAAACGATAGAACGACGCGAGTAGGAGAGCGAGGAGAATGAAAGTCAGGCACACGTAAGGCACCCACAGAAGACTCATCTTCCGCCCGTCGAGTGATGCTCAGAACCTTCCGGCGATTCTTTCCCACGCCTTCGTTGTCCCGAATAGAACGTTAAGATCCTCCGGGCGCTGGCACAATTGGATCAGCTGTTGAAGTGTACGCCTTCGTCCTCTCGAGGATTAGCAAAAACACAATTCTGTACTGGAAGCCAAGCAGGTCTGTGTTCGTAGGGGAACGCAAGTGGCAATGTGCGAAAACATCCAGCATGTGTCCAGTGGAAAGGACTAGCAATGAATGCGATTACGTAAAACACTGATTACTGACTTAATGTAGTTGTTGTTTCCATTGAAGAATGCGCATCCAACGCCAAGTAGCAACACTGTTGAGTTTTGTTTTATTGGTATGTTTCTCACTGGCTATGAGTTCCTCGTTGTACGACTGCTAGCCCATTTACATAAACCAACATGCAATTTAATCTCGTGAAATAGGACGTGATATTGGTTTATTTTCGTTGCTTCTTATTTCATTTGACATTTTGGGATTACGCTCACATTATGAGTATTGGCTGGTGTGCATTAGTGAATGCGTGTGGTGAACGCTGGAATTGGTACGCTGGTTTGCTGTCTGGCTGGCTGGCTGGCAGGCTGGCTGACTTGCTGGCAAGCTGGCAGGCAGGCTGGCTGGCTGGCAGGATGGCTGGCTGGCTGGCTGGCTGGCTGGCAGGTTGGCTGGCTGGCAGGCAGGCTGGCTGGCTGGCTGGCTGGCTGACAAGCAAACTAGCAAACATGCTACACTGATAATGATTGATTGGTTAACTAGCAATTACATACGCGTGCAGAAGGACAGCAATACATTGTCTTAGGAATAGTAAACCGATACGTTCTCAAATTGGCAAAGACACGTGTCGGGTAAATGTAGTAGTAGGTAGTAGCGGCTAGTGTCTGTCTCGTGAAACAATACTTGTTTTGCTGTTACATGCCGGTAAATTGCCTTGCACGTTTGATCCCCTTGTTAGTCCGAATGTCAACAGTAGAACCGCCAGTAAGAATTAAAATACATCGTACATAAAACGGTTTTGGCTTCACTTATTTTTATTATTACTGATATCTCAGTATACTGATATCTCAATATACTGATATTTCAGTATACTGATTATGCCTTTGCTGTGCGATAAGTATAACGATTGCGAGCACAACAAAGCCTGGTATTAGTATTACATGTCAGACATATTATAACAGTAACGATGAAGTAGGTGGTATATATACAGTGCGGTATAAATATGTCACTACCAAATACCAGTGAAAACCATCCTCCAGTGAACTGGCGAAGGGGTTGATCACAAGAAAGGCCAGTCGCTATACAATGAATGCAATACGGCTATACGTTCTATACGTTCTATACGTTCTATACGTTCTATACGTTCTATGCCGCCAACTCAACACTTAATGAATAGCCTATAGGTTGATGAATAACATATAGGTTGATGAATAACCTATAGGTTGATGGATAACCTATATGTTGATGAATAGCCTATAGGTTGATGAATAGCCTATAGGTTGATGAATAGCCTATAGGTTGGACTTATTTCAAGGTTAGGTGTAATGAAGTTCCAGCTGTAAGTTTGAAACAGTGAACTTGCCCATTAAGTGCTAGTATGGGGGGGGTGGGGGGAGGGGGTGGCACGGAATGGGAGATCGGAGGTTGTTCCTACAAAATAGTAGGAAGTTGACGCTACAGCGGACCACTTATGGCTGAAGCTGTCCAATGAGAAAGCATGACATTCGCAAGACATGCACACGTTTACATGACTGCGTCGTGTAGACAAGATGCAACAGACACTGCTGTTAACACCCATAAGGTGGCTGTGACCCAATGCGACCTCGCAGACGAGTAGTCATTCCTATCAATTATTAACATTAATGAAAGTAACGTGCTGCGAACGTCCGTTCGTTAACAATGATGGAAATTGGAATAGACGCTGACCGATACACGTCGACTTATGCACGACATCGAAGGGGCAGTGACATCGTGGGCGCTGTTTGCCGCTTTCCCGTCCCGGCACTCTCCTCTTCTGCGGAAGAAGCCTATACAGGGATGCTGTTGTACTGTCTCTGTGTGGCTGACCTCACCGGACTGTCCATCAAGAGGACGGGGGAACGAGTCCACCTGACGCCGTTACGAAGCTTGGGCAACTTCTTTCACCCCACTTTGTCCGCGTCTTTCGGAAAAGATACTAAACGCCATAGGTCCCTACTATGTGGTGTCTATGCCAAAGGAAGTACAGGTTCCTATACAGGGGGTTAATGTAGATTCACAGAGATGGTGGTCTCTATCTCTAAACTCACTAAATTCCAGTTTAGCTGTGATCAGTTGTCAGGGGAATATTACACCAAGCTTCAAGCTATTACAGCAGTTTTGTTGCAAATTCACGTCCTCACGATATCTTCCCATGCACGCACGTGTCACTGTAATCGATTATGATATTTGCTCGAATAAAGAGCGCAACGCTCCCGCATCAATAATATATAGGTCCATGCAATATGACAGTGACCGGGTAAACACTGCGGTATACATAGCCCACTTGTTGTTCAACCATTACCACGAAACTATAAATAGTGTTTTGATTGGAAAGTGTCACGTCCGCCAAACGCCCGATGTTATAACACGGTATGCCGTTCGTTGATCTGTATTATAGGCGCCGGCTTCAGCCGTAACTTCACCTCTTCCATGTTCCGTAACTTGGAAGTCGGCTCCGGTATTTGATCGAACAGCAATAACGCGTTCGTAGAACCAACGGGTGTGATCAACTCGGCATCGCCAAGCGCCTCCTGTCCGTCAGAAACTGAAACACGTGCGTAATAATGATCAGGCGATGTTGCAGACACATGTTGTGCCAAATAAGGCAATTGGCAAGGTCGTCCAGCATACGAATTGAAGTGGTCGACGCCGTCCAACATTAAGTTACTTCAATATATAGATCATACACTCGAAGAGCCCTACTGTTTTTACCTCATCGATGTCCACCAAAGCTAATACACAGTCTAATTAACCACACTGTTTAAATATAAGTTGACCCTTATTTATGATTAGCGACTTAGCCTTTCAACATGCAATGTGCTCTTCCTCCTTGTTCCCTGCTGTACAGGGGTGAGGGTCAGGTAAAATATTGTCGAGCCATTCTTTCTGTTCTTTCTTTCCATAGCAATGTTATATTGACATTCGAGTGGATACCTTTACAATTATACGGATAGTGGTCACATTATATGAACAACGAGCAGTTCATTAAAACACATTTGCGCCGTCAATATCGCGGTCAATATCAATAAAACACATTTGCGCGGTCAACATCAGTGCTATAAAATGCGTGTAAACATACAAGCTATTCTTAATAACATTAATTAGCTGCCGTTGGCTTTATGTTTATATCAATTTGCCATTCGATCGCATAATTAGTCAATAATCGCACAGGCTACGTCAGCTTCTGATTTCCCCACTGAACAAATAGCAGGATGCTTTTGGGATTTAGAATGTTAGTTTAAGCAGTCAAGGGAACTGGGATGACCGCTTGTGCCCCGAGCAATCCACAGTTAATGATTTTTTTATCGGCCGTCTGGACGCGTTTATACTTATTATTCTAGCGAAGCAGACTCTCCATCAGGTGGTCTAGAGAGTCTACGTGGCGCCGAGTGTCTTGACGTCTTGACCTACTTGAAAAGGGGGCGTCGTCCTAGAATGATCACTGATGAGAAAGACATGATCAGACTATGGGCATTCGTGTGTGTGTGTGTGTGTGTGTGTGTGCGTGCGTGCGTGCGTGCGTGCGTGCGTGCGTGCGTGCATGCGTGTGTGTGTGTGTGCGTTTGTGTGCGTGTGTGTGTGTGTGTGTGTGTGTGTGTGTGTGTGTGTGTGTGTGTGCGTGTGTGCGTGTGTGCGTGTGTGCGTGTGTGCGTGCGTGTGTGCGTGTGTGTGTGTGTGTGCGTGCGTGCGTGTGTGCGTGTGTGCGTGTGTGCGTGCGTGCGTGTGCTCGTTTGCCCGTGTGCGCGTGTGTGCGTGCGTGCTTGCGTGCGTGGTGGGTGCGTGCATGCGTGGATGCATGCATGCATGAACGCATGCGTGTATATGTGTGCATATGTGTGTATGTGTCTGCATATGTGTGTATGTATGTATGTATGTATGTATGTATGTATGTATGTATGTATGTATGTATGTATGTAAATATGTGTGTATGTGTGTATGCATGTATGTATGTATGTGTGTATGTATGTATGTATGCTAAAAATTGATGAGCGAATACGTTCATTAAAGGATTTAACATAATTAGTAGCGAACATATGGCTTGCACTACAGCGGGGTGACAGGTTGTGTATAATTCTAAAACTGTTGTTATAAGTGACAGTAATACCTTTCGGACTCTGTTTTTTTAATGACACCAAAGACTTGAGGTGTACATTGAACCACAGTATGAATTAAAGAAAGTTGTTTTAATGGAATTGTTGCATAAGTAAAATTTTCTGGCTAAAGCATTTGCCTGAGCATAGATACATCTTTTCTGCCTGGCAATATCGTCATCATCAGTAAGATTATTGTTTATACTATGGCCAAGGTATTTACATTTCTCAGTGTAAGGTAATGTATGGTTATTGATAACAACAGGATGAATATTTTTCTTGTCCCTAGGTTTGTTATCAATAACCATGCAGAAAGATTTGTTGGCGTTGTATGTTATATCAAACATATTGCCATACTCGGCACAACAATCGGTGAGTTTTCTCAACCCCGCAACACTAAGTGAACAAATACAAAGGTCATCGGCATACATCATATGATTCATTATGGTTCCTGCATAAAGACAGCCAATTTGTAATTTATTCAAATTTACACTTAAGTCATCCATGTAAACGTTAAAAAGATGTGGAGAAAGGATTCCACCCTGCTTAACACTGTTTGAAACGGTAAACAATTCTGAGAAGCTACAACACCATCTGACAGTGAATTTCTAGGTTCTGTACCAGTAATAAAGAATGCGAACAATAAAGAAGGACATCCTCGGTCAATTAGTTTGGTGAATAGCTTACTATGATTGACTTTGTCAAAGGCCTTAGAGGCATCCAGCATAGTAACATACATAGATGAGCCATTCGCTATGTAGTGTCGAAAGAGTTCTTTTAATAAAAATATGAGCATTTCAGTTGAGTGATGCTTTTTAAATCCAAATTGGTTTACACATGTAGATAAAAAAGTAGAAACCCTGGATAATATCAAGGATTCAAATAATTTACTAGCAATTGTGGCGAGAGCAATGGGTCGGTAGTTGTTGTTATCAGACAGGTCACCCGCCTTATTTTTAATTATGGGGGCTATGATTGTAATCAGCATCCGGTAAAAAAACCGTGAATTAACATGCTGCTATATAAAAGTGACATGAGAACATGAAGTTTTGTATGTATGTATGCATGCATGCATGCATGCATGCATGCATGTATTGCTTACGTGAGGGAAATGAAGAGTTAAGATTTAACCATGTTACGCGGACCGAACCTGCAGCTGATTGAAACCTGTTGAAACATTAATGCAATCGTGAAATCAATAGTTGAATTGTTTACATACTTTGGCTCAATCAGTCATGATGAGTTGGCAGGTTCAGAAAAACATTGTTTTCCTGCCCGTTGCTGAGCCTCGTTTCGCTTGTTGCCAATACGACAAAAACGCATTCTGAGCAACTTTTAACGTTTTGTGATGATGTATTTTCGGAGCATGTATCTAATCACCAAGACAAAGGCGCAACGGTGTGAGATAAAACTGTTAACTATGCCCTTCCCGTCGAAACGTATTGATGACCTATGGAACTTATGTTTCGGGTAACAAAACTACAGACAGATACTTTAAGGTGCGATGAGTGACATCTTTTCACACGCACCAATACTATTTTTGCACTGCATTTTATTTAGGGTCAGGTGCATTGATTTGTATCATATTTGGCTGGCTAGTGTAGACTATTAAAAGGA
>OY759271.1:25653412-25735912 GCA_963662155.1 Lamellibrachia columna | reverse complement strand
TTAAATTGTCGATTATATGCAGTGGGCAGATAACAAATTGGTGTGTTGACGTTCGCTGTGTAACCACTGACGACTGACAACCAATGGTTCAGCATTCAGTGACGGATTTCTGACAGGTCAAACTGGACAGCTGCCCAGGGGTGTCCACAAAATATTTTCCTGCGGACCACCACAAAACGTTTTTGGGTCACGGCCCCTTTGGCTTTGAGTGGAACAAAAAAAAAAAAAAAAAAAAATATATATATATCTATATATATATATATATATATATATATATATATATATATATATATATATATATATATATATATATATATATATATATATATATATATATATATATATATATATATATATATATATATATATATATCTGGTGTTTAAATTAATGATGTATAATGACTGTAGGGTAGCCTGGGGCAGCACGGCCCCATGGGGTAAGACGCCCCCCGTGTAAGATGCTGCTGCCATCTGTCGGATATATCTCTCGAACGCCCAGCGACGCGAGACAGACTAAGTAAAACTATGGTTTGTGAAACTTTTATATGCGGTTTGATGTAATATATCACCAATCGTAAAACTGGTGCAACTCGCTACATAAAGGTGTGAGTAAACAACTTAATTGGTGACACTGTGATATTACTATTCAGTTGGCAGGTCATATAATAAAAAGTGGGCGATATTGTATTGTATTTTGTGGACATCTTGTTAAGACGAACGTAGTGCGTGTGGGGCAAGACGGTCCCCCTCGGGACCATCATGTCCCAGCATGTGTAATATGTTAAAAATAATATGAACGTTGCATTATGCAAGTTATACTAGCACGTATGCTGTAATCATTATGGCATATATTACGACACTTTGTGTATGATATAAGTGTTGCAAGCTATATATTGCATGTATATGTTAACTACAATGTACATTTTACAACAGTAATTGGTTGGTATATTATAATGATAATATTTATATGTATACATTTAATTTTCAGGCGATGGTTCGTTCATATAAGCGAAAAACGCAACGGGGAATGTCCGGCAATGACCTTCTAAATAAAGCTCTGGAAGATATTAGGGTAAGGCGTAGCGGCCTATGGCTATCGTAGGAGGTACAGCATTTTGCATACTATTACATACTATTACATACTATACGTGGGTGTATGCAGGGGGTGTTTGAGCTCCGGCACCTGCCTGGGTGTTTACAGTTTATTCAAGGTCCTTGTTTCCAGAAAGGAGTTGCATTAAATCAAGTCAGCCGCGAGAGAAACATCCCAGCGTCGACTCTCCGTAGGCACCGAGATGGGAAAGTTAGAGAACCGGGCGTAATTCGAGTTGGACAGAAAGTTCTTATTCTCGACGCCCGCGTAGAAGCCTCCGATCACGAACACGTGAAGTTGATGGAGGCTGCGTTGTTTGGCTTAACAACAATGGATCTTCGGCGACTGGCATACTCAGATGCTGAAAAACTGGGCGTTTGGCACCCGTTCTCACACGAGAACAAGATGGCTGGGTTTGACTGGTTGCGTGGATTCCTCGCACGTCATTAAGATCTGAGTGTTCGTGTCCCGCAAGGCACAAACATCACGCGAGCTGTTGGTTTCAACAGAGCCAAGGTGAATGAGTTGTTCACGGCTTACAAATAACTGCAGGAGAACTATACTTACACTGCTGGTAAAGTGCGGAATATGGACGAAACGGGAAAAACAAATGTCCACGCTCCTGTCATTGTTACCAAATGGATACGTCAGGTTGGGAAGATGACAAGTGGGGAGCGGGAAGCCACTGTTACAGTCATTTGTGCCAGCGGTGGGTTCTTGCCGCCAATGTTGATATTCCCCCGCAAACGATGCAGGATCGTCTGGTGGTCGGAGCGCCGTCACAATCGGTCGACTGCTGCAGGGCCAATAGTTGGACTGACAGCGATATGTTCGTGAAATGTCTGGAACATTTCGTTGCAAACACCAATGCAAGCAAGGCAACGCCACGGAACATCATCCTGGATGGCCACCACAGCCACAAGTCTCTGGTCACATATGCGATTGAACATGGAATCCAGCTAATCAAACTGCCACCACACTGCACTCACAAAATGCAGTCCCTCAATCGTACGTTTTTCAAATCATTGAAAACGAATTACAAGGCCGCCGCCGACAGTTGGATGGTCGGTCGCCAGCCCAGGGATGAAGATCACCTTGTTTGATAGGGCTGGCGTATTTGGCAAAGCGTTCGTCAGGTGTTCGTCAGGAGTTCGGCGCAAGATTTCTAGTTTCTAGCCAGCCACTCTACGTACTACGTCACCTTTCAAGAGGCAACTCCGTGAGAAGGAATCTCTAATCAAGCAGAAGGAAAAGGCAACGTAACCAGAAGGGAAAGGGCAGCCTAACCAGAAGGGAAAGGGCAGCCTAACCAGAAGGGAAAGGACAGCCTAACCAGAAGGGAAAGGGCAGTCTAACCAGAAGGGAAAGGGCAACCTAACCAGAAGGGAAAGGGCAGCCTAACCAGAAGGGAAAGGGCAGCCTAACCAGAAGGGAAAGGACATCCTAACCAGAAGGGAAAGGGCAAACTAACCAGAAGGGAAAGGGCAGCCTAACCAGAAGGGAAAGGGCAGCCTAACCAGAAGGGAAAGGGCAACCTAACCAGAAGGGAAAGGGCAGCCTAACCAGAAGGGAAATGGCAGCCTAGTCAGAATGGAAAGGGCAGCCTAACCAGAAGGGAAAGGGCAGCCTAACCAGAAGGGAAAGGGCAGCCTAGCCAGAAGGGAAAGGGCAGCCTAACCAGAAGGGAAAGGGCAACCTAACCAGAAGGGAAAGGGCAGCCTAACCAGAAGGGAAAGGGCAGCCTAACCAGAAGGGAAAGGGCAGCCTAACCAGAAGGGAAAGGGCAGCCTAACCAGAAGGGAAAGGGCAACCTAACCAGAAGGGAAAGGGCAGCCTAACCAGAAGGGAAAGGGCAGCCTAACCAGAAGGGAAAGGGCAGCCTAACCAGAAGGGAAAGGGCAGCCTAACCAGAAGGGAAAGGGCAGCCTAACCAGAAGGGAAAGGGCAGCCTAACCAGAAGGGAAAGGGCAGCCTAACCAGAAGGGAAAGGACAGCCTAACCAGAAGGGAAAGGGCAACCTAACCAGAAGGGAAAGGACAGCCTAACCAGAAGGGAAAGGGCAGCCTAACCAGAAGGGAAAGGGCAGCCTAACCAGAAGGGAAACGGCAGCCTAACCAGAAGAGGACGAAGCAAAAGAAGAAGACCGCAAGAAGCCAAGTACCGAGAGCAGTGAAGAGGAAGATGAGGAGTGGCCGTGTCTGATTTGCGGGGAACCGTTTAGCAACAGTAGATCGGGTGTTCAGTGTGGGTCCAATGCCTGGAATGTCAGAAGTGGGCCCACAACGAATGCGCGCCGGGGCAGGCATTCTTTGTCTGTCCAAACTGCGAATCGGACATTGACTGAAGGTCATGAGGCATGGATCGTACACGTTCGTTTTGCTTACGCCATTGCGTAATGAACGCTACGTCGATTTATTTGGATTATATTCCTACTTTAACGATACGTTGGTGGAGCTTTCATGGGCCCGAATAAAGATGTATTGGTTCGTGAACTATACGGTTTTTGTATTAGTGTAACAAAGCTTAGCGAGAAAAGCAGGACTGTGTTGATGAGTATTGCGATGCTAAAATAACTATCATGTTTTATTGTATAATAACTTAAGTAAATATGCAGTTGAATATGTCCATACGGGTACATACAACAATCATCTTCATTTGTGGGCGCAGTACTAATAACAATCGCATATGTTTGCCTGAAACCATGACGTTGGGGAAAGACAGTCCGCGGACCGTCTTGCCTCAAGGCATGGGGCAAAACGGTTTTTGGGGTACTCGTATTGTTTTTCATATGTAACTCATCTACGTTGTCTGTTTATCGAGAAAAAAATTCCAATGGGTAACACATATATTTGTTTGTAACATTAACATATTAAAGATATGTTGACATAGTTTCATGATGTAAAACTTGAACGTTTCCCTTAGGGGGGTCGCGCTGCCCCTGGCTACCCTAATGTTAGTTATATGTCATGCTCTTGTTCAGTTATACCGCGCCCTATTTAAACGGTAAAAACTAAGTGGCCCCATCTAAACCGTGTTGTGTTGTGATGGCCATATTGTGATAGGATGACCGGTCAATCACTGCCCAGGGGCATCCACAGTCATAAATCCGGCGCTGTTCAGCATATTTATGAAATGAAGATTGTTTCGCGTGAGGCGGATTGTGATGCCACCTGGCGAACTCCGAAGCAATGACTGTGGCATTTGGAGACGTAATACACCGTTGGGGTCAACAACAAGGGAAGAACGTACGTGCAAGAACGTACGTGCATAAACGTGCATGCTTATTCTTATATGTACGCAGTTTTGTACACTTTAAAGGTAAATGTATGTTCTTCTTATGTAACTCGATATCTAGTTCTCGGGACTGCTCAAAGCGCTCTACACTTCACCCCGGTTCTCTCCAGCGCCATCTCGACTTCTCGTCGGGTGATCGAAACTGCGGCGAGAGGATTCAAACCCGGGTTCTTTCGATTGAGAGTCCGGTGTTCTAACCACTATGCCACCGTTCCCTACGGTCATTGTAGTGATTGACATCCACGTGTGGGTTAGCTGTGTTTGGTTGACTACGAGTTGAAAAGTATCACCACTTCAATGACAAATGTTATGTAGTTTATATTGTACATCAAGCAGGCGACTGTCCTATGTGCCGTGCGTGCGTGCGTGCGTGCTTGCGTGCGATCGGGTGTGTTAACGGTAGCCTTTTGTAAGTGGGAATATTGTTGATGTTAAATAAAGTTAATTTTAATTCAAAATACTGCCTCAATAATAATCGTTAAACAGATTATTCACTAACGAGCAATGTCGCGGTAGCGTACCGGTTAAAACGTCCGGCTCTCAACCGAGAGAACCCGGGTTCGAATCCTCTTGCTGCCGTTTCGAAGATTTGGCAATTTCATTCATCCCACATTGCCACAGTTCACTCAGCTATATAAATGAGTACCTGGCTACAGACAGAGGTGGATATCTGAACGATATCTGACCGAATAGTTTTCGCGCAATAATTGCAGCGTGGCCGAATGCTTCCCAGAGAATGATGGCGTCGAGATGGCGTTGGAATGAGCAGGTCTCCCACGGGGTGAAGTGTAAAGCGCTTTGAACAGTCCCAAGGACTGGATACCGCGCTATATAAGAACGTATCTATTTATATGTAAATGGATAAGGAAACGACACTTGTTAGTGTGCATGGTTAGTTGTATATTAATTAAAACTGAAGTTAACTCAATGAGAGTTTCAAAGCAAACGCCTAATAGGCCTAAATTGGGGCATAAGGATACCATCTAAAGATATATGTGACAGTGACCCTTTGCACTGGCAAACCGTTTATGTTAGGTTTATTCAAAGCGATACGACGCCGGTACGACGGTGTGGTGACGTCATTTCTAAAGGTCAGTGCCGTATCGGGAGAACATTTAACATGATTCCAGAGCTGAAAGAACGTAGTTACGAAGAACGCTTAAAAAGAATGTGATTTAGCAAACCAAGAGACAAAGAGTTTGAGAGGAGATCAAATTATTGAGATATTGAATGGGTATGAGGATAGTGATATGAACAATTCTCACTTAAGAAAGAAAGAAGAACTGGAGAACACGTAGTAACGTTAGCGAACGAATAGTGTAGATTGGATACCAGAAAGTACTAATTTTCACAAAGGTCAATAAATGAATTGACCACCCAGGTCGTCATGTAGTACTGTTGCCGGGTCACTGTCTAACATTCGGGCCATGTATCGCGACCGAATACCACGGAGACTACGAACAGCCGATTCACACAAAGACAAACACCATGAGAGGTTCTTGCATGATTATGCACGATGATGTAAATCTATCTGCTTTGTTTGACATGCATGCTTCGTCGGGTGCTCAAACAACTATCAAAAGCTTGACAAAGCTGTAATCATCAGCAGGTAATTAAGTTGATACACAACATGGAAAGTAGCAACAATTACCCACTTGACTTCCGTTAATTACTGAATTGGTCATGTAACGCGTCATCACAAACACGCAATCGGTCACTAGTAACCAAGGTAATGTGGCCATTTTGAGTAAATATATCGAAGCGTGGCTATTTTAACAACAGTACTGAAAAAAATAACACTTCAAGGGCTGCGCAGTTGTACTGATTGGCAGTATATAGGAGCGTACGACGACAGACTCTCATATTCGCATCGGTGACCAATGTCGGACTTCTACTGCGCCTTTGTGTTAACGTTCCTGCACGGATGGCATTATTTGTAGTGTGAAAAAGTGTCGCATCCGAAGGAGGGAAAACGTCTTCTGTCGTTGCAGTGGCGTTAGTGAATGATTTTCGTCGTGTGACTAAATTGCAAGAGAGGGTCGCGAGTTACGTCATCGAGCTTCTTCCATTGGTCTAGTTCTACAAAAGATGAGAGAACGCGTTGTGGCTGTGTTCACGTTTGCCGCAGTCAACGCCACAGCCGCTGGAACCACCACCTTCACGACAGCGAGCACAGACGCAGTAACTGGTACAGCCCCGTCGACCGAATCGACGACGTCTTTCATATTTGCGCCGTACGTTATCCTGGCCGTTATGATCGTGACGATGTTCGGTGCTTCGTTCGCGCGGTACCACTTCCTTCACAGCAACAACCGAGCGACACGGACACACGCGGCCCGACTGCACGGCTCCCGAGTAGCGAACCAGGAGAGGGTCGGAACACCCATGGCATCCGACGGAGCCATGCCGTCGACCAGTCGCAGCCACTTGTCGAAGCATGCCAAGTCAATCGACGTCAAGAAGGTGCTGGCGTCGATCTACCAGGAAGGCCACAAACGCCTGCTCGGTCCGGACGGCAAGATGCGAATCCAGCGAGTCGGCAGAACTACTTGCGGTAGCAGAGGTAAAGTGCAGATATCGGGGGACGAGGTCCAGCACACACCAACATGACTGGGGGATACGTTGCAATTAGAGAGTAATGGAAGTAACACCACCATTCTTACTCATTATACGTTTGTAGGCTATGCTAACAAAACTAAACTTCGATATTATCGTTCTTAATTGGCAGGTATCAGGGGACACTCAATGTGTACATATGCATGCACCGCGTGAAAGGGTAAACTTTCCGACCTAGAAATATTATAAATAGGTGAAAAATTCAAGCGTTTTCTGAAATAGGATACAGGCCGTTTATGTATCGTTCTCTCGTAGACCTCCAATAAGCGTACTTTTCTGTTCATAATCTAATGTCCAGTGTGCAAAACGTCCATGAATAAAGTAAGTAAAATAAAGATATCTACCCGTTTATCAATGGGTTGACACGACATCACCGTTCAATGTCAGTTGTTGCTGTCCACCGGACCTGAAAAAGCAAACGGCGTGTCACCAACGTGTAGCCAACGTGTCACCAACGTGTATCTGATGTTGCAGTGTCGTCCAGCGCTATGGAAGACACCAAATGTTATCACCTGTGTCTGCCTGACCCAAACATTAAAGACCTTCCCAGAGGCAATACCCCAACCCCGGGCGTTCTCCCGAACCCATCGAAGTCCGCTTCGTCCTATCTGTCGCCGAGCCCCGAGAAATCCGGCCCCTACAGAAGCATCGATTTCATCTTTGGAGCTGCAAAGTTGGACCGACGCCAGCCGTTTTGTTCATTGGGCGAGTTGCAAGCCCGGGTCGACCAATGTCACAACGAGTCGTCAGGCTCAATCCGCCCTGTAACGCATTAACATCAGACGTGTGAGAAGTGTCATTCAGCAGACATTACGGGCTGATATATTCATGTTTTTGTGAGCACCTGCATTCATAGCCGTGACGTGTTCACAAGAAAAAGACGGATATTTTTTACATGTTTATTGTCATGGACAATTTTAACATTGCGGTGTTAATCGCCAGATGGCGCTACAAGTATGATGCAGTCACCACGAAACGAACAACGAAAACAATACTGGGAGAAGCGGTGAATCTGCGTTGGGATGTATCAACGGGGTCTATTGTTGCGATTATCATTCAGTGACTGAGTTGCGTACTCATATCTGGAAGATTAGTGCGATAAGAATATTTTGAACAATTATGGAAATTTTGGGTTTTGGGTGGGACATAGAAGCAGGAATCGATTCGCGAGCAATGTTCTACATTATAGACGGCCTAACGATATATATATGACGCCGCAGTGTTCTACATTATAGACGGCCTAGCGATATATATGACGCCCGCAGTATTCTACGTTGTACACGGCCTAGCCACATAATATGACACCGCAGTGTTCTACATTATAGACGGCCTAGCGATATATATGACGCCCGCAGTATTCTACGTTGTAGACGGCCTAGCCACATAATATGACGCCGCAGTGTTCTACATTATAGACGGCCTAGCGATGTATATGACGCCCGCAGTATTCTACGTTGTAGACGGCCTAGCCACATAATATGACGCCGCAGTGTTCTACATTATAAACGGCCTAGCGATATATATGACGCCCGCAGTATTCTACGTTGTAGACGGCCTAGCCACATAATATGACGCCGCAGTGTTCTACATTATAAACGGCCTAGCGATATATATGACGCCCGCAGTATTCTACGTTGTAGACGGCCTAGCCACATTATATGACGCCGCAGTGTTCTGTGTTATACACTGTCTAGCTACACAATATGACGCCGCAGTGTTCTACGTTATAGACGGCCTAGCCACATAATATGACGCCGCAGTGTTCTACATTAAAACTGGACTACATACATAACATATCGTAACATTGTTCTACAGTCTACACTATAAGGGCCATTCTCCCAAGTTGTCTGACAGTCTACACTATAAGGGCCATTCTCCCAAGTTGTCTGACAGTTGGTTTGAGAGAGGCCATTTTTTCATGTTCTCCAATCTCTGTTAAATTTGAATCCAATAAAATACACAGCCTAAACATTTAAATTCTGAAGTTTCTTTGTTTAAATTCGAAAACTCATGTCGGCGCATGTCAAGAATGTTACCCTCTACTGTTACGCCCGGTACCAAGGTACCGAGTTCGTTTTAACACCCTAAAGAAACATCATTCCAACGTCATTCCAAGATACCAATAAGTAATCAAATAAACAGTTAAAGTATTTTTATTCTGAACATTTATCGTGTGGTGTTCTACGTGTGGATGCAGTGTAACGGTGTTTTTGTTGACATCTAGGCAGACTGGATTTGTTTAATGTTGCTTCTCAGAATGTGTTCTACAAAGTTCATTTGTACAGTACATACGTCCTCATTAAGGTTGCTCTTGACCTCTGGTATCACGGCATACTGATTCTTTGTGAGTCTGTTGTGTCAAATACTTTTCTAAGGAATATATTCCTTGTAAAACATTTCCTTATTTCCATTATTCAGAGGGTACCTCCTGTGTCACAAACATGATCTCTTTGTAGCCATTATTCAACTGATTTCGCTTCCACCCTGACATATTGACATATCTTGTTTTTCCTGCTTTTGAAAATCCTTCTTCTGATGCCCCTGAGCGAAGTGGTAAGAATTTATATTTAGCTGCGCAACATTAACACTTTTTACAACTTGGCGTAACAACAACCACCACACATTGGTACCGGGCGTAACAACCATTCGATAATATTTCAAAGCATAGTTGTTGTTTTCCATATAGTATTCCAACACTGGTGTTTACTCTGCTTCTAAATGTAGGAGCAATAAAAAAACATATATTATCTTCCTAACATACCTTATTTGAAACGTTTTGGCGACAGGTGACTTGCTTGGTACCGGGCGTAACAGTTCTGGTGAAATGCTGAACATTCGTCTAAATGGGTTTCTCTTGATGTGTTATTATATCATCCCATGAGAAAGCATTCACATGTACAACAATTATTGTTATTTACGTATTTGTAAATTTTGAAGTAATTATTTTGTTTAGTTATGTCTCAATCCATAACAAACTTTGGTAACGGGCGTAATCAGTTAAAGTTTGACAATGTGTTGGGCAGCACGAAGATCAAAAGTAAAGGCACTTATTCAAATAACTACTGTGAAACAAATACAATCGTCATACATTTGATTATACTCTGCTTTCTAAACAAAGTTAATTTTGGACAATCATTAATTTTGTAGCATTAAAATATTGGTACTGGAACTTGCTACCGGGCATAACGATAAAAATGGGTTCATTAACAAACAAAATAAGTTTGGGTAGGAGCAGCTATTGTAGGGGCATCAAATCATAGTTTGGGACACACATTGGAAAGTTTACTTTAACATAACACACTTCAAATGGTAAATTATCAATAGAAAATTAAAAATAATAGCTTTCTGAAATGAAAAATATTTTTGGGAATTGGGAAAGCTTATTTTGGCTGTTTTTCACACTTTAAAGGGACGTGGAGCCTTCATTGACATACGACTATAGGAAAGGTATGTATTTTGTGAAAGAACTCGTCGAGACAAAGCCAATGGTATGTAATAATACTATTTTAGATAACGAAATAAACAAATAATAAGGCGGGGAAACTTCAAAACGAACTGTCAGACTATTTTGGAGATTGTAGTGTTTGACTACAACTCTGCATTATTCTAAATCATGGGCGGGCTACCTACATAATTTATAATTAGTACAGTATTTAAAGACATCATAGCACAACAGTATTTGAAGTTATAGGTCGGCTACTGGCGTACCCAATGTTGTACCGTACAAGCCAGCTACCCACACAAAGTGTGGCCGCGTGAAATTCTTAATTGTAGTTGCAAATGTTTATGTTTTATTAACTCTATAGGTACATAGGCCCGAAACAATGACTTTTGTTTCCCTTTAAGGCAAGATATCAACAGCTGGTGACCCACTGATATGAGGATGATTTATCGTGAGGTAGACCTACTCAGTGACAACTGGCGTCAATAACACCATTCAGATTTACTGACCGTGTGAAATGTTCTTTCTGCTATTTCACAATAACATGCAGTTCAACGTTTCGATCAATCACTCACGTGTGGGTATGTCTGTCTTTTCGTGTGTTATGCATAACATAATAGAAAAATGTGTCCCTTTGCATGCATGTACGTGTGTGATTATGAAAGTATATATAACATGCATGCAACAGTCATCCTCATGTGTACATTTGGTGATGTGAATTGGTGCATTTGGTAAAGTGTATGCATGTATTATATGGACAACCAAATTTCGCTCACTTACGTTCCTTAAAATGCAAAATGTAAAGCATTATTCACAAATGCATCTTCACAACAAAACACGTTGGCTCCTGTCGCTAAACCTGCTTTTAATACGAACACATAATTACTACTTTGGCATTAATAATACACAACGTCATTGTTGACACGGTGGTCTGGCGTTTAAAGTACTTGCCGGTCGATCGAAGGGATCGTGGCTTCAGTCACGTTGGGCAATTTCTTCTCGCCTCACTTTACCTGTGTCTTTCGAAAGATTCACTAAACGCCGTAGGTCGCATCTACCTGGACTCCGCGCGCCTCACACAGCTGGTCATCTCGATCCTTAAGCTCACCACTACCTCCCAGTTTAGCTGTGATCAGCTGTTTATGGAGTACCTCATACAGCACTACTGCTGTAACATTTACACAGTTTCTTTGTTCAAAGATCATAGTTAAGCTATGACTTGAAACTTCATTTATTGGACAGTAACCAGTTAACAATTTGCTTTAGCTTGCATTTGGATTCTTCAATATGCAACATTCACGTCTAGTGTCACTGTTTCGACAGACAACATTCACGTCTGGTGTCACTGTTTCGACAGACAACATTCACGTCTGGTGTCACTGTTTCGACAGACAACTTTCTGGTCGACAGCAAATGACACTTTGTTTCCCACGTTATTTTGTGATGTCAACGCGCCGTCGCCGGTGGACTTCCGGTGATAATCTCGTTGGTCCGGATATAGAGGGAGACACCGTCTATTTTTGCTCTCGTCAAACACGTAGCTTCTCCGATCAGTTGCTTGGGTGTCGTTGATATCAGTCGATCGGGCCGTCTTGATGACCGGCGGGTGTTCTTTCAGAACGACGCTGCCCTGCTTTGTTTGTGAGTATACGTCCACATGAGTAGCAGCATTCATGACTGTCAACAGTGCACCGTGTTCTTTATTGCGCCATATATGACGAGCAGTACCCGTGACGGGTAGGTCAGCCGCGTGTGACGTACCCGTGACGAGCGGGTCAGCCACGCGTGAAGGCGGTCCTGGTGTTAGAAGGCCATCCCCGGTGGACGCTCCACTTCCGGGTTCTGTCTTCACCGGACCACGGTCAGTGGCGACCACACTCACAGTACACAGTGTTGGGCCCCGCTTCAGCTTGCTGCCATGTCGCTCGTACGACTGACCCGTGTAGCAGCGGTGTTGGAAAGTCGTCAGACGTTCCGAGTGCTTTAGCCCGCGCGACCTGTGTTTCAATTTATTCCTCATGCGATGTCGCATGAACGACGCGAAAGCCAGAACAACAAGCACCGCGCTCAACGCCACATACGGCACACACAAGTACACTCCCAGTCCACCGGAAGCGGAAACGCTGGACCGCGCAGTCGCACTCACCGACACACCTTCATTGTTACTGCACATTATGTCGTATAGACCCCCAGAGAACCAGACGAGATGCAACTGATAACGGTTAGCGCATCACTTCCAGTGTGGACGTGAGCCTATTATCGAAGTGTTTGCTGTGTAGCGACACGACACAATACAACGACACACGTGCAGGGAACGTGCAGCCGATAAATCAATCTCTGATCTAGCTGATGGTGGCTTTGGCACATGGACATCAGTAGATCTGCACATGCACCTGCCTTTCATTAGAACATTTGAAGCCATGTGTTCCTGTGCACAGTGCTGTGTGAATATCAGGACACATCTAATGTACACGCAACGCATATTGTATTGCATAATTTTTTTAACTCCCTGTTTCGCTTAATCGTCGTACGCATTAGAGGTTTGACTATTTTAAGATGTTAAGCAATAATGCACTATTTCAGAGCAACCGACGCTCTTCACTCGCTAGAAAGAAACCACGCAAACTCTTTCAAGCTTAATTTATGATACGCTCATGTGTACGGAATAAACATGCACTTGCTATGACAAATGCAATAATCTTTGCGCCGTGCAAACGTAATGTAATATCACCTTGAACGATATTTGTACAAGATGTACTGTTCCTGCACTAACTCGTCTTAGTCTTTGGATTGTCTTTCAACAAATGCATGTCATTCTGCAATGACCGGGATATTGACGCGAGGACCCGAGACATGTGTGCCAATGTCGAACACGATATTGATCCAAGATTTTCTTTACCTTCTATCTCACCTCGACCCATGCTGCCCGCACTGTCATTGTGCTGGATACATCGCGTCTGCAAAGGTCGCAGTGACACGCTACGTAGTATCACGAGTGGAGTAGTTCTATTCGGCTAATGAGACCACGGAGGTGTGCACATGCACGACGAATTAGCCTAAATCCGTAGAACCTAGCAGTACACGTTCATGTGTTTGTATCGATCGCTCTGATTGTGGGGTGGTCGTATGACACATTCATTGTGCTGTGTGGCATACTGAGTTCGTGACGCCAACATGGCATTTTTGTTGTTTTCAACCCATGACGTTGTTTTCAACTCATGATGTTTTCAACCCATCATGTTGTTTTCAGCCCATGACGTCGTTTTCAACCCATGATGTTGTTTTCAACCCATAACGTTGTTTTCAACCCATGATGTTGTTTTCAACACATGATGTCGTTCCAATACCAACTCGACTTCCCTTGGAAGCATTCAGCATCGCTGCATTTCCTGCGCGAAGACTGTTCATTAATATGTATCGGCCACTGTCTAATGTTAATGGATATGCAACAATTATGTGTAAAATTAGGTTCGTTGATCTGAGTGGCGTGTGAATAAACATCATCGCAGGAAGCGATGCTGTTGGGTAACCAGGACAGACAGACAATCAGATAGGCAGACATGCTTGCAGGGGGCCAGTCAGACATGGGCAGCAAACAAAATACTCTTCACTTTCAAAGTCCACAACAAAAAACGCGCATATTGCCAATCAAATGGCCGCCTTTTTATACCGAAACGTGATCACGATTCTACATATATGCAACACCAAACTGACGCACGGACAGGAGACAGTCCTCGGGTGATTGGCCCGCGCTGCGATGAATTCGCTGGATGTACAAACCACCATATTGGTTGCCTCATGCCAATTCGTGAATATAATATGATCGTAAATTTGTTTATACAAACACATCCGAACAATACAGTGTGCAGCATAATAACGTGGCATGCCTACAAAGACACTACCGTCTCTACCATGTCACGTTCCGATATCAAACAATAGTGTCAGTGTGCATTAATACACGTTTCACTGGTTAGGCGGCGCCACTAGGGTGATTGATTGTTTTGCGAAACGCGGAGACGACTAAGCCACCACCCACCAATAGGTGGCGCTGTACGTTTCTTTGGACTCATGCGACCATCCCTAAGATCCATTCATCCGCATTTTCACAACGTGTTTCGCCATCCGGAACAAAAGACACGATCACGTAGCATTTAATCAGTCGTCCTTGAGTTACCACTTATTGAATAAGATCATGCTTCAGGCTACGCTTAATCTTCCGGGTTTGTACGTGCGTGGACAAGTCTTCTTGCTAGCCTCCAGTGTAAGATGAAACACATTATTACTGCTGGGTAGATTTGGACCAACTAGGACTCGAACGCATCCAAGTTGGTGTTAAATAAACATGAATACGTGTAGTCCATGCACAGCATTGCTTGCTAAATGCTGCCTATTACACGTAGTCGTGTCATTGCCGCAACATACTGCAATTTGCTACTACCAAAATTAACCACGAAGCACCAGAAAAAAAAATCAATATTCGCGAAACAAGCACATGCTTGATAGCGCTAGGATAAATGTAGCTTTTAATTAATATATGGAACAGTGTGTACGTAACTTATTCGAAATATCCCCACTGGGCAATGAACATGTATAATGATAATAACGATAATAATGACAAGAATGAAAATAATAATAATAATAATGATAATGATGATACTTATGATAATGATGAAAATGATGATAACAATGATAACGATGATAATAATTATAATAATTATAATAACAATAATAACTTATAGTAATATACGTAATTGCTATAATAACTACGTACACTTATGAACCCTGTCAAGTTAATTATAATGAATACTACTACTGAAATTCGGCACGCAATGTCATTCTGCTCCAGTAAAAATGTGTACCGCTGGCAATAATATTTATGACTTAGCAGATCGTTGTCGATTGTAGTCTATGACGTCTGTAATCTGTGACGTCCACTAAAGATTTTAAGGCTATTAACAATCTTACTGCTTCCATTGTTAATACCATTGGCAATATCAATATCTGAAATGCCGCCTCTTCGTGCTAATGATCAATTTAAATTGCACATCGGTAAAACTGACAAAAGAAATCCGTAAGACCGCAAATGAACCAGTACGATTATCTATGTCAGCAGGTTAGCCGCGCATGCCTAAAAGGAGCTCGTGAGACTTAAGTGCCGCTGACTGCGCACAGCTAAAATATTCGAGAGAGTTTCTATTTGGACTTGTTTTGAACTGATGACATATACATTATCATTGTGCGATAATTATGTCAGTCACAACCACGATCGGCCCGTGAAGTCGCCGCGTCAGCGGCAGGTGGCGTGTTCTCTAGCAATGGCTCATAAGTTCGAGTAGAGAGGCTTATCATCTCACTCTCTTTCACTGCCGCTGTCATCGTCACTACAATATTTACCATCTAGACAGTGGCGCATCTAGGATCTGGCAAATGGGGAGGGCTGGGAGGGGCAAGCCTAGTCACCCATGCTACCATTTAGGGTTCGTGGCGCAATGGACGCCCCCCTAAATACGCCGCTGCATCTAGATTAAAATAATCTCTAAAGACGCTATCAATTTGTCAGCTCTCCTCCATATAAATTCTCCTTAGCAAAGTGGTGCAATAATATGAAAAATGAAAATGTTCAGCCAATCGACAAATCATAACTTCAAACGATTGTAGCCTTGTCGAACGAATCAGGATATTCCGTTTGTCGTTCATAATTATTATTATACGCATACGTTTCTTCACAGATTTCGATGCCAGCAGCTGGTGTGACGTCTTCCGCCAGCGTAATTATATTTCACATGAAACATGTTTACGTGACCTCCTCTGTGTCGTATAACTACAGGTGCTCGACGGAGTCGGTCTAACAAGGCGATAGCGTCGACCATATAATGGAATGTGAAGCAGAAGTTCACCCAGCGTCGTCAGATCAATAAATACTCGCGAGTGTCACGTGGACTCTGGGTATTGGTTGACCGCATATAATCATCTTCCGATTATTCGCGGCATAGACGTTTGATAATTTCTTCTGCCCAGAGTCTCTAGCTCAGACTACAGATGGTGGACGGGAAACAAGCCAACAATAGACGGACATAGATTTGGGGTGTCCGAACCGTAGCAGGCGGAGAAAAGAAAGGTGGACATCACGTTGGTACTACGATGGTCAGCAGCGTGACTTCGTGCGTCAGGTCAAGAGGCATGCGGTGGAACGCTCTGGTCGCTACCTGTCTGCTGGTGTATATCATTCGTACAGGTACGTTGAATTTGGAGGAATTGTCGGATACATAAACGTAAGCATAAATATTTTACAGACTTTGTTTTTTCTTACCACTATATAAGGACCACCCAATCGCCGTGTGTGTGTGTGTGTGTGTGTGTGTGTGTGTGTGTGTGTGTGTGTGTGTGTGTGTGTGTGTGCGTGCGTGCGTGCGTGCGTGCGTGCGTGCGTGCGTGCGTGCGTGCGTGCGTGCGTGCGTGCGTATGTGTGTGGTGGTGGGTGGTCCTTATACGGGGTAAAAATTAACAATCAAAAATAATTATTTCTGGACACAAAAAATTGATGTGCAAAAATGTTGAATTGGTCGATGTTTTGAGGTCGCTCTGGTAACCTTGGTCGATGTTTTGAGGTCGCTCTGGTAACCTTGGTCGGTGTTTTGAGGTCGCTCTGGTAACCTTGGTCGATGTTTTGAGGTCGCTCTGGTAACCTTGGTCGATGTTTTGAGGTCGCTCTGGTAACCTTGGTCGATAACTGTCAAGGTTTTTCTTTCTTCTGCCTCACGAATCCAAGCAATACGTTTCCTTTTAATGTGTGTTTAATGAATACCATTAATATATAACTATATTTTGATGAGAGTGACTAATAGACAACATATTTGTGCACACAAAAAAAGCAAACTTGGTCTTAACTATATTTTTCACATTTGTCAGGGATTGGTATGGTTATGCTAATGGTTTACTGACTGGAACTTAAACAGAAGACATCCTTTTGAAAACCACCAACAAAATGGGAACAGTGCGAACAAATATTGCGACAATTAAGTTGTGTTAGTAGATATAGGGCATTGTGGGAGTGTCAACTTGATTTTTAAATTTATTAAATATCCTGTGAAAGGTTGCAAACGTGCATCGTCAGGCAGAAATATCTAGAAAACACACAAGTCGACCAAACCCGAATGCTGCCATTGACTATTCCTCATGTTGCTACAGTTACAAGGGCAACGACCTCAGGATGAGGATGCAGTAGCACTTGGATCGAACTACAGAAGCTCGGCTAGTGATTCCGATTGTATGTGGAGGGTTTCAACGGTTTCAGATACAAGTCTGCCTTTTCCACGCCTACTTCCCAAGTAGATGTAGGATGTATTTAATACAAACTCGCTCCTCTGGTCTTCTTACGATAATACTTGCTCGGTGTATCCGATATGTAGTATATTTGCTTTACGTGGTGTGATCTTTTTAATGCTAGGCGTACATTGTTAAACTTTTGTTGCGAGTGGCGCGTTTGTGCGAACGGGTTAGCGCGCATTACACAACATTTCTTGCCGGGATATCATTTTCGAATCGGTTGCGCCGGCCAAATCGACACGCGTCACGAGTTTTGTTGAGATACGGATCATTTTTAAACATAGGAAATTTGTGAGGCAGAAAATGTGTCCAGAAATGTATTTTCATTCTATATAGATACCTTACCCAAAGTGCCTACTCATAATACACTATAAGTCACTAATCGCCATTACTTTTGTAGTTATTGGTGATCTTAAAGGATTCGTGAGACAGAAGCTTTTATTGACCACAACTGACTTTTATTTCCTTTTTTATTTTCGTACAAACACCACTTAATTCTTACTTGTTTCTTCATTATATCGATATAGTGTCTATATGGAGGATCACTGATTATATATATATATATATATATATATATATATATATATATATATATATATATATATATATATATATATATATATATATATATACATACATATTTCACATAATTTGTAGCGAACATATAACGCGGTGACAAATTGTGTAAAATTATAAAACTGTTGTTATATACATACATTTTGTTTTTTTAATTACACTACAGGTGTACATTGTGCCACAATACGAATAAAATAAAGTTGTTTTAATAATGCAGCTGCAGAAGTGACATTTTCTGGCTAAAACATTTGCCTGAACATAAATACATCTTGTCTGCCTAAGAAGATGGGGAGGAACGATTCCGCCCTGTTCAACATAATTTGAAACAGTAAACAATGCAGAGAAGATCAGACACCATCTGAGAGTGAATGTCTAAGTGCTATACCAGTAATAGAGAATACGCACTATAAAAGAAGGACAGCCCCAGTCAATTAGTTTGGTGAATAGTTTACAATGGTTGACTTTGTCAAAGGCCTTAGAGGCATCCAACATAGTGGCATACATAGACGAGCCACTCGCTATGTCAAAGGCTTTAGAGGCATGCAACATAGTGGCATACATAGACGAGCCACTCGCTATGTCAAAGGCCTTAGAGGCATGCAACATAGTGGCATACATAGACGAGCCACTCGCTATGTCAAAGGCTTTAGAGGCATCCAACATAGTGGCATAAATAGACGAGCCACTCGCTATGCAGTGTCGAAATAATTCTTTTAATAAAATATGAGCATTTCAGTTGAGTGATGTTTTTTAAATCCAAAATTCAAATTGGTAAACATATGTAGCTAAACAATTGAAACCGTAGATAATATCAAAGATCCAAATAATTTACTAGCAACTGTGTCGAGAGCAGTGGATCAATGGATCTATGGTTGTTGTTGTCAGACGGGTCACCAGCCTTATTTTTAATTATGGTGGCTATGATTGTAATCATCATAGCATGCGATAAAAATCCCTGAATTAACATGCTGCTATATACCAGATACATGATAACGTAAAGTTTTTCATTCGCATATTTAAAGTGTTCGTTATTTACACTATCATAACCCGGGGCTTTGCCTATAGGCATCGCGAGGACTATATCTCGAATTTCCCTAACATTAGCAATCATTGGATCTTTAAATTGTACATTGCTACAGAATTCATTGAACATCTTGGTGTTGGCTGGAGAACCAGGCATAGAGTTAAGTAGGGACTGGTAATGATGAAGCCACATATTCTTTACATTTTCAGCACATAGGGTACCACCAACATTGGTAGGATTTGGAAACCCGGCATTATTAATATGTTTTATGTCCTTCTAGAAGTTTTTGAAGTCATTATTGCATAGCTTAGAAGCAAGTCGCTCAGCTGTAAGCAGTTGAGCCTTTTTTCACAAAGTCTTTTGTTACTTTTAAAATGAGCACGTCTAATTTTCATTACGTCGGACAATGGACCGTGACGAGGACCCCCAGCAGACCGCCAGATGAGAAAAGATTCTCTAGCAGCTTGGTGGGAGTCTCTGACCAGGTCGTTCCAGTCAAGAACAGTGTGTTTAGAAAACGTGTTGCTGGCCTTAGTAGGGATTGCCTCGGCAGCATCCTTCAGTAATTTTATAATAGTATTGTAAAGTTTGCATAGCAAAGTGCGATGGATTTCATAATTAAAATTAGGGTGAATACAGCATAAAACCCCCATGAGGTACATCAATAGCAGATAAAAGCAAACCAGTTAGGGTAGGATAGCTATGGAGATCCTGGGGGTGGCAGCATTCCACACAGAACAAGGTGGTTGAATTTGCTCCTGTGTTGGGTCACTAAAGACGGTAATGACTTGGCAGATGTGGTAATGCATAGAGGTAAATGATCGGCAGAGATAGATACAATCATGTTTAACTTCCATATCAGAGATTGGTGAGTGACTGGAGTGGGAGCTGAGCACGTGGTCGAGCTACCTCCTTGAGGCATCATTAACACACACATAGCATGAGAGGGGAGAGTCATTTATAAAAGCATTGAGAAATGGAGTAAAACGATTGGGCTTCTTAATATCCGCATTAAAATCACCAATGATTAATATATTGGCTGATTCAAATTAATCGTTTATAGCCTGGATTTTGCCTAACATAGCATTGTAATCACTCTAGTATGACATGTAGGCATTACGAAGAAGAATAGTGGCATTACACGTGGTAATTTTTAGACCCAGGAGTCTCTTCTCATCATCATAGATCAACGGTTCAATAAAGGGGTCGAGTGAACGCCTCCATGGAAAGACCGCTATGAGGACATCCACTTAAACCGTCACCATGATCAATGGAACTAATTCCTCTGGCATTGAAGTCAGAATGAACAGAATTAAGAAAATAAAGGCTCTGTTTAGAGAGCCAGTGTTCCTGCACAGCAAGTATATCTAAAGAGATTAAAATGTCAACTACATCAAAAGCACTGTTCCGTATGCTTCTATATATATATATATATATATATATATATATATACATACATATATATAATAACAATATACTGTGTGCGTGCGTGCGTGCGTGCGTGCGTGCGTGCGCGCGCGCGCGCGAGTGTGTGTGTGTGTGCGTGCGTGCGTGCGTGGGTGCGTGCGTGCGTGCGTGCGTGCGTGCGTGTGTGTGTGTGTGTGTGTGTGTGTTCGTTCGTTCGTTCATATCTCCACCACATAGCCAGTTACACTTTTATACAGCTGAGTGATATGTTGTCCATGCAACGCCCATAATTAGCACAATAATTGCACGGCGTCAAGCCCGCGAGGCTGGAGTTACCAACAATCGCTGTTAATTCGTAAAGACATCCGATTATTATTAATTTGTTGCTATTTTCTTACGCTTTCTTGGCCACAATTAATTATTTTCATTATCGCTGTGGTGCATAGCTCCTTTTTGCTTAAGCAAACATGTTCATATATCTGTGTCACATCCTGATCCAGTTCATCATATAGTCACATCAACATTGCTGTGCTACTGCTTGTAAGACGACGGGGTCGCTGAAGCACAACATATTATTTTTAATTGTGATTTTGCGTATAGAAAGCACTTTCGTCACGACTAATCCCAGAAGCCAACGGGTCAGCCGAGAGCAGGTGATACACGTCTTGATGATATCGTGGCTACGGTGCTCGTTACGTAGAAAGACACAAACACGTTGTTGACGCGAGGTTGCCGCCTAACAGTGCAGCATTTATGCATGAATTCAACATATTGCTATTTGGCCACATTCAGTCTTTATGTCTATATGTCTATATGTCTATCTATATATATATATATATATATATATATATATATATATATATATATATATATATATATATGTATATATGTATATATATATATAATTATGTATATATATATATATATATATATGCGCCGTATGTTCGCTCGCAACCACCAGTTTGACAAAAAACAGACCGGGCAGTTGCTAATATATATATATATATATATAATTATTTATATATATATATATATATATATATATATATATATATATATATATGACCCATATCCAGCATAGGAAATAAACCGATGGAGAAAATATCGTCATATTAGAATGGGGGACAAAAAGGCAGACAGTACAATGCTAACAATTATACTTAATGTGCTGCGCGCGGTTATTGAATGTATTTCTCTTTAGTATTTGCCACACTGCACACATTACATAGTGCTACACATTACTTGACCGATTTAGGTGGTGCAATCTAATAAAGACAATCTACACGGTAAACGGGAATGTGGCCAAATAGCAATATGTGGAATTCATGCATAATTGCTGCACTGTTAGGCGGCAACCTCGCGTCAACAACGTGTTTGTGTCTCTCTACGTAACGAGCACCGTAGCCACGATATCATCAAGACGTGTATCACCTGCTCTCGGCTGACCCGTTGGCTTCTGGGATTAGTCGTGACGAAAGTGCTTTCTATACGCAAAATCACAATTAAAAATAATATGTTGTGCTTCAGCGACCCCGTCGTCTTACAAGCAGTAGCACAGCAATGTTGATGTGACTATATGATGAACTGGATCAGGATGTGACACAGATATATGAACATGTTTGCTTAAGCAAAAAGGAGCTATGCACCACAGCGATAATGAAAATAATTAATTGTGGCCAAGAAAGCGTAAGAAAATAGCAACATATTAATAATAATCGGATGTCTTTACGAATTAACAGCGGTTGTTGGTAACTCCAGCCTCGCGGGCTTGACGACGTGCAATTATTGTGCTAATTATGGTCGTTGCATGGACAACATATCACTCAGCTGTATAAATTTGTACCTGGCTATGTGATGGATATATGAACGAAGTGTCTTCGCGCAGTAATAGCAGCAAGGCTGTATGCTTCCCATAAGTCGTTGGAATGAACATGTCTGCCAGGGGGGTGAAGTGTCAAGCGCTTTGAACAGTTCCAAAGACTGGATACCACGGTATACAAGAATGCATCTTTATCATCCTGCAGTGTCGTCGGACGAGGAACCATCGTGTGGCTGTGGAGGAAGTCCAGACCCAGACTTCGACCAAGGCGCACCGAGTCGCATCAGCGAACAACCAAAGCCAAAGAAGACTGTCCGGTAGGTTCAGACAAATACGTCAACTCTCTTAACAATTGCTTGGTCTGTTTTTGGCCAAACTGGTGGTTGCGAGCGAACATACGGCGCAGGTAAACTACAGTTTGCAGGACCAAGTAGGTGTACGTTTACGCAGGTTTGAAAGGAAGGGCAATACAAAATAGCACGGAACATTACAGTTTATTTCAGAGCGCTGTATATCTCGCACGTAACGTTTGAAGACTTACAACCCATGAAACATGGGTGAACCAGCCAACATTGCGTATATTCCAGTTCCAGTTTTGTAAACGTTTCATTTTGCTATGGTAGAACGATGTACAACGTGTGTGTGTGTATGTGTGTGTGTGTGTGTGTGTGTGTGTGTGTGTGTGTGTGCGTGTGTGCGTGTGTGCGTGTGTGCGTGTGTGCGTGTGTGCGTGTGTGCGTGTGTGCGTGTGTGCGTGTGTGCGTGTGTGCGTGCGTGTGCGTGTGCGTGTGCGTGTGTGCGTGTGTGCGTGTGTGCGTGTGTGCGTGTGTGCGTGTGTGCGTGCGTGTGCGTGTGCGTGTGTGCGTGTGTGCGTGTGTGCGTGTGTGCGTGTGTGCGTGTGTGCGTGTGTGCGTGTGTGCGTGCGTGCGTGTGCGCGTGTGCGCGTGTGCGCGTGCGTGTGTGCGTGTGTGCGTGTGTGCGTGTGTGCGTGTGTGCGTGAGTGTATGTGTGTGTGTGCGTGCGTGCGTGCGTGCGTGCATATGTGTATGAGAGCGTGCGTTCGTGCGTTCGTGCGTCTAGTGCTGCAAATTAAATGGAAGCAATACCTTTAATATATATATATATATATATATATATATATATATATATATATATATATATATATATATATATATATATATATATATATATATATGTTTTATACATACAACTATGCACATGTGTGAGTACGTGACTGATTAATCTCAGCACCACCTACGAGGCGACACGTAAGACGGGAGACTACTACAGCTACTACCGCAGCATGTACCGGTACTGGAGACCCGACTCAAGGATCCTACTCACGAAAAGCAGAACCGGCCCAGGTGCGTGATGCGACTGCTTCAATTTGCATGTCCTGTTCAGGTCTTCGCCGCCCAAATCTCTTTGCGAAACCGATGTCATTTTAACCCGTTCTACCAGCCGGTGTCACTGTTCCGAAGACATATGGTCGAATCCAGTGAAACGTCGACACATCGAAAATAGAATTAGTTGTGTCATTTTCATATTTGGCCACCAAAAAATAGACATGTTGTGGTGTTTGAGAAAAGGTACCTAATGCTAACGGGATGATTGTGACATCGGAAAACTTGAAATGTTGGGGTGTTTGAGAAAAGGTACCTAATGCTAACGGGATGATTGTGACATCGGAAAACTTGAAATGTTGTGGTGTTTGAGAAAAGGTACCTAATGCTAACGGGATGATTGTGACATCGGAAAACTTGAAATGTTGTGGTGTTTGAGAAAAGGTACCTAATGCTAACGGGATGATTGTGACATCGGAAAACTTGAAATGCCTCGTTTTAATTAGGTTTCACATTTGGATTCGCGATGCAGACACAAATATATATTCAAGACATTATTATATATTTTGTGACAAGCAAGAAAAGCTCCTAAATTGATTTTGGGAGTTTTGAAATAGCTAACCTCGATTCTATTTTTCAAACTCAAAAAACACGCACACTACGGAATCCGTATTTCATAAAAAAAACTACAAATATATTAAGCCAGCAGACACGACAACCCCCACACGCTGACGACTCAGGTGACAATCATTATAGTAAATTAGGCATTTACAGTGCACGGAGTATAAAACAAAAAAATATGCTCAAAGGCATTAACATGATAAAATATGTAAGGAAAGACAATAAATTTATTTATAAATTAAGATAAGTTAAAACTAATTGAATTAGCTAAATAAGCCAACACAAAAAGAAATAATTGATGTGTCCAGTATGTCACGAAATACAATAACTAGACACGTGTGCATCATTTGCAGACGTGACGTTCTGCAAGAACTTCGAGTTGAACGAGAACGGGACAGCGATCGGCGTGTTTGTGTGCCCGCTGCCCTTCGAGCCCGCCGTCTTTACCCACTGCTGCGGCGACGTCAACCACCAGTTCTGCTGCAAGTTCGACTCGTTAGTAGAACCTTTCATGTAACAAGTTTGAACCTGCAAACTGTAACTTTCTGGTTTCCGTTTCCGACGTTATGCATTATGTAACGTTGTCTTGTTAATCGCTGTGACAAAGTGTAATGCAAGTCTACATGTTGGGTAATATAATTACTGTCTGTTATTGTCGCACTGCGAGATTTCAACCTACTTAACAGTCTAAGTATGACTAACACTACATATATTATAATTACAAGTTCGACGACTACAACGACACAAATTAATGCGAAGAGTATAATAACGACTACAACTGGCCGCTCTACAACTCGTCATATATTAGCTTTACGCAGAGGCAAATCCCGGAACATGCCATATATGTACTTCAATTCCGTCCAAAGACAACTGATGATGATAATGATAATGGTGATGATGTCTACACTGAAAAGGAAACGACTAGGAAAACTACGACGACAACTAAGACTAAACCCGACGAAAATTACCAAAACCACAATTACGACGATGACTGGCACTTGACAACTGATCGTCCATGTCACCTCTATTTGTAGCTCTGGCAACATGGTTCGGATCCTTGCCGGCTGCCTGGCGGGACTCGTGCTTGTTGGTGCACTCGGAGGATTCCTCTTCTGGCTCTGGTACAGCAAGAAACGCTTCAACCGGCTCGCCCCACAAGGTGAGTGGCTGGACGTTGACCAGTAGCGACAGCGATATACGTGTTTCTATGGTCAGTCGTCGTAACGCTGCCATCTGCATGTTTGAGAGTGCGGGCACTTGGGCTTCTGCTGCGTCTCGGAGACGTTCGCTGCATCGGACGGCGTCATTAAACATTAACTGTACCAATTATAACTTGGTAAAACTTCAATATGTATATATGTCCAATATTGTACTTAATTTCCTTGGGAAGTGGCACACTCATGAAACAGGTGACATCATACCAAGGATAGAATTCCACTTTTCGTTACATCGAAATCATAAATGAAGTCCCGAATTATTTCCATAACAGTAAAGTATAGTACATTAGTTCCACTAATACGGTCACCTCGCAATGCTTGCCATAGTCCCGAGAGTGACCATAATAGTGCTGTTCCTGTGTATATGATCTATTCCTCTGTATGTCTAATAACCGCCGTCTCTGATCATAGTCTGGTTGTGTTCTGTGTCTGCCAGAGACGGCCTACGTCATGCACGTACCTCTACCGGCAGCCCCGCCCTCCAAGCCACTCCAGTCGTCCTTTTCCGACCCCGCGCACGCCGAGAGAAGGGCGTCAGTGCGTGTGCACTTCCACCCGCAGATTGACAACTATCCCTTCCAAATGGACAGCTCGTTCCAAAACCACAATGGACAACCGTCCTCTGGTCAAGAGATCACTGTCGGTACGTCTCTCTGTCGCTGTCGTTTTCCTCTGTCCCTCTGTCCTTTCCATCTCTTTTCTCTCTCCCATGGGCTATCGACTTTGTGAACATCTATCACGATGTCCATCAGATACATCGGTAGTTGAATAGTAATACTCCCCTTATACCATGCCTTTTTTTATTCCTTATTGTTTGAAAACATAGCAAAACGAGCACACACACAGCACGCGCAAAATGCACGTGTATACACGCACGCACGCTCGCACGCTCGCACGCACGCACGTTCGCACGAACGCACGCATGCACACACCGTGTTGTTTAATATGCACACAAAACTGTACTACGCTGATACAACTATATCTTCGGTGATCTCGGTAGCTATCTAGATATATGTACGTTGCTGTTTCGTCTCTGCAGTGTCGCAAATCGGCGAGAAGCCACCGTTCAGCGTCTCGGATCCCCCGCCGGCCTACGAGGAACGTCCCAATCAGAACACGACGACTATACACATGTAGCAGCCTGGTTTGTCGGCCAGTGACAAACAAAGAGATCCACGTCCTCGCAATCAGGGCCATTTCATTAACAACATGTGTGGAAACCTGTGTGACCATTAATTCAATAATGAACATAATTATTATGTAGACAGGTGGCAATGCGGGTCTGAGCGTGGCTACGTGCCTCACCGAGAACGTAGCCACGCTCAGACCCGCATTGCCGCCTGTCTACATAATAATTATGGTGTTCCGATGAACAATTGGTCTGCTTGGTCTGCTTGGTCTGTTTGGTCTGCTTGGTCTGCTGGGAGGTGAAGACTACTACATTGTTATATCTTTGAAGCACCCGATGCCGCTACATGCCATGCTAATGACGTAATGATAGATATTAAGTAAGCAATTATAAACATTAAATGGTGGTCGTTGTGAATATGTGAATATTGGAAACTTGTTCTTGTGTGCTGACGCAAAATCCTGATAGCGTAGTGAAGTTGTGATTTAGATAATTCCCTTGTTCCACCTAATGCTATATCTGTCTTACAAAAATAACAAACGGTTTCAAAATGAAACGTCAAAAGCGGCGACCACGCGGCATAATTAGTTTGACAAGCTAGTCTAAATAGCGGTATCGTTTGTCGTTCCAATGCATTCTATTTCCACACAATTAATGCTCCGCGCCCTTATGTGGTGGCCAACCACAAAGCAGTGAACCGCCCACGTGGTTTCGTTAATGCGGTCAGACATGGCGGCTACCGCTTTCGTTGTTCAACAGATTCGCGACTTCACCCAAACAGTGCGGGACGATTTTGCTTATAACATGCCCGCTTTAATTCCATATTGCTGAAAGCCAAGCAATGACAAATGCTGCCGATGTTAGCAGTGTTCTTCAAATAAATTATTGGTTGTAATTGTAATGCAATCAAACATCCAGTTTATATTTATCTTGGTATAGCCATTATCAAATTGTGTATGTTCGTTCTACTCTACCTGCGCAATGTCGTGTATAACTGTATATTTGTATACGTATCCTCGTTCTGCTTATGTTCGTATTAATCACTGCAGGCGTTGCAAGCTTAAGAATACATTTAAAAGAGTGTACACTGAATAGCGATCAACGGAAGCATTATCTAGAAGGTTGTTTAGTCACAACACCCGTCGTTGTAGACCACATCTAAGTCTGACGTTGGCTCGACGTAGTCCTCAACAAACCATAGTTGGGCTCATCCAGTTGGCTGCATTCTGCGCCACTGCTTCGTAATGACACACTCGCTTTCGTTGGAGGTGTCCTTCGTGTATAAATGTTCACGTGTATGCTCTATATCACACGGGGTTTCGTTTTGTTCTGCTTGAATAGTGTCCGCCTGTAGGCAGCAATAGTCTTATATATAAAAAATATGTGGCATTATTTAAATACTTTTCTCCGTCTTTTTTATCATTCCAGATAACTGTATATTTGTGTCCTTCGTGTGTAAATGTTCACATGTATGCTCTATATCACACGGGGTTTCGTTTTGTTCTGCTTGAATAGTGTCCGCCTCTAGGCAGCAATAGTCTTATAAATAAAAAATATGTGGCATTATTTAAATACTTTTCTCCGTCTTTTTTTTATCATTCCAGATAACTGTATATTTGTGTCCTTCGTGTATAAATGTTCACATGTATGTTCTATATCACACGGGGTTTCGTTTTGTTCTGCTTGAATAGTGTCCGCCTCTAGGCAGCAATAGTCTTATATATAAAAAATATGTGGCATTATTTAAATACTTTTCTCCGTCTTTTTTTATCATTCCAGATAACTGTATATTTGTGTCCTTCGTGTATAAATGTTCACATGTATGTTCTATATCACACGGGGTTTCGTTTTGTTCTGCTCGAATAGTGTTCGCCTCTAGGCAGCAATAGTCTTATATATAAAAAAATATGTGGCATTATTTAAATACTTTTCTCCGTCTTTTTTTTTATCATTCCAGATAGACCACTATATTTTCCTATTAACATATTGCTTGTTAGTGTGATATGTTGCTTCTTATTACTGATTGGACTTGACTGAGATTTATAAAGCGTAACATTAAAAATAAATCTCAAAACTTCATGTTTAAAAGGCCCGCATTTTCTCGACGAATCTCATCAACCCAACCATTAATTGTGTACGACCTGGAGTGAAGACACGTTAAGACGAACGTGGCATTTGTTGTACTAACGATACGCATGCGCATTCATAAAATATCAAACAATGTTATGAGCATGCAATAAAACTGACATGTGGCAATCATTGTTATTTTTGTATGCACACATGCATTGAAACGCACTCGTGTGGTCACTGACGCAAGTACGAACACTCTGCACACGATATGAAAAAAAGAACTAGTATGTTAAGAAGTCTCGCTAGAGAGACATGTTTCGAATATAGATTTTACATACGCTTTATTTTTATTCTCGTAAATAGAGGAACACGTAACCAATTTCAAAACGTTATCGCACTGTCCACTGTTGATTCACGGCTCTGTATATATTATTATCGACAGCATTTCACACTTTTTTCTTAATGACAGGTTTAATATTCGTCAAAAGATAACGGACAAATTATATTAAACACTGTGGTTCACTAAAAAGCATTCGATGTTTAAGACGTTAGAATATACAATATACACTTTTTAATGCGATTTTATGATGAACTAGCCGAGTTACCCGGCGTTGTACGGGAGAAAAGGCAATCATTGCAAGAGCTTATGACTCCTCGCACTACCCAATCAAGGTTTGGTAGGGCTGCACCAATGGCAATGGTGGATACAACTTCGTACCACAAAACCATGTACCAAGGCCGGTTTCACGAAGCGTTCGTACCGTACGAACGTAACTAGGAACAATCGTAGAAAACATGGATAGAGTTCCTATACGTAACTACGAACTACTATTGTTCCGAGTTACGTAATGAACGTCAAACGCCCACATAAGTTCCTTCGTACGGTACTAACTTTAGTAAGATCCCCACCCTCGGAGAATTCGAACTTGCTTAGTGTACTAAATATCCCCAATGGCCCCGAGAACGACTACAAAGTCCCAGGCCCATATACGAGATGAGAGATAGAAACTGACCGAGATTTGGCGAGGGAACAAACATACAAATAAACGTTTTAATAATATAGAAACGTTTAGACTTTGTACCTTTAAGACTGCGATCGATCGCTACCACCAACACCAGCATTGATAACACACATTCACCGGTGTGTATGCCAAACTGTGGTCTGGTGATTAGCCCTGGACATTGTCCAGAACATTTGTAGTGCAGGTGAGTTCAGGTGGATTGAGACGTACAGGTCGTGGGAACCAGTTTGGATGACAAGATACGCCACGAGAAGCTGTATTCACTCCATAAAGGTTGCGAGGCTTCACGATTGTGCTAAAAAATATGCGCGTGCATGAATACTGCAGCATAAATGTTGCGGGATTCCTTATTTCTTATGCCGAACACAACACGAACGAATAAGTAAAGCAACAAGTGGATTCACTTTATTAAAAAAAAAACATCCTGCAAGGCACCCTGGAGGGCAAGAGAAGACGAGGACGCTAGGTGAATACCTGGCTGGATAAGAGACAGGATTGGACACATATAAACCTACCGACCATGCCACGCATAGCAGAGGACATGCAACGCTGGCGAGGACTGTGTGTAAATGGAGAAGTCAAGGGATGAAGGTGAAGATTAAGTAAACCTCAGTCTGCTAACACGTTTACTACCACTTTGCTTGCTAATAATAATTTATGAAAGTTTCTTTTCAGAAAACCACTATATGAAATGTAACATCACAGCAAATAGAAGACTCATTTGTGTATAACATTAGTATCTTTGCAACCATCTTAGGGTGCATTACCGACAAGTATATGATCAATAATAACAATTGTGCATCGAAATAAACGTTAGACTGAATTTCTGGTCCACCCATAAAGGTCTCTGGAAACGTAATCGTGCGCCGTTTGTGACGTCATCAGTAAGTAACTTAGCCGTAACCCATTTCCGTTGATATACCCGCGGATTACTTTGAACATAAACAAACGTCAGAGAAACAAAAACACAGATGGGCCCAGTTACAGACGGTAAGTTTCCTTATATGATTTGTTGGTGTTTGATACCCGATAAACAGAATAGGTGGCGCCCAAAAGGTAAACTTAAAATCTTCGTATTTATACATCATATACCCAACGTAACCTTTGTGCGCATTCCTATCAGTAAATCACGTCAATAGACGTAGAAGGCGTATGACACAGTTGATGGGGATGGGTGTCCAAGGGACGCAGGTGAGGAGAGTGGAAGGAATGTGCGAGGACATAAAGTATAGAGTAACGTGCTAACCGGGAGCAAAGGAGGAATCCAGGGTGGACGTCGGTCTGAGACGGGGAAGTGTCCTAAGCCCACTGTTGTTCGACGCAGCAGCGGAGGTGATCAGCAGGAACACGAGTACGAAGGACAGTCTCCGCAAGTTGCTCTACGCAGATGACCTGGCGGTAGTAGTGGACATGCAGGACTGAGAGTAAGTCTGGAGAAGATGGAGGTCCTTTGGGTCGGGCGGCAGAACTAAGATATATATATATATATATATATATATATATATATATATATATATATATATATATATATATATATATATATATATATATATATATATATATATATATATATTGGAAGGGAAGAAAGTGAAATAGCGAGACAGCTTTGTATACCTTCGCAGGAGAATAAAAGCTGAGGCGATAGCGCGGAGGAAAGTGGAAGGGGTGGCGGCAGATAGACATCTCGGAAACTAAAAGGAAAGTTGCTTGACTCGTGTGTAACACCAGCCCTACCTATTCGGTCTAGAGACCATGACAATGATGAAAAACGAAACGAGAAAGTGCAAGTTTGTGAAAATAACTGGCAAAAACCGGTATCGGTGCCAGAATCACAACGAATGTTGGGGATAAAGAGGAGCGCAGCAAATGCGTGTATCGCACAGCCGGATGTAGAGCGTCAGACTCTGTCTTAGAATGGTCTTGCTGCAGTGAGGCGCCTGGGAAACTCTGTTCACGCCAAGTTTTCCAAATTCACTTAGTTGTATATATGCATACGAGACAACTAATGGCGGTGGAGATATGTGCATGACTATCTTTCGCGCAGTAATTAATGCATTGCTGAATATTTCTCCGTATAAGGCTGATCGGGTTACGAATGAACACGTTTGTCAGGTGTACAAACAAAGCCCTACTGCCATACGATAACTCACTTCTCCTTCATTGACAGACATCAATGTGACGTCCGTGGCATCACCCGTCCCTTCGGTTGTCAAGTCATCTGGAATCAGACCAGAACAATGGATGTGGGCGCCTTACGTGGGAATCGGTAAGGATAAAATGTCTAGGAGTCACATTAGGAAGACTCATCTGTTAAGAGTCACACTGGGTAGAATCATCAGCTAGGCGCCACACTGGGTAGAATAGAATCAACAGCTAAGAGCCACACTGGATAGAATCATCTGTTAAGAGTCACACTGGGTAGAATCAGCTAAGAGCCACACTGGGTAGAATCATCAGCTAAGAGCCATACTGGGTGGAATAGAATCATCAGCTAAGAGCCACACTGGATAGAATCATCTGTTAAGAACCACACGGGGTAGAATCACCTGTTAATATCCACACTGGATAGAATCATTAGCTAAGAGCCACACTTGGTAGAATCATCAGCTAGGAGCCACACTGCGTAGAATCATAAGCTAAGTGCCACACTGGGTAGAAACATCAGCTAAGAGCCACACTGGGTAGGATCAACTTTTAAGAGCCACACTGGATATAATCATCTGCTATGAGCCCCGATTGGTATAATCATCTGCTAGGAGCCCAACTTGTAGAATAACCTGGTTGGATCAAATGCTAGGGCATAATCATATGTTATGAGCCACACCTTCTTACACTCATCTACTGGGAACCGCACTGGGTAGAATCATATGTTATGAGCCACACTGGGTAGAATCATATGTTAAGAGCCACACTGAATATAACCATCTGGTATGAGCCACACTGTGTAGACTCATCTGCTAAGAGTCATACTGGGTATAATCATCTGCCAAGAGCCACACTTGGTAGAATCATCTGCTAGGAGCCCAACTGTAGAATACCCTAGTTGGATCAAATGCTAGGGCATAATCATCTGTTATGAGCCACACTGGTAGAATCATCTGCTAGGAGCCCAACTGTAGAATACCCTAGTTGGATCAAATGCTAGGGCATAATCATCTGTTATGAGCCACACTTGGCAGGAACCACACTGGGTAGAATCATATGTTATGAGCCACACTGGGTGTACTCATCTACTTGGAGACACACTGGATATAATCATCTGGTATGAGCCACACTGGATAGAATCATCTACTAGGAGTCACACTGGATAGAATCATCTACTAGGAGCCACACTGGGTAGAATCATCTGCTATGAGCCACACTTGGTAGAATCATCTGTTATGAGACACACTGGTATTATCATCTGCTTGTTATTTGTTCGGGTGGATCACTTATTCAACTGATACGCTACAATAGGCTGTCGGCGAATGCTCTTTGGCAGGTTTCGTCATGTGTACCATTCTCGGAATTTCGTTCGGCCGCTACCAGAAACGCAGCCAGCCAAGACTGGAGTATCGCGAGCACCTCAAAGCGATGCACCGCATCAATACATTCCACTCCAATGGGCCTAACAGAGTCCATGCTGACAAGGAGGCACAGACAACAGCAAACATGTTACTCGTACCACCAAATCAAGAAAGACGCCGTCTTAGTATGTTCTACACGCACCCCAACGTCAATCAGATCTTGCAGGTTTGTAAAGGCTGATTTACACGAACGATTAATTGCCCAATTGGTCGGCCGACACGGCGTCGGGTGGTATTGCAGTGCAAGAATCGGTCGTGTAAACATCGAAGCCAACTTGTGGTTAGGATTATGTCGCTGAAATTGGGGCTGGGTCAAATTCCAACGACTGTCGGTCGCCATTTTGAATTCGTGGCCAATCTGCGATCGCCGCAACCGACATCCAGTCGTGACCTTTCATCAAAGGTGAATCCGGGATTGGCGCGAGTCCAAAAGTCGCACTTGTAGTGTCTAGATAAGTCGTTTTAACTACACGCACTCATATAATGTAGGATAATTCTTTTTGTTTTATTTAGTAATTCATAATTTAAAGATAGAATAAAAAAATCAGAGCAATGTAGTATTGCAGCTTCAAAGGTTAATCAGATTCTTGGGTTGATTAGGAGAAATGTAACATACAATGAAAAAGAGCCAATTTTACCTTTGTATAAAGCAATAGTTAGGCCTCATTTAGAATGCTGTATACAACTTTGGGTGTGTTTCGCACTGCATTTTAGGAAACCAACTGGTCTAATAACACTGTAACATAACTGACTGAACCGGCTTGTTTTAGATCATTCCATGCTTGTCAGACGCACCAAATCAGACATTTAACAGTATCAGTGATTGTCTTTGCACCTCAGCTACATTGTTAGTTCTTTGTTCAAGATCTTATGAGTCACTGGGGTTTGGTTGACTTCAAGCCTCAGTCCGCGGGGTTTAGCCGACTTAATTTGTTAATGTTAACTTGCAGATCGCTTACAAAGAGATGTTTCTACCCGTCCGAACTGAGCCGATGCCGTTGAGCCGCAGCGACACTCACTTGTCCACGCCTAGTCTCAATCGTTCCGATGAGTCTTGTAGTAGCTTCGATGACCCGCGTGGGATCCCACGTCTGGGTTTTGCTCCGCCAGAGGTGGTACCTTCAGCGTCCGCAGACGCTGCGTTTCTCAGCAGTGCAATGCCGCGTATCCAAACCAAACTCGGTGTAGCGAATTCAATGCTTACTGCCGAAAGGAAAAAGGGGAATCGGGCATAGACGTTTACCAGACAGACATTCGGGGTAATCTAGTTTATATACCAACTGGATAACAAGATATATCTAATAGAACGAACGCATATATCTATATTTCTATGTATCTGTCTCTTTCTCTCCCTCCTCTCCTCTCGCTGTATTTTTTCAATTTGTTTTTTCCCTCAGTCTGTTTTTGTCTTTGCCTCTGACTCCCACTCTCCCTCTCTCCCTCTCTCCCTCTCTCCATCTATCCATCGCTCCCTCCACTCTCTCTCTCCCTCTCTCCCACTCCCCCGTTTTCCCACTCTCCCTCTCTCCCTTTCTCCCTCTCTCCATCTATCCATCGCTCCCTCCACTCTCTCTCTCCCTCTCTCCCACTCCCCCGTTTTCCCACTCTCCCTCTCTCCCTCTCTCCCTCTCTCCGTCTATCCATCGCTCCCTCCACTCTCTCCCTCCCTCTCTCCCACTCCCCCGTTTTCCGTCTCTCCCACTCTCCCTCTCTCCCTCTCTCCCTCTCTCCCTCTCTCCTTCTCTCATTCTCCCCCTCTCTCCCTGTCGCTCTATCTCCCTGTCTCATTTTCTTCCCGTCTCCCTGTCTCCCTGTCTGTGTCTCGGTCTATATTGTTGTCTATATAAAATGCCTTTTTTGGACTTTGCACCTATGCGACATTTAAATAAACCCGCCCCATCCCAGTCGAGTGCCGAATGACACAAAACACGCCACCCGCGTATGCTCATGCACCAAACCCCCACGTTGAAGTTAGCGGATAACTCCGTAAATAAACGGGTATGCCTTTTTTGTTTGAAACACCTGAAAAGAAAAGTCATGTAACTCTTCATCACTATGTTTTGTTTATGTTCTTGAGACTTCGTGCAACGTGTAACATGTGTACGATACCATTATCAGTTGCAACACGTCCTGGTCACGGACATCTCGATGGTTAACAGGTTAACGTGTTTCTAGCCCATTCTTGTGTAATTGTTCATTCATCCTGCAGACACTTTTAACGTAAAATACTCGCTTCATGTGTTGCTAAGCCAGACGAAACGCAACTATGCGGAAAATATAAATTTGGCTGGTAATGACACACGGCTCTAAATACGCTTTCGTTGCTGTAAGACTCAGGTTACGTACTGTATTAAATTACACATTTTAAAAAGAAGAACCACTTGTTTCCGTGTGTAATTATACGCAATTGATCTTTACGTAAACACCCCAACACGACACATAATACTGAAATAAACACATGCCCGGCTCACAGTGGCCGGTCCAGGTCAAACATTTCAGTTTAATTGTTGTTGTTACATGTGCACGATATGTCCATTGATTGCGGCGTTTCATGACGTCAGCATAACGCCTCTGGGCCTCGGCTAGTCCATTGGATACGGAAGCGGCATCACAATCAGTCTGCAGAGCTCAGTGCTGAAGCAAGCCTGGACTTTCCACGAAGTGAAAAGTGTGATCACAGCGTTGCATCATGCACGAGATAATGTCGACACGTACAGTGATGTCGGCATACTTGGGGAACAAGGTTGGCGTCAGACATGAGGCGTACCCTTCCATGACGACACGCTTCAACAGTCGTTTTACTCAAGGCCAACAGAGACTGGTGGACGGTTTCAGCGTTATTCCATATGCAATGCGCCCCAATGGGTACAAGGAAAGACGACGTCCACGAGTTCTGTGACCTGTATGAAGATTACTTTCCTTTCCTCAATCAGTTGATTCGGAAAAGGATACGTCGGAACACAAACGGAAGGATACAGTCAGCAGCAGGCAGCAGTTGGCTCACATGAACGATGGGTTGCATGCAACATCCACACTGCTTTCGTCTTGCTGCAAGTTGTCCCTCATCTCATTTGAGTGTGTAAAGTCTTAGATCCAACACGGGACGGGACAAGTTGAATGGACTAGCGCCAATGCATACCCACTATGGCATGGAAGGCAGCATCGATGCCGTCATCGACATCTTTGCAAGAAAGCAGCAATGGCGCCTTCAATTTAAAAACATCGTCAAGAACTGTCGGTCGCAGGGATTGCCATGTTCCAATTTTGGTAATGGACATGTAGGTTATATTTGAAGGACAACTGACAAATGCATGCGTTTGATGCACTCATGTCCCGAGACCCCTAGCGTGTTAAGGTTAGACACTGGTCAAATGTTACGCCTGCGTCCGCCCCTGTACCTCTGTTTATTGGTCGGGCTAAAATAAATAGTACAAAAGCTGTCTGACCAACATGTTCAGCTTAGGCTGATGTTATTGGGATCGTTTCGGTTGAGGATCATTTATTTGGTCTGGAGCTACCTTGACCCGAATATGGTGGAGAAAAGTTAGATGGCGCGTATATAGCTGCACTTATGCTGGACTACAATACAACCAGCTGTTCATTGACAAATAAATACCACAATACTTGGCCGAATATTGTAACAGTCGAATAGCACCGTTGCTCTCCTCTTTTCCCCTGAAGTCCAGGGTGATGCTGGTTTCGATATACAATTAAATTCGCAATGTTTCGCATAATAATCGATCGACACGGCACACGCGGCCGAGTACTTCAATTCGTGTCCTCTACCAGTTACCAAAAGCGCTACTAATGACGTAACTTGAAAGTTGTGGGTGACGTCATAATGGGAACGCCCGCGTTTTGCGGCTGGACACATTTCGGATAACTGAAAATATATTAATTTTTCCTTTACCATGAGCAACACGACATCGGGTAAGTTTATAGTTTAGGCAATGCCGACTAGTAGTGTAATATCGCGTGTGGTCCGCATGGCAGGTGTGTAATTTTTCGTATCACTCTCGAAATAAAGTTGCAGATCTAGTATTTAAATCTTCTATTCAGTAATGTATTTAGCAGCTATTTTATTTTAGATATTTTTTTCAAAGCCTATAGAGCACCAGAATACGAAATGCCTAGCATGTATGGATCCACATACCTTAGATATCATGCTAAATGGCACATTTGCGATATGAATCGGCCGTTAATCGTACGAGACGGTGGCGGAATAACACAACTAACACAATTAACTGGACAAAGCTGTAAGTCTTGGGAACGGGTTTACGTCTAAAAATGATGTATGTATTATATATGAATTATATATATTATAATTACATTTGAGTTGCTCTTTGCTCACATTGCCTGTCCAGATAACGCATTTGGATGGGACCTTGGTGATGTGACAGATCCCCCTGCAGGAGCGACGATATCTTGGATGTGGACGCCATTCGTCACACTCTTCCTCGGCATCATGTTGTTGCTTGCCGTGTCCTTCTTGCGACACAATAAGAGGAGGCTAGACCGCTACGCAGTCATGGTCAACAGTGCCAGTCTAAAACCGTTCCAGATGACAGTTCTTGACCCCGACAGTTCGCTGTTCGAGGAAGTCCGAACGGTGGACATGTCGTTCGTCCGGCGTCAGCGCCAAGGACACGAATTCCCAACTGTGGCGGAAGCGAAACGCCACGGCATGTCGTGTAGAGTCGGAATGCTTTACGTGAAGCCGGACGTGAAGAAAATCCTGCACGAGGCGTTCACGGACATGTTTCAGTCTCCTTATTACATCAACCAAACCTGTGATTTCAACTCGAGTGGTGTCGTGCGTCCTTTCTCCCCGGCCACCAGTGACATTAAATGAGAAATGTTTAATATTATTATTTCTACCTGCCATATACGTATTACCCGCGTTGTTATGTACACGTTTGGCAAAATGACGCTGGTTTGGTATATAAGTGGAAGTTTAATTGGATTGTTCTCTTTCTATAAACGTTTTCTTCACTATTGCAGAATACATCACATTGTTGTGATTAGATTATTATTAACAAGACATTGCTAGAAGAACATTGTCAACATTATCAGTCAATGAAGTTGTTTACATTTTACCAATACGGAATTATAATGGTATCGACAATCGGGTGAAAAAGTAGTGCGATTGCCACCATCTGTGACCCCATTATCGATGGTTTCGTATAGCCAAGTGCGCGTATCATTAGTTGTGTGGAAATATAACACATTAGAAACGGCAAACAATACTATTTAATGGAGCAAGACTAGACGGCCAAACAATCAAAGAGTGTGATCCCTGCTTTTAACATCTTACTAAATGTCCGTTTGTAGGCGTAATAACAAATATAGCGTTGTGCGGATGACAGGATTAACCTCTCCATTAATCACAACTTTATTACATTGTTAGGATAAAGATTATTCGGTACCAATTAAACAGCCGCAATATTCACAACGAGCAACATTAAGGCTTAGCTTCATCGTATATATAAATATATATAAATATTTATTTCTTAGTTAACCGTAATACCAAACATTGCCACTCGGTGACACGGTATGTAGCGCGGTGACACGGTATGTAGCGCGGTGACACGGTATGTAGCGCGGTGACACAGTATGTAGCGCGGTGACACGGTATGTAGCGCGGTGTCGAATGTTTCATTTAACTCAACAACACGTTTGTCTTCACCTCTACGTGCCATTTAATAAACACAAAGTGAACTTATCTAAGACACATTCAGCCACATTGCCATATATGCACGAATGCCATCCACTTTGACCTTTGGCAGTCGAGATTTAACGAAATTGTCCAACAAACCGGCAACAAGGGATTCGAGCAAGTCACACTCGCTGTGTCACTGTTCTACTGCGCCCGTCTACGTAATAAAAAACATTTCGAGTTAGCGGTCACACAGGATTTCCGCTATTTTTAAAAATGAAATCCACATGGTTGCTAGGAATTGAACCTCGCAGTCTCGCTGGTCGACACAGCAGACAGGTCGCTACATGTGCGGGGTCGTGGTGCTGTTTCTAGCGTTCCCCGTGGGGCACGGTCGAAGTATCCCCGGTGGTGAACGGTGCCTTCCAGTGGAAGTGTGGCTCTGCGGGAGAAAACCAAACAACAACAAAGACTCTTCAACAAATACTCGCCTCAGCATATACAGTAACATTCCGTTGTGCGTACTAATCAACAGTAATAAATAATAACATGTACACGACCTGCAAACAATGTCTAAAAGTGTGATAGTGTATCAGAATGTTGTAAGTGCGTGTAGAAAGATAGAAAGTGAGACACAGAGAGACAGTGTGTGTGTGTGTGTGTGTGTGTGTGTGTGTGTGTGTGTGTGTGTGTGTGTGTGTGTGTGTGTGTGTGTGTGTGTGTGTGTGTGTGTGTGTGTGTGTGTGTGTGTGTGTGTGTGTGTGTGTGTGTGTGTGTGTGTGTGTGTGTGCGTGCGTGCGTGCGTGCGTGCGTGCGTGCGTGCGTGCGTGCGTGCGTGCGTGCGTGCGTGCGTGCGCGTGTGTGTGTGTGTGTGTGTGTGCGTGTGCGAGTGCGTGCGTGCGTGTGCAAGTGTGGGGGTGCGAAAGTTTGAGTGTGCTTGGTTGCGTGTGTGTGTGTATGTGTGTGCGTGTGTGCATGCGTGGTTGTGTGCGTGCGTGTGTGCGCGTAATATATTTATTATATTAAATATAATAAAAGAAAAGGATTTCGGAGGGCTGACATGAAAGTTTCAGAGAAATGTGGGATTGTAGCTTCAAAGGGTAATAACATTATTGGGTTGATTTTAACATATAATGAAAAAAAAGGTAATTATACCTCTGTATTAAACAATAGTTAGGCCTCATTAAAAGCACAGTGGACAAGCTTGGAGATAACATCGTAAGAAGAATATTGATGCGCTAAGACAAATACAGAGGAAGGTAACTAAGCTGATTCCCGAAATGGGATACCTTAGTTATGAAAAATGCCTAAAAGAATGTCGTATATTTTCTCACTTAAGAAAGAACTAAGAACCAGAGGAACCGAAATAAAGTTAGTGAAGGAACAGTGTAGATTATATATAAGAAAGTATTCATTCTCACAGAGGACACATTATCTACTTATCTACTGACTGTATTAATGCTAGCAGCGTGAATATGTTTTTAAAAATTTGGACATGTCAGAGAAGAATTGAGGATTACACATAGATGAAAATGGCTGGACTTTCTTCTTGTCCACTTGCCATCTGGGTATTTGTTTTCGATGGCAACTTTGTTAAACCTTGTTAAGCTCACCGTCAGAGTATTGCCCTTTAAAACCAGATGCACAAGTACAAGACATGCCACCTGTTCCCGTCGTGATTTGTGAACAAGTTTCGTCATTCTTACGTGGCGGCTCTCCGTCCGTACATTCTGTAACAGTAATATGTACGTGACTTCGTTCACCACGTGCACGAATGAAGTACAATTTGTTTACAAAAAATAAATTGACAAATATCTCAGGGGACGGGCTACACATGGATGACCATTTGGTGGACTCTCGATAAGCCAATGACTTCTTTGTCCACTGGCCATCTGGAATGTTAGCTTGGGATGCCTACTATTGCCCGCGATTGGTCAGACCTGTGCACGGAATTATTGTTGACAAGATGTAACATTTGCTGACACCACGATGCATTATTTATTTTAGGTTTAAGCTCGGACATGTGGTGTCGCTGGTATTCGATTGTTCTTCAAACCGTGTGTCGACAAATTGTGATTTCAGGTAACCTTTATTTTTAAGCGAACATAAAACAAGAACGAATACATGGGGATACACTACCTCGTTCCGTTCTGCTGCTGATTTCATCGAAGTCAGGCGTCTCCTTCGTCACAGCAGATTGGACGTTTTTCTTTCGAGAAAAAATAATGGTTGGCATTGCTATATTACTATTTTCGGTCTGGGATTACCCGTATGGTTCAGTAATTTGTACGCTTTTATTGCGTAATAGCAGTTGCGCGTACTTGATTAATTTGCACCTTTGTTTCCTTCCTTTGGCATCGTTTGCTCCGCCATTTTGAATTTACAAAAGACGGTTGCGTAAATGATGGATGTTCTGCCGATTGCGATTCTGACCTCTTAATTACTGGTCACAACTTGTGTGAATATGTTCACAGTCCTATACATGATTTTGATTCATGGGAATTCAAACACAGTATAACCATGTTTGATACCATGGCAGCCATTGGGGGCCTCACTCTGAGTATTATTCTTATTCCAGTACTACATCATGAAGTTGTTACCTACTGCATGTTTACCTCATTCGCATGACATTTTCATTTTTGTATGACACCTTGTCCCTTGTAATTACGGTACTTCTGGTAGTTTCACAGCTATGCCAGCACCAGCAGTATCTCTGTAACAAGTATGATTGCAACTGTTTGGTGCTTGTTTATACATTTGTTCACGCGAACAGTGTCAGAGTAGTATCCCTGTCCTGTAAGTATTAGACATTTGTTATTTACACAATCATGCCATTAGTTACGCCTTCTGTGCCAGCAATTTCAAAGCAGTATCTCTGTATCGGTTATGATTGCATTTTATTACCACTGGTTTGGCCGTGTGAGCAGACAGAGTGGTATCTCTGTGGGTTACTGTACCAGTTATCACTGTGTTATGGCATGATTGTTGCAGTCTGGATGCAGTGTCTAGCCTTCGTGTACTGTGTTGTAGTATACCACCTCGACGACCATCCACCACCCGAGGTGCAGCGACCAGACCGCCATCACAGCGCCCCGAGCAGCCCAGAAAAAGCTGAGACGGACTAGCAGTGACACCACCGCCGAGTCGTCCGTGCTGCCGCTGGACGTCCTGGTGTGCAGAATCCTGTGACCGAGGCACTACTCAACCAGGCAGTTCGACCGAGGGCGTACAGCAGACGGCTGAGGTGATAGCTCGAGTCACACACTTAGACAACTCCGCAAAGATCGTGCTGCATTGCCAGGTACCAGGGACTCACTGCTTGTGCCAGGGGATGACGTGTTGCCAGCAACTGACGTTGGCACACATGTGACTTTGACAGTGTGACGAACAATTTCGCTCGTTCAGGCAATCTATATCTATGAACTTCCCTTGGGACTTGCCTAGGTGGGACTTATTCATCCGGTGTGTGTGTACACCAGTCAAGTCCAAGCCCTTTCCGGCAGGTTACTGCTGGATGTACCAGCGCAACCCAAAATGCAAGTCCAGACCACGTTGTTACAAGCATATGTGCTCAAAGTGCCAAACCCCCATCCTGCCAGTTCCTGTCGCCAACGTAACGCTCCAAATCCCAATAAACCCTGATGCGTTACAACAAGCACTGATCGGCTATGATCAAACAGAAGCTCGTTTTCTTGTTGGCGGTTTTCGAAAGGGATTCAAGATTAACTACCATGGCACTCCTCCTATACGCTTCTCTGAAAACCATCCATCGATATCGCATCATAAAGACATAGTAAAAAGGAAGCTGTCCAAAGAACTTCAAATGGGACGCTTAGCTGGTCCTTTCGTTTCACATTTCATAATTATCAATCATTCCAACTTGGTGTGGTACCCAAGAAAGAACCAAACGAATTCCGAATTATCCAATATCTCTCATATCCAGCGGGAAGCTCTGTTAATGAATGGTACACTATGAGATTTAGACCATGTTATTTCCCTGCTTAGTCACTTCGATCGGGGAGCATTAATCATTGAGAATGCATTTCGTATCATCCCCATTCACCCATCGTGCTATCATCTATTTGGTTTCACTTGGGAGTCACAATTTTACTATGACAGATGTCTGCCATGGGCTGTGCCTAATACTGTCATATCTTTGAAAGATTGTCCCGTGCACTCCAATGGATAGTACAGGCCCAGAGCGTCTTGGCAGTTTCACATTGGTTCTCCCAATTCGTTGACATGCTTCCATGATCTCAACAAATTCATTACCCTTGCTGATGAACTATCAATTCCTATAAAACATCAGAAAACATGTCAGCCGTCTACACTCATTACTGTGCATGGCATTGAGCTTGACACTATCAAATGGGAGGTGTGTCTTCCTGGTGATAAGGTAGAGAAGATGCAGCCAGCCATTGAAGACATTCGTAAATGTCGCTCTACTTCATTGCGGCAACTGCAATCTGTCATCTAAAACTTGCCTGCAGAGTAATATCACCCGGGAGAGCTTTTCTTCGCCGCCTCATTAATCTGACCATTGGTATTTCTAAACCTAACCATCATGTCAGATTGAACAATGAAGCATGTGCCGACTTGGCAGCATGGCATTGCTTTCTATCTTCTTATAATGGCGTGACAATGCCTATTGACAGTAAATGGATTTCTTCAGAATCCATTAAGCTGTGCACAGATGCTACCTCTACTCAGGGATTTGCCGCAGTTTTCGGTTCACGATGGTTTAATTGTGTATTTCCTAATATTTGGCAATATTACAACATTGCAGTGCTTGAATTGTATCCCATTGTCGCAGCACTGGCGTTATGGGGAAGTTATATGGCCAATCATTCAGTCTTATTCCTTGCTGATAATCAAGCAGTGTAAGAAGTGATCAGTAAGCAGTCAGCGAAAAGTCTCATCTTATGTGTTTGATGAGAAGGTTGGTCGTGGCTGCCATGCGATTTAATGTGTATTTTAAGGCCTAACATATACTGGGGAAGACTAATATCATTGCCGATAAACTGTCACGGTTTCAGGAGGGAATAGCACTGCAGACGGCACCATGGCTTCAAGCACAGCCAGCCCAAATTCCTGAAGCACTCCAGCCCTGGCACCAGTAATGGTACGCCTTCTTAATGCAGCCTTATCATAAAGCACTAAGAAAGCCTATAGAAGAGAAGTATCATATGCATACTTCAGTAAGGCTAATTTTCCAACTAGCCCCATTTTTCCTTCACCGATTGATGTTCTAGCTGCCTTGATAGCACAGTTATACACTAAGCACTATGCTACGACAACATTGTTGACGCACACGTCTGCCTTGTCATACGTTCACAAACTAGCTGGTACGCCCGATCCGGTACAGCTTGTTGTAATCAAGAAGTTATTAGCCGGAGCTCAGAACCTGTCGGGTAAACTCGACATTCGTCTTCCGAGTCCTATAGTCCTCTATGAAATTGTCGATTCAACCCTCTTTATTGTCTCTTCTGCATATTTGCGTCATATGCTGCAAATATGTTTTTGTTGGCATTTCATGCATTTCTCCGAATATGTGAAATAACTGTGAATTCTCGTAACAAGAGTGACTCAGTGGTACAGTTAGGAGGCGTATCCATTTCTAATACAGGTATCTTGTGAGTCATGTCGCAATTCGAGCAGAACACTTCTATACGCCCAGTTACCTTATCGATTTTATCAACAAAAGATATACATATCCTTTCCAAATTTTTAAAGGTGCGTGGCCCGGCTAAGGGCCCACAGTTTGCATTTGCGAATGCATCCCCGGTATGCGTACGTTTCATTTCTCCTATGTATGTGGCATTACAGCCCTTACACGCTATGGAATACACCCATTCGCACATATGTTGTAGTTCGACTTTGTCTATTGGTCTTACCAGTGATCTCTTGATGGTGTTGTGAGGCTTCATCGCTGTATTCACATTGTATTTCTTCATGATCCGTGATGTGGTTTCGGATATTCCTTGGACTTATGGAAGTACCACCATGCCTTTGCCCTTGTCTTTTTCCACCGTCTTCTTCATGAAGTTGTCTTCCTTATTTTTCATCTTTCTCTGTACTGTTGATATGGTCCATTGAGAGCTTCCTTGATGTGTTCTCTTTCTTTCCGTTTATCTTCCTCCTCTGTCACAAGTATTTTGCATCTGTCTAGCAGCATACGGATCACTCCCGTCTTCTGGTGCAATGGATGATTTGAGGAAAAGATTTAACAAGATTTAACAAGATTTGCCATCCAAGCCAAAGGCCCAGATGGCAAGTGGATAAGGAAGCCATTGGCTTATCGAGAGTCCAACAATGTTCATCTACTTATAACCCGCCCTCCTGAGATATGTGTCAACCTTGTTTTTAAAAATATATTCACGCTGCTAGCAGTTACACAATCTGTAGACAATTTGTTCCATTCATTTATTGTCCTCTGTGAGAACGAGTGCTTCCTGATGTCCAATCTACATTGATCCTTTACTAATTTTACCTCATGTCCTCTAGTTCTGCTATCCTTCTTGAGTGAGAAAAACATATTTCTATCAATATTTTCATACCCATTCAATATCTTAAAAAGTTCAATCTGATCTCCTCTTCACCTCCTTGTCTCTATGTACCAATACCTAAACATTTTTCCCACACACTGTTCTCGCTGAAGCAACTGTGCCTGTGTTTTCGCACCACTGCAATCAAACAGTGGTGTAAAGAAATTTATTAGCTTCTTAAATGACAAGTTTGATATCCTATCGGCTCGACTTCGAAGGAATACGAAAAACACTCCTCCGTCTTAGATGATTCTCCGAATTTCCCCTGTTTGGCGACTGCATATTCAAAATAATGCACTACACTAATACACTAAGGCTGCTTGTTTAAGCAACATTAAAGAAAATGCATCTGCCTAATAAAGGCAGAACGAAATTATTCATGACAATGTCTGGCATGTGCACAGTACATTCCTTCAGCAATGTTTTTGCCTATGTATTGTACATTCCAGTACCAAATGTATGATTAATGCACTGTTTATTCCTGTAGCAATGTTTCGGCCTGTACCGAGCATTCACAAGCCTTGTTGACGCTATGGCACAGGTCGACATCTTTGAGGTAATGGTAAGCTTTCTTTAACAAAGGACAGTATATCTTTATTAAATGGCAACAGTCAATCAAAGCATTGGTAGACCATGGTGCAGAACCATCATGTACTACATCCTAAATTATATTTCTCTGATATTAACCAAATGTGGTGTACGCATAATGCCGTATAATGTGAACTGTTTAACTCATGTTTCTCTGGCCATGTGTTGGTTGACAAATACCTCTAATGGTTAACACACATAGAAAATAAAACATGCATACCGCAAGTTGCAGTTACATAATTGTCGACCAATGGAGGAGCTCTGAGACTATGTAGGTAACATCTGAGGACTCCAGATCTGGAAAATCCTAACTGACCCTTGATTGCAAATGCAAAAAACGACTCAAGTGCTTTATATCAATGAACTCAGTGTGGGGTCAATGAAGCCATGAGACATGCTAGTCTGAGTCTGAGAGAGCAGGGACTGGGGGAGCAGAGATAAGAGAAATGCTAAATAAAGAAATGTAGCCAGTGTGTTGTAAGGTAACAAATCCTCCTGTTGGTTGCTTCTTTTATTTGAAGTGAATGTTATTGTTGATGAATTAAAGAGGCTTTTTACAGTTTTCCTCATAAAAAATCTGATCAACTGCCATTGTATATTCACTTGTTGCTGAGTTATATCAATTAGAATAATAATTATTTTTTAGTTGAAAATACGTTATTTTAATATTTATAAAATATGTACTCGTACTGGTGAAAATGTACTCGGCCGCAGGTCTGATATACGCACTTGAATGTACAGTTCATATGTCAAGAACTTATCTCCAGTGGCGCCGACATGCGAAAGCCGGTTATGGCGTTATATGGAAACAGTGGTAGAAATTAGATATTAATTCCGATTTATTGTATTGTGTGAATTGTTTCAATATACGTCAACTTTATAATTGTTTCGTTGCATTGTTTACGTGTATAAAATGTTAATCATAACTGATGAGTTAGAATGAGAGTCCCCAGATAATTGCCCATTTGATATTTGTCTCGTCACAACGGGAAATGCGGTGAGAGCTTGTATGAATGCGACAACTGTTGGCGCCACCTCGCGTAGCCTTGTTAATCGACGCTACGGCAGTGGCCGATATCTTTAAAATAATGGTAAGCTTTTTTAAACAGGACAATGTGTCTTTTCTAAATATCAGCACTCAAGGTATGGGAAGACATTAGAGAAGAACCATCACGTATTGAATCCTAAATGATATTTCACTGACATTAGCCAAATGTGGTGTGATGATTATGCCCTGTGACCTGTTTTAACTTAACAGATTTTGTTAAGCTGAACATATTCGTGGACATAATGCAGTAGGTTGATGCGCTGCGTTGTATATTAACCTTACTCTCTGTGATGGTCACGCATTGTCGTGGATACGATTCTATTCCGCAAAAAGTCTGTCGATAGATGATTGCTGGATGTGGGCCATTTCGGTTAATCCATCTAATGTTGTTCACTGAAGTATGTTTGGAATGTTTGCCAGCGCTTCACGTATTCCGGCGAGATGCTGGGGATGAATATAGTAGTATATTGTTCTACCACTTCGTCTTCTTCCTCTTTTTCTTCTTTTTTCGTCTGTTTCATCGTCTGCTTCTTCACATTAGTAACTGCACCCACACACTGTGTTGATTGTTGGAAGTTTATCTAAGAACAATTCTGCGCATCAGCCAGCATTAATTAGTATAGTATATGTATGTATGTATGTATGTATGTATGTATGTATGTATGTATGTATGTATGTATGTATGTATGTATGTATGTATGTATGCATGCATGCATGCATGCATGCAAGCATGTGTGTAAGTCTCTTCAGTTTATTTACCTGTTGCTATTTTGAATTGTCAATATATATATATATATATATATATATATATATATATATATATATATATATATATATATATATATATATATATATATATATATATACATATATATATATATATATAAATATGTATATATGTATATATATATATATATACTTACACATATATATATACTTACATATATATTGACAATTCAAAATGGCGACAGGTAAATAAACTGAAAAGACTAAAAACGACAAGTGTGAGCGACGGAAACAACATATATCTGTCCAGCACTCAATTAAAGAAATGGGTCGTGAATGTATCAAAATATAAGCAAACCGACGACTAAACCAGGGTTCTCGGCAAAGGACTAAACTTCCGCGGTTTCACCAGACTAGCTGGCGGTGTAGGAATTCATCATCGCTACGGAACAAGCATGTCGATTGCTGCCGAACACCAAATCAGAGCAACTAAGATTTCAGGTGGCTAGAATTATGAACACAGTGAAACTACCGAACATTAACAGGAAAGAGAGACAAGCACCAGCAGAACTGGAATATATATATATATATATATATATATATATATATATATATATATATATATATATATATATATATATATATATATATATTTAAAAGCAACAGTGGCTATGGACACTGGCGAGTATGAACAGAAAGTCACCACCATGTTATCAGACAATAAAATGTATGAGAAGCTGAAGAAAGACCTTACGCAAAAATACAAGAGACAGTTAGTGTCCATCATAAGAAAATTTAAGAAGATGACAAAACCTACTACCTCCGATTGTGGGTAAGACGTCACACCACATAAAGAACTCGAAGCACTTAGCCAATGAAATGGCTTCTGTCGTGATCGAACAAGATGAGATGTTCCTATCACATGACGTAGTGTCTCACTTCACCAACACCCCGATCAACAAGACACTGGATATCATCAAGAAATAACAAGAAGTTGACACAAAACTGAAACTACGGACAAATCTAAATGTGGATGACATAATGGAGCTGCTGAAGTTCATCGTCACAACTACATATTTTAGCTTCAGGGGCAACATTTATCAGCAAAAGTTTGGCACAGCAATGGCAAATCCGGTGTCATCTGTAATTGCAAATCTCTTCATGGAATGGCTGGAACAGCAAGCTGTTCTCACAGCACCAATAACTTGCAAACCGAAACTATGGAAAGAGATTTGTGGATGATGTGATGGAAGTAGTGAAGAAGGGGTGTGAACAAGATGTGACAGAGCATCGCGACAGCATAAGCAACACAGGCAGCATTAGTTCACATATGAAGAAGAGAGCGACAACTCCCTGCCCTTCCTGGACACACTTATGATACGAAAGGAAGATGGAACAGTGAAACTCTTAGTATATCGGAAGAAGACGCATACAGACCAATATCTGAACTTCACATTTCACCATGCTTTACACAGGAAACTGGGGGTCATCAAAACGTTACTAGAAAGATGTGGGCACCCAAGTTGGACCATAAAGAAGGTGAAAGAACAGCACTCTCAGAAGGAAACAACCAAAGAAAAGAAGGACAAGAACACCAAGAAATCCAAAGATATGGTCACACTCCCCCATGCCAAAGGAGTAACAGAACCTATAAAGCGGATTGTAAGACACCAGGAGACCGCTACATCGGTTAGACCTCATCAAAACATCAGGAGAATACTAATGCATCCAAAGGACAAAGTGGAAGATAGTAAAAAGGCAGACTGTGTATACCAAATCCCTTGTAAGAGCTGTAACCATACCTATATTGGCGAAACAGGGAAAACATTTGGAACAAGACTAGAAGAACACAAGAAGGCGGTTGAAAACATCACAACCAGACGATTTACCAGGGAACAGAAGAGAGTGTCAGCGGTGACAGAGCATAAATCTGCAATAACAGACCATGTAGAGAGGAACAACAGCATCATTGACTGGGAGAGGGCAAAAGTGTGATTGAAAGAGAGTGTAACAGAAACGCAAGATGGATCAAAGAGGCCATGTGGATACGAAAGACAACTCCATGAATCGAGACAAGGGGGATATAGATTGAGTCGCGTATGGGACGGCCTGCTTATCAGGACAACTGGCGAGCAGAGGGAGAACTTGCCGTCCCAGAATTCTTGACGAAGGCTGCAGATGGCATTAAGTAAGTAATCAAAATAGTTGTGGTTGAAGAAAAGCGTAATACACACACACACACACACACACACACACACACACACACACACACACACACACACACACACACACACACACACACACACACACACACACACACACACACACACACACACACACACACACACACACACACACACACACACACACACACACACACACACACACACACACACACACACACACACACACACACACACACACACACACACACACACACACACACACACACACACACACACACACACACACACACACACACACACACACACACACACACATACACACACACAAACACACGTACACACGTACACACGTACGTACGTACGTACGTACGTACGTGTGTATATATATATATATACATATATATATATATATATATATATATATATATATATATATATATATATATATATATATATTATTTTTGTTTACGAAATATTGTGACAACCAATAAAACGCAAACACAATTTCTTTCACTACAGTTTTAATGTTGTGACCTCAGCGTTGAACTGATACTGTACATACTATGAATGATTTATCGTGTTTGAGCATCCCAGTATACGCCAGGTAGGCCTAAATGCGTTACTGACAACTGACGCACATCAAACGAATTTTCCTTTTATGCATAGTGTCTCAAATTTAAATCTGAAAAAGCAGGCATAAATATTAGAATTAATATTATTTTGGGCGCACATCTATATTCCTAAAAACGGATACAGATTATGTTTAACATACCCTTTTCTAATATCACAAGCACGCACGCATACACACGCACTTACACACGCACGTACGCTCGCACGTACACGCGCACACGTTTTCTTTTGCTACAAACTGCTAGCGAGTTTGTATGACATGTTTTCTCATTTTGCTTACTGAATAGTTTTAATGTGTATAAAGACGTGTCAAATTAGACTCACTTTCGCAGTATTTTCCTTCGTAACCTCGTACACATCTGCACGTTACGCCGCCCTTTCCTGTCGTGATCTGTACGCATGTTCCACCATTCTTACATGGCGGATCTGCATCAGTGCATTCTGCAACAATACAGTGCTGTTGACTTTACACCAGTTTGTTGACTTTACACAAATGACGCTTACCAGATGTACAAATTTCAGTAAACAGAAAAACAAAATGGACGAAAGATAAAAAACGGTTTGACGTTCAATAATCCAATGGCTTCCTTGCCTACTTGCCTACTTGCCATCTGGAGTTTGTCACTCGGGTAGAAATGCTGTTAAATATGATTAAAATATTATGTCGGGATTACATTTAATCAATGTGAGAAATGCCCGTTGCAATATATCTGTTGGGAATGCATGCTGTACGGTTAAGTTTATTCCACATTTTACAATAAACTTTTGATGAACATATCAATTTTACCAGATTGAGACAAAGCTGCATTTCAAGTTACATTGATATTTTGTTGGACATAGAAATGTCTTCTTAAACGTTCTATCCGCCTTTGTCAGAATACGTCACACATTGCACACGTGTTTCTTGTCACGTGTCCGAACCATTTCAGTTTACGTCTACTCACTTCGTTTAAGCCATCTGTCTCAGCCGTATTGTAAGGGTTGTTTGACATAAAAATACGCGAATATCAGTTTTTATACATCGACTTGGTTTCATCGCTGTATTCAAACATCTAACCATATTTTCATTTTCAGAACAGAGGAGTTAAAACTAACCACATCCTTTAATCATGCAGCAGTTGGGTTTACGATTAAGTAACTTTACAAGAAAACGATGTGAAATCTCCGTATTAATTTTTAACTTAGCATTTCCTAGGATGAAATATTATACAATGTCATATTTCCAACATCAAAGGTATTTCTTATGAATATGTATCACACAGCGGTTTTCATTTACTGTTTATATTGCGTGTTTTTGACTAACCCGGTCGTGGGCAGCGTTTCATTATGTAGATGAGATGTATATAATCCCTCGAAGCTCTTCGCGGCATATATGTTGCATCGTGCAAGCCGTAGCACTCGTTACCGTTATTCAAGAGAAGGTAGTTGGCAGCAATGCATGTCTTGTCCCGAAGACACTTAAAGATGCACTTATTCAACGTGAATATGCCTGGCCACTTTTTCGTTCCCCAGACAGCTACGTATTTGAAGACTCTCCATTTATCAACACACGCTTCTTCCTTTCGAACTACAAAGTAACACATCAGCATGAAACCCTATTTTTGTAACACCGCATATAATAGCGTATCTTAATCCACAAATAAATAACCACAAATAAATATCCTGCGATTGGAAATGCATCTAACTCAACTCGACACAAAGATGCACTTAGGAAAAGAAAGTTCTTCACGTTAACTCACCGCCACAATATTGCCCTTTGAAACCAGTCGCACAAGCACAAGACACGCCACCTATTCCCGTCGTGATTTGTGAACAAGTTCCGCCATTCTTACATGGCGGCTCCCCGTCCGTACATGCTGTAACAGAAAGTTGTGTGTGTGTGTGTGTGTGTGTGTGTGTGTGTGTGTGTGTGTGTGTGTGTGTGTGTGTGTGTGTGTGTGTGTGTGTGTGTGTGTGTGTGTGTGTGTGTGTGTGTGTGTGTGTGTGTGTGTGTGTGTGTGTGTGTGTGTGTGTGTGTGTGTGTGTGTGTGTGTGTGTGTGTGTGTGTGTGTGTGTGTGTGTGTGTGTGTGTGTGTGTAACCCATAGGGTGACCCATAAAAATCATATTTTGGAAATTGGATGGTCTCAAAAAATAGCTACATATGATGAGAATTCCGCTAAAACTTTGCCCTGATCGAAGAATGTTTAGAAGTAGCCCACTGAGGTTGAAATTTAACCTTAGGGTTAATCCTTAATCCACATCAAATTACATCTTCAGAAACTCCCAAGCACTAGGTTTTCAGATCTCATCAATTATGTTAACCAAACATAATATTAACATATTATAGATATTTTAACATAAATAACGTTATGCATTGAATTTCAAGAAAGATTATCAGTGATATAATGCATGATATATGTTTGCGTGACCATCATTTAAAAATATTTGGCTTACGTTCTTCAAACACCTTAGTTTACGTGATTACAACGAACCTGGGCAACGACTGTCAATAATAACAAGTGTTGTTTGAGCATCGGTTTGTCTGCGTAGACGCAGAACAGAAGCCATTCGCACATAGTTACACTTCCTTTCTTCCCAGAGATAGGTGACAGCAAGACAAGCATTGTCGCGAAGGCACTTCAGAATACAACTGGCCAATGTGAAGACGCCTTGCCACATTATCGGTCCGTCCACTGTTGTGTCTCTGTGAACTGACCAGCTGTCAACGCATTTATCTTCCGCTGTAACTAAAACAGGAAAGCTGTTTTGCGCTGAAGCAGTTATGTTTGTCATTTGATGCAAATCACTAGAGTCCATTATTGCCCCGACCAAAGAACTGGATTAGCCGCACGTTTTCTTGAAAACAAAGCACTGACAAGTATTTATGTAATATGATCCGAACGGCCGAAGATGGGAATCTATACAAAATACTATATTCTTGTTTTCGTCAAAATTGTACACCGTAGCATGGCGCATTTTACATTTCAATGTAGCAGTACCACTACGATTTTGTTTGCAATTTAATTGTAATATCAAGACATGTTTCCATTATACATATAACTGAAAATGCGTCAGTTTATAAATACATGGTATGTGATAAGGTCCCTCCGTTAGCCCACGATAGATGACTTTCCCATAAAGCCCAAGGTCAACGAAGTTGCATTGTGAACTTCGACGCAACGCATCAAGACGAATCAGAAAGCATATGGGATGTTGTTATTTTCACTCACCCTCACAGTATTTGCCTTTGTAATTCGGTGGGCACCTGCATGTCATATCGTCTGTAGTCATTTGTAAGCACTGCCCACCATTCCTACACGGAGACACGGGATCTTTGCAGGCTGCAACAAAGTGACACGTCTAACTTAGTCAAGCAAATATATGTGTCCCCCCACACAAAGGAAGAGAGAGAGAGAGAGAGAGAGAGAGAGAGAGAGAGAGAGAGAGAGAGAGAGAGAGAGAATTGTTAACTCTTAACATATGATAGGAATCATTTAGGGTAGATGGTATCCCCGTTATTTAACGTCCGAAATGTTAATGTCTAACCTAATCCTAGGAACCGAAATATTCAAAGTTAAGCCTTGCCTGATTTAGTCTGGGTTATAAAGCCTACATTGTTGGCCAGCATGGTAGATTGATAAATAGATAGTGTCCTGCTTCATCCACGTATACAACTAACCTGGTTTAGGACAATGAGTATCTCGCACGAGGAGCGTCGATCCTGCGCTCGATGCGCGTTTGTCAAGATGTGTGACATTGTACTGGTGCCAGCATTCACGTGAATGCTTGAAATAGTTTACCGCAGGACACTCCTCGTCTTGAAGACATTTAAAAATGCAGCCATCTATGGAGAATTCACCGGCCCATGGTGTCGACCCAAGAACTCCCTTGTTTTTGAAGAGTGACCAGGTGTCAAGACATTCCCGTTTCTCTACATTAAAACAATGCGTCTTGATTAAAAACAGAATGGGATGACCATAATACTCGACTACTGCGTAATACGACCATTGCGTTAACACATTAATAAACCATTAAACTGAACATTTCTTAATTAACCAGTATGCTATGGCTAAAGTGGATGCTGCTAAATATATATATATATATATATATATATATGTATGTATGTATGTATGTATGTATGTATGTATGTATGTATGTATGTATGTATGTATGTATGTATGTATGTATGTATGTATGTATGTATGTATGTATGTATGTATGTATGTATGTATGTATGTATGTATGTATGTATGTATGTATGTATGTATGTATGTATGTATGTATGTATGTATGTATGTATGTATGTATGTATGTATGTATGTATGTATATATATATATATATATATATATATATATATATATATATATATATATATATATATATATATATATATATATATATCCCGAATCAGTCACGTTTCCCGGGTTTTTGATTCGGTCTGGCCAAAGCAAATGTAACAATTTATCCGGAGATTTCATCAAAACAAAATCAATAAAAATGTGCATAATCGAGGTAGCATGTTGTAGTTGATACTTGATGGGTTCGACAGTTTGCGAAATTAGGCTGAAAGGAAACGAGCGAAAAATCGAATTGAGGAGGTAACATTAAGCATATGATAATGCAATCACACACCTTCACAGTATTTCCCCTTGTGGGCATGTGGACATACGCATTCGACACCACCGATGCCCCAAGCCCTTTCCACGCAGGCTCCACCATTCTTACAAGGCGGCTCTGCGTCTGTGCATCCTACAGGAAGGTAGCATGTCAATGTAGGTGGTCATACCGTTAAAGTAGACTGGACACGTGGAACGAATGCAAGGGAACGGTTAATGAAGTGAGAGGATGCGCTCGACGTGGAGGGTAGAAGGATACGAAGCAGACCGCAACTGTGTCGGGAGGACCGTGTGACGAGAGATTTAGCGGAATTGTGAGAGTGTTGGAGACGGTCGTGACGCGGAGTCAGTGATGGAAGAAGATGCTAGCCTCATCCCGAACTTCACGCACAAAGAAGACAGCAACAACTTATGTTCTGAGTTTTAAAACGGACCACTTAGTGGAGTGATATATAACGAGGTCATTTGTGAATCGCTGGTCACAAACCTTCGCAGCATACACGGCATTGCAAACCGTAGACCTACATTTGATATTTATTATTTGGAAAATTTTAATAACTAGTAAACTTCTTGCGAAAAACAAACGGTACACATACACACATGTCAAACAAAGCGACCTTAGACAACACTTACACTCCAAAAAAGAGCATACGCTATCTCACCTTTCCTTGGGCATTGGCTGTCAATCATAGCGAGTGTATAGTAGCCACTCTTTATGCGCGAATCAAGTTGTGTCGCATTACGCATGATGAAGCATTTATTCCTAATCGGGTCGTGATTAACAGCTGGACACGTCTTCATTCGAAAACATTGTAAGATACATCCGGTCAAAGACAAGCTGCTTCGCCAACGGCTCATCTTCGGTAGCGGGTCAAACAATGTTATATTCGGCAAGACCACCCATGTATCTGTACAGTCGTTCTCCTCTTTAACTGAAAGGGGATACGATTCTTGCGAATAAACTCAAGGTTGTATCAAGAAAACTGTGTATCTTACTCTCTTCAAATGAAGCCCAACTCCATACATTTGATGTATTTTTTCAGAAGAGAAATGAACTTCCCTTTATGTTTTTATATGATATGACATCAACATGATACTGTTTCTAAATAATTTGTAAAAATACCACAGACGCACGCACGCACGCACGCACGCACGCACGCACGCACGCACGCACGCAAACACACACACACACACACACACACACACACACACACACACACACACACACACACACACACACACACACACACACACACACACACACACACACACACACACACACACACACACACACACAAACATATATTTGGTAAAACCTAGAAATAGGCTTGTAGTTACCAGCCAACTGCTACGGGAAATTAACTGTTGTTTGGTGTTCTTTGCTGCGTTAAATTTGGCTTGCAGGTGATCTCATGTTTCTATAATTTACAGTTTGACGCCTTAGATCGTATATACCAGATACCATTCTCGCGAGCAGTGAGAGCGCATTTAATACGCGAATGTTTCCTTCGTTCCCGCCTCATCACGTGTTACTTAAGTTGATATATAAGAATATAAGAACAGATGTATATACGGAGCGGCTGTGTTCAACACAGCCGCTCCATATTGTTGTGTGTTCAACAAGGTTTTCCTAGTAAATCACTGGCGTGATATTCTTAATTGTTGTTACAAATGGTTATGTTTTAGTAATTCTTGTAGGTGCAGAAAGAGAGGGGGGAGGTAGGGAGGGGATGGAGGGAGAAGGGAGGGGAGGGAGAGAGGGAGGGAGGGAGGGAGAGAGAGAGAGAAGCAGGAACACACAAATAAAATTGTAACTCACTCTCACAGTACGCGCCTTTGTACCCGCGCACACACCGGCAGATGGAGGCACTGAGCAGCGGAACCACCTTCCTCATGGTACGGATGCAGGTCCCGCCATGCAGACATGCTGACTCTAGGTCACTGCATTCTGTAACAAGACCGTGTCGTCGACTGCGTGTACATAGTCGATGTTGCTTCCGGTCTTACTGGTGATTTATAATTGTTTGACATTGTAAGACCAGCCAAGTTTCCGAAATGGCGAAGCTGGATTTTACCAAAGCCAAAGAAACCGGAAAATGGCTATTGCTATATATATATATATATATATATATATATATATATATATATATATATATATATATATATATATATATATATATATATATATGACACATATACATGCTGTGATCAACTAATTATAATTGACTACAAAGACATAGATGCACGAAAAGTATAAAACATTTATAGATGTACGTCTTAAACATAACCTTGATATGTGTGAGTGACCCGCTAACCTGGTATGGGACAACGGTATTCTTTCGTTATCAGTGTTACATTTTCCCATTGGCGGCGGTTATAGAACTGCGATGAGTTGTACAGATAGGAGCATTCCCACTTATAATGGTTCACAGCGACACAAGATCTGTCCGCAAGGCACTTTGAAATGCAACTGTCCATTGAGTAGAAACCTTCCCACTTCGTCGCTCCGACCACAGCCGTATTCTCCGTCATGTGCCAGGTTGTACTACACGTGACTTTCTCTGAGAAAGAGTCAACACGACAATATTATTATTATTATTATTATTTGATTACAAAACCGGATTGCCATTTTTCAAATTCGGCGAGTTATTAGGAACAAGGCCTACAGTTTATACAATGTGTGGACGTTAGTGAGCATTATAATATCATACAGTATGCGCTGCACTATTATTATAATATCATACAGTATGCGCTGCACTATTATTATAATATCATACAGTATGCGCTGCACTATTATTATAATATCATACAGTATGCGCTGCACTATTTGTTGCATTAAATCCCTAATAATATAACGGCAAAATGTATTATCATGAAAATTATAAACATAATAATGTACAATAACCACCACCAACAAACACATTCGTAGAACTCAAACAATAATTTATACTTGAGTGTTGTGGTCAGTTGTTTGACTGCTAAGCTGAGCGATGACTGTTGGTACAATCATCATAAGAGAACAACTGGATGAACTGGTCTCTTAGATTCGATCGATAAAGCCAGAACTGGTACAGTAGAGTACACGCAAAGTAAACATGTTTCCCCCATTCAATTGTAAGTCACTCACTGTCGCAGTATTGCCCTGAGAAGCCGGGTACACATTTACAGATCACACCGCCAGCGCCAGTGGTCATGTCTATGCAGGTTCCGCCATTTTTACACGGATGCTCTACGTCCATGCATGCTGCAAACCATACGTTGCAAATACCAAATATGTTCTAGGTGAAACGCGCCTGTGACAAATACAGCTACAGTTATTTTGTTATCTACTTTTATAATTGTAAATTCTAATATTCACACAAAGTATAACTGTCACTTTTGCTTATACAATATACATATACTGACGTTTTATGCGTGTATGTAACACGAATCCTACCCGAGTAGGTTATTTTGGATCATCTAATGGCGGATATGCCATAGTGCGTGTATGTAGCACGAATCCTACCCGAGTAGCTTATTTTGGATCATCTAATGGCGGATGTGCCATAGTGCGTGTATGTAACACGAATCCTACCCGAGTAGCTTATTTTGGATCATCTAATGGCGGATGTGCCACAGTGCAAGGCATCCTTGGATCGATGTCATTCATGTTTTAGACAGTACGTTGATACAAGTGTTTCACTGTGATACTTCACACTGTATATCTATCCCCTTGTGTGGCTGACTTGACTTGAATAAAATGAGCAACTGCACACAAGAAGTTCCTGCTCTTGTTTTGACATGAGCACGAAATAAATAATGATTCGTAAGATGTAATCTTTGCTGACACGATACTTTGTTAAGTATTTTACATTGTGATAGGTGATTGTAAAGTTTCTCGACAAATGGTTGCTAAGGTAACCACCAGAGACACCACGGGTCAGTTTGGGTAATCTCTATTATGAGAGAGCGAACACATGCATATTCATTTCACGACACCATAAAATACACCTCAATATATCAAGACTGGCAGAGCCATCACAAACCTGGTCTTTGGCACCGACTGTCAATCACAACAAGGGTTAGGAAAACGTTTTGGCCGCGACGCCGGAGGTATCTAGCTGAGTGCAGAAAATAGCATTCCCAGACAATAGCGAAATAATTGACAGCAAGACACCTCCTGTCACGAAGACACTTTAAGATGCAACTAGACATAGAGAAGTTGCCTTCCCATCGTGTCGTCCCGACCACTGCCGTTTTGTTGAAGGCTACCCATCTGTCTACACATACGTCTTCCTCTGAAACTATGAACAAAGTTGGGGAATTGAATAAGACTGCATGAAATGTTCGTTATCGTGCAAATCACATACTACAGTAAGTGTGTGTGTGCGTGCATGCAAGTGTGCGTGTATATATATATATATATATATATATATATATATATATATATATATATATATATATATATATATATATATATAATTATATATATTCAGAAATCGATGTAATGATCACTTACTATCGCAGTAAGTCCCTTTATAATCTGGTGCACATCGGCACGTCACATCGCCAGTAGTTATCTGTGAACATCGTCCGCCATTTTTGCAAGGCGAAGGGTCATCAGCACACGCTGTAGCACAGAGATGTGGTTAGCGGCTACAATCCATTCCATTAGTACATGCTATGATACAGCAATGTGAATAACGGCTTTAGTCCATTGCATGAGCACATGCTGTTACACAGCAATGTGGTTAACGACTTGGGCCCATTGCATGAACACATATTATTACACAGCAATGTGTTCACGACTTGCATTTACGTCCCTCGTTACATACAATCTTAATAACTGTAAACAAAATAAACGCCAACTTATGCAACAAACAACTGATCCCTTAAATTCAAATCTAAGTACGTTAATTATTTTCATTCATGCTAAGTTACTGTGATATGCAATATGTGTCATCCTAAATCATGTGTTATGAGGCCGAACACAACTACATGTACAGTGCGCATGCTGTACTAACATGGCCTGGGGCAACGACGTTCTCTCAGGATAAGTGTCAGATACTCGCTTCGCCCGCGCCTAAGGAGGAGTGTGGCATTGTGTATGTAGTAACATTCCAGCACATACTGGAAGTAGTTGACACCAAGACATGCCCTGTCTCGATAACACTTTGAAATGCAGTCTTCCATTGAGAATTTGCCATCCCACAGTGTCGTATCATACACGCCTGTATTTCTTATGATTGACCAATCTTCTATGCATTCCGCTTCGACTACAAAATAAAATATAAGTGCAGCATTTATTAAATAAAGACGGTGGCGAAATAACACAAACCAAATCATACATGATGGCCACCAGTCATTATATTCATGCCTGTATCCGTTTGATTACCGTAGACATAGCATGTGGGGCAAAATGTATACGGTGAATTGAACTAATTTAAACTCAGTTTTTGTATATGAAGTTTTTAAATAGCCATTTCTTAATTTCCACATATGTTCGCACTAATATCCAAACACAAAATTTCCCTATCGCATATGGTAATTTACACCCACATTTTATATAAATACACAGTTATATTAAAATATGCAGCGTTCAGCATACCGGAGTTACTAGCTAGGGAGGTCATTACATTTGTTAAACATCAATTTATGATTGTACAGTAGTAAATAGTTCTCGCTTATTCAGATACGCCTTTGCCAATTATTCTGATACATGCCTATAGGAGAGGAACTACTGTATGTGCTATGCAAACAAATACTGTTGTTTTAGACTTGTCACACTATTCGTCAGCACCATATTAATACTGATTATTATTATGAAACAAAATGTATTGAGAAACTATAGATACTGAAGGGTAACCCATACTGAACAGTTGATGGGATACCACCAAAACTGTTTATGGAAAGAGTAGAGCAAATTAGTATATCACTAGAAAAACCTTCCAAATTGTCACTAAAATACGGAACAGTACCCTTTGATTGGAAAGAAGCAAACGCTTAAAAAAAAAAACTCAGATTGTTAAACAAAAGAGATAGGGTAACATCAGCTAAGAGCAATGTGGAATATCATAGGTTTGCACATGACCTACAAATATACATAAGCCTATTAGCCTTCGTGACTGCTTCATTGAGATCAAATGCTGGGTGGTTCAGCATAAACTCATGCTAAATGAAGAAAAGCCCTCTTCACCTGTGAAAATTTGGACTATCGAAGAACCTTGTGTCTGGAGGTGCTACTATCTGTTGTTTCTGTCAGGAACTTGATGGCTCATTTTGATACCCACATGAGCATGCAGCATCGTGTTGATGCTGTTTGTAAGAAGTGTAACTTCCTTCTGAGACGCATCAAATCAACCAAACAGTACACCACGAAGCGTGTCTGTCACTCATTTGTCACGGCTCTGGTTATTTCGAATCTGGTTTACTGCAATACCCTCCTGTTGGACCTAACCGCATATCACATGACACACCTCCAAAAGATGCACCACAAGGCAGCCCACCTGGTTGTTCTTACACCTGTCTCTGCAGATATCACTCCAGTTGTGGTGGATCTACATTGTTTGTCTGTCATGCAACGCATCAAAATACATGATTTGCTGAATCCAAGAATTAGAAATCCTTCGCTACGGCAGCTATACGACCACCTGCAGCTAACTGTCCCACCAGTGCTCAAGTCCATCGGCAGACGTGGATTTTGAACAACTGGGTCCGCACTTTGGAACACACTACCATTGTTCCTCCGTGACGCACCTTCATTGACAATATTTAAGCACCAAATAAAGACTCATATCTTCCAGTGTGCATAACTATTGGCCGACTGTTATGCTTTTATATGATGACGTTTTAATTAAATAATTGATTTATTTATATATTTTCTTGGACTTTTACGTTGTACCCGCAATGATTGGCGTAAGCTAGAAGAACTTTATTTATTTATTTATTTATTTATTTATTTATTTAACAGTAGGTAGTTTCGGAATGTTATTAGACACGTTAGTTTGAAGCTAATTGGTAGACTTCCTTGTTGAATATAAGGTAATAAATCCATCTCAAACTTCGTAAACTTTTTTGAAGAAATTACTAAGTTGGCACACGAAGGGTGATTAGTAGATATTGTTTAAGCTATTTCTTAAAGTTTTCGATAGTGCGACGTCAAAAAATGTTATACTGACTAAACGTTAATGGAATAGACAACTGGCTGACTGACAGAAGACAAAGCATACTAGACGCTGATGAGACATCTAAATGGCAATTAGTTTTGAGAGGACGAGATAATTTATTTTCACCGATGACAATAAATAAATGACATACACTGCTTATTGAGAGTGTAAATGTGATGATAGTGTCAGTATGTTTAAGACATAGTCAACATATCACTGAGACCGGCGTGCCACACATTGGCTAGATGTTATTGGTGTTTCTATAGACAACGGCTTCCTCGCCCACATGCCTTGTGGAACTCTTTTCGTGGAAAGGCAATCCGGTACAATCTTGATCAATTTATTTCCTTAAAACAAATTACGTATTCGCTGCAGTACACACCTTCGCAGTTCACCCCTGTGTATCCAGGAACACATTTGCATGTAATACCCGACGTCATCTCTGTGCACGTCCCACCATTCTTACATGGCGGTTCTCCTTCTGTGCATTCTACAAGAAAGCAGGTCAACAGCATTCTTACATGGCGGTTCTCCTTCTGTGCATTCTACAAGAAAGCAGGTCAACAGCATTCTTACATGGCGGTTCTCCTTCTGTGCATTCTACAAGAAAGCAGGTCAACAGCATTCTTACATGGCGGTTCTCCTTCTGTGCATTCTACAAGAAAGCAGGTCAACAGCATTCTTACATGGCGGTTCTCCTTCTGTGCATTCTACAAGAAAGCAGGTCAACAGCATTCTTACATGGCGGTTCTCCTTCTGTGCATTCTACAAGAAAGCAGGTCAACAGCATTCTTACATGGCGGTTCTGCTTCTGTGCATTCTACAAGAAAGCAGGTCAACAGCATTCTTACATGGCGGTTCTCCTTCTGTGCATTCTACAAGAAAGCAAGTCAACAGCATTCTTACATGAAGGTTCTCCTTCTGTATATTCTACAAGAAAGCAGGTCAACAGCATTCTTACATGGCGGTTCTCCTTGTGTACATTCTGCTTCTGTACATTCTACAAGAAAGCAGATCAACAGCATACGAATGTCGCTCCGTTGTACTTAATCACAGCTTCTCTCATCATAAGTAAAATACTCTTGTCGAGGTTTTTCTTTCTTTCAGGTAGCCCAAGTGGAAGTTCATAATTCAGAGAGCAGAAACGAACATAATTGCACAGAACGTGTAGGAAGCAGTTCCCCATTAATTAATTATTTTTGAAACAGACCTTATAACGTTACAACAACATATATTTTGTAATGTATTTAGTTGACAGTGGAACACAATTTCTATGATTATCACAATGCCCAGTAAATTTAATTATGAACACAACTCGCTGGCAATAAAAAGGACATCCATAGAATCATAGAAACACCCAACAGGGTTGTCTACTCTACTAACCTGATCTGCAGCGATTTTCTATTACAGCAAGAATTGCCCGAAAGTTCGTTCGGCGCCTATGCAGATGAGTGACATCGTGTAGACCGTAGCATTCCATTTCATATCCATAGTAGTTGACGGCAACACATGTCTTGTTCTCAAGACATCGATAAATGCAGCTGGCAATAGAAAAGTTGCCTTCCCATATTGTCGTTTGAAACACCTCTATGCTCTTGAAGATCACCCACGTATTAGCAGATTCGTCGTTCTCTGAAACTATAGACACACTGCATGGTGGTTTTCGGTGAGTGAATTCGTAATAATAATAAAAATAGTAATAATGATAATAATAATAATAATCATCATCATCATCATCATCATGTAATATCATATAGCAAAGTTGATGTTGGAGCTCGTGCTCTCTGGTGATGCACCGTAGATTATTTTCACTAACAAAAAACCCACCCTTCGGACGGGTTAACTTGGTAGTGATCACAGAAATATCGATCTATGCCTTGGTACTTGGTGCTGCCAGTCATTATCTTGATTGCCTACCTCAACATTACGACGTAATATTGGCAGTAATATCGACGAATTGCCCTTGTAAATGACGTAACTTTGGACATTTGAAGAAAACACATATAGTAATAATACGCACGTACGTACGTGCGTGCGTGTGTGCGTACGTGAGTATGTGCGTGTGTAGGCATGCACACAAACATGCACACACGCACGCACACACGATAGAATTACATTTTCGTAAAGTCACTTACTGTCGCAGTACAACCCTTTGTAGCCCGACGCACATTGACACATCACATCTTCTGTGCCCGCCATGACCTGTGCACAAGTCCCACCATTCCTACATGCTGGCATGATATCTGTACATTCTGCGAGGGAAGATTATGGTTGGTTATCGGGTGAAGACATGCATGTGTATATGAGTGTGGGTTTGTGCATGTACATGTCTATTCATTTGCACATCTATATAGGTTGACAGTTTTGGCATTGAGCGATGACGCTACGGCCTTAGGGTGGTAAAAGACATATAGTACATTCAGATTGATATTCTTGCCACTGACTTGGTCGGGGACAGCGAGATTCTTTCACAAGTAGTGTCAAATCATTGTTGTGGGTGCGTGTATGTAGATGTTCATCTTCGTGTAGGTAGGAGCATTTCCTCGTGCTACGTAAATATTGGACAGCTTGGCACGCCGACTGGTTCATTTTGAGACATCTTGCAAAGCAGCTGCTCAAAGAAAAGTGGTCTTCCCATGTTGTCGTTCCAGAGATTCCTGTGCCTTTCAATTCTGACCACACATCGACACATGGTTCTTCCTCTATAACATAACAAGATATTGTCAAACTGAGATGCAATTTTAGTACTACAATAATTCGTGTGCGTTGGGAAAGATACAATATATACATATATATGAAAATGCGGCATAATGGAACAAAACAACATATATGAAGCAATTTGTTGTTGGAAAAATATCAACAAGACAACATAGACACATATATGGTTGTCGTAATTGTTATGAAGAAGGATGGTAAATGGTGAAGAATGGCGACACAGCTGATTAGTTCAAAATCGGTATGAAGACAGTGTTGGAATACTATTGTGTGTTGACAGTCTACACACTAACAAGCCACTTTTGATCACAACACATAGTACAAATCACATTGCAATAATTAAGCACTTGCTCACATTACCCTCACATATATTTATTCACGAACCCCGGACATAAGATAAAATACAATTACATGAATGCTTTAGTAGTGAAGCATTAATGCATACTATTTTACAATGTGTGTGTCAACAATATTATAATTTGATGTCTTCATTGAGCAAAACGATGAAACATAATTTTATTGCAAATACACATGATAAAACTAACTACCAAAGTAAATAGCTTGTACTGGTGGACGTTGAGAGCATCAGCCCATACTCCTTTTCACAGAATTATCATGAAACAAACATAGACCAGGAACAATAACACAGCCAGGTCCCCATTCACGGTCCTAGATATGTAAATTTTCGAAACTTTTTGTAGTATCGTTAACTTTTCGCCCTACGCAATACCAACCGTCACAGTAAGACCCTGTATATCCACGCACACATTGACACATCACACCCCCTAAGCCTGTCGTCATTTCCGTGCAGTTTCCGCCATTTTTACACGGTGTATCTACACAACCTGAAATAAACATTGTGGCGCATATCACGACTGAGTGGAACCCTTTGCTAATGAAACATGCGGCGAATATCATAAGCGACGAATGAGAAATGTGATTTAGTAAAAGGCAACAGGAACTATGCTTACTAGAGTTACATCAACGTGAAATGTACATATTCGAATTAATATTTAATCACCTTTTAAAGTAAAACACAATTTCATGAGACCGGTCGATTTCGTGCTCGAATTTCATTCAAGACGTTGATCCACAGCTCCTTATATCGAACCTTTACTGGTATAACTCTTTCATGAGTCCAACTTACCTGGTCTGGGACAGCGACTACCAATCACAATAACTGTTTGATTATCCTTTACACTGCGATTGTGGAGATCTGCAGCATTATTCAAGTAGTAACATTCGCCCTGATCCCGGATGTAGTTGACAGCAAGGCACGCTATGTCTCGATGACACTTTAAGATGCAGCTGGACATAGAGAAGCGGCCGTCCCATTTCACTGAAGCAGACACTCTCGTGTTTCCAAAGACCAACCACCTGTCAACGCATTCTTCTTCCCCTGAAACTGCAATGGAAAGGCATATGTTGAATGAGCTTGCAAGGTCTACTGCATTTCCCAGTGAAATTAGCTGTAACGCAAGCAACACAATTGTTGTTGCAAGAAATATATCTGGAGAAGCCATATCGAGAGAAGTGACATAGCGACACTAAGACAAAGGAAAACGTCACCGTGTCATGTTGAAGCATGTTGCTGTTACTCACTCTCGCAATACGGCCCGGTGTAGCCAGGCGCACATTGGCAGGTTATGTCACCTGTCGAGTGTTGTTCACAAACACCACCATTTTTACATGACGACACTGGATCTGTGCATTCTGTAACAACACAAAGCAATGCTGTTAGTTAAATGGGGCACGCATAGGCCGGTGCAGAGAGAGATGGGGGCGGGGGAGACGGGGATACGGAGAGAGAGAGAGAGAGAGAGAGGGAAAGAGAGGAGGGAGGGGGAGAAAGGGAAGAGATGGAGAGGGGGAGAGAGGTTGAGAAGGGGGAGAGGGAGATAGAGACAGATAGAGTGAGTGAGATAGAGCGAAAGAGAGAGGGGGGACGGAGTGATGTGAGCGAAAGGGGAGAGAGAGAAGGGGGGATGGAGTGGGGGTGAGAGGGATAGAGAGTGGGGAAGATGGAGAGAGCAGGTGAGAGAGAGAGAGAGAGAGAGCGGGAGAGCAGGAGAGCGGGATGGAGAGAGAGAGAGTTAGAGAGAGACAAAGAGAGAGAGAGAGAGAGAGAGAGAGAGAGAGAGAAAGGGAGATAGAGGGAGAGAGAGGGAGAGAGAAAGAGAGAGAGAGACAGAGAGGGAGAGAGACAGAGGGGAGAGAGAGGGAGACAGAGGGGGTAAGGGAAACATAGGGAGAGAGACAGAGATATAGAAAAAGGGAGAGAGGGGAAGACAAAGGGGGAGAAAACTCTAGTTAATCGTGTCCAGGCTGTTCTGAAGTGACGTTGACAAAAACCCACAATGGGTTGTTTAAAAAATAAGTCATACAAACTGCTGAGAGGGCGGGGGAGAGGGAGAGGGAAAGGGAAACAGATGAGAGATAGGGGAGAATGAGTAGAGAGTGACATAGAGGGTGGAGAGGGGAAGGGAGAGAGAGGAGAGAAGGAGAGAGAGGAGGAGAGAGGGAGAAAGAGAGAGAGGGGAAGTGGGGAAGAGGGGGAATGAAGGATATGTAATGGGGAAGATGGAGCGAGAAAGGAGGGGAGAAGCAGAGAGAGGGAGGGGAGAGATGGGGAGAGATGGATGTGGGATGAGAGAGAGAGAGAGGGAGGGAGGGAGAGTGAGAGAGAGAGAGAGAGAGGGGGGAGGGAGAGAGGGGGAGAGGGGAAAGGGGAAGACAGAGGGGGAGGTTTTGAAGTGACGTTGACAAATACCCACAATGGAATATCTTGTTTACAGAATAAGTCATACAAACTGCCCAATTAACATGTTTATAACCGAGCAACTACAATGATGCCACAGTACCTGGCCTTGGACAACGAGATTCTTTCGTGATATGTGTTAGATGTTCATTTTTCAAGCGTGCTTGAAGGTGCGTAGAATTGTCGAGGTGGTAGCACCCCCCAATATCTTGGTTGTAGTCAACGGCTAGACACGAACTGTTTCGAAGACATCTTGAAATACACCTGGCCATGGAGAAGTTGCCGTGCCACTGCTTTGTGCCATACACTCCCGTTCTCTTTATGATGGACCAGATGTCGACACATTTCTTTTCATCTGCAAAATACAATTACAGGTTAATGTCCGCGGACAATAGCACAATTCATTGCAATTTTGGCAGCACCAGAAAGGTATGTGCAAGTACAACAATTAAACTGAATTGCTACACGCTGGAACATACAATATACATTTTGTTTGGTGCCAGATATAATGTTATTATTATTTCGCTGTGGTGCGCTGTGGCTGCGTGGTAGAGCGTCGGGCAATTTCGTTCACTCCCCCTTGCCTGTGTCTTGTGAGACAATAAAAAGCCTTAGGTTCCTTCTAGCTGGTGTCGATGCCAAAGGGAGTAACATTGATTATCCAACACAGTGGCGGATCTAGGCTTGGTCTCAGTCAGTCGTAGTCATATGTTGTTCTAGTTATGAACCGGAGGGGGGGGGGGCGGACGGGACGACACATGTGTCGTTCTACTTGCAAAGGGTCTTTACGTTGACACTAGTTCCGATGTAGGCCTAAATACGTTGTCCTTTACCGTAATACCTATCTGGGATATTCGATATCAGTTGCGAATATGTTGAGATATCGTGTCCTTCCTTCAGGGAGCCCGAACTCAACCAGACACACATGGTGTACAACGTAGAAAACATAAACTATCATAATTGCCCCGAAAGTGTAAGATACAGTTTCCTATAATAACATGTTTATTGTTTGATGTTTATTAATTTATATAGCACCAACTATATTCAACGATATTAATTGGTACTGTACATAATAATAATAATATTACATAAAACAACGCCAATGCCAAATTAAAATAGTGAGGCTTTAGCTTAGCCTTAACCACTTTAACACTGTTAAAACTTCGTAAATCTTTGGGTAGCGCATTCCACAATTTTGGTGCAGAGACTTTTAAAGCATAGTCTCCCAGTGTATTTCGCTTTGTCCTTGCCACATTTTGTGTAAGTGCGTCACGAGATCTTAGTCCATGTGGTGTTTCCCTGGTGGTAAACATCTGTGTCATGTACTCGGGGCCATGACAGTGTGGTGTTTCCCTGGTGGTAAACATCTGTGTCATGGACTCGGGGCCATGACAGTGTGGTGTTTCTCTCTGGTAGACATCTGTGTCATGTACTCGGAGCCGTGACGGTGTGGTGTATCCCTGGTGGTAAACATCTATGTCATGTACTCGGGGCATGACCGTATGGTGTTTCCCTGGTGGTAAACATATGTGTCATGTACTCGGAGCCGTGACGGTGTGGTGTTTCCCTGGTGGTAAACATATGTTTCATGTACTCGGGGCATGACCGTGTGGTGTGTCCGTGGTGGTAAACATATGTGTCATTACTCGGGGCATGACCGTGTGGTGTGTCCCTGGTGGTAAACATCTGTGTCATGTACTCGGGGCATGACCGTGTGGTGTGTCCGTGGTGGTAAACATCTGTGTCATGTACTAGGTGTATCCCTGGTGGTAAACATATGTGTCATTACTCGGGGCATGACCGTGTGATGTGTCCGTGGTGGTAAACATCTGTGTCATGTACTCGGGGCCATGACCGTGTGGTATGTCCCTGGTGGTAAACATCTGTGTCATGTACTCGGGGCCACCGTGTGGTGTGTCCCTGGTGGTAAACATATGTGTCATGTACTCGGGGCCATGACCGTGTGGTGTGTCCCTGGTGGTAAACATATGTGTCATGTACTCGGGGCATGACCGTGTGGTGTGTCCCTGGTGGTAAACATCTGTGTCATGTACTCGGGGCCATGACCGTGTGGTGTGTCCCTGGTGGTAAACATCTGTGTCATGTACTCGGGGCATGACCGTGTGGTGTGTCCGTGGTGGTAAACATCTGTGTCATTACTCGGGGCATGACCGTGTGGTGTGTTCCTGGTGGTAAACATCTGTATCATGTACTCGGGGTCATGACCGTGTGGTGTGTCCGTGGTGGTAAACATATGTGTCATTACTCGGGGCATGACCGTGTGGTGTGTCCCTGGTGGTAAACATCTGTGTCATGTGCTCGGGGCCATGACCGTATGGTGTGTCCGTGGTGGTAAACATATGTGTCATTACTCGGGGCATGACCGTGTGGTGTGTCCCTGGTGGTAAACATCTATGTCATGTACTCGGGGCATGACCGTGTGGTGTGTCCGTGGTGGTAAACATCTGTGTCATGTACTAGGTGTATCCCTTGTGGTAAACATCTATGTCATGTACTCGGGGCATGACCGTGTGGTGTTTCCCTGGTGGTAAACATATGTGTCATGTACTCGGAGCCGTGACGGTGTGGTGTTTCCCTGGTGGTAAACATCTGTGTCATTACTCGGGGCATGACCGTGTGGTGTTTCCCTGGAGGTAAACATATGTGTCATTACTCGGGGCATGACCGTGTGATGTGTCCGTGGTGGTAAACATCTGTGTCATGTACTCGGGGCATGACCGTGTGGTGTGTCCGTGGTGGTAAACATCTGTGTCATGTACTAGGTGTATCCCTGGTGGCAAACATATGTGTCATGTACTCGGGGGCATGACTGTGTGGTGTGTCCCTGGTGGTAAACATCTGTGTCATGTACTCGGGGCCATGACCGTGTGGTATGTCCCTGGTGGTAAACATCTGTGTCATGTACTCGGGGCCATGACCGTGTGGTGTGTCCCTGGTGGTAAACATCTGTGTCATGTACTCGGGGCCATGACCGTGTGGTGTGTCCCTGGTGGTAAACATCTGTGTCATGTACTCGGGGCCATGACCGTGTGGTGTGTCCCTGGTGGGAAACATATGTGTCATGTACTCGGGGCCATGACCGTGTGGTTTGTCCCTGGTGGTAAATATATGTGTCATGTACTCGGGGCCAAGACCGTGTGGTGTGTCCCTGGTGGCAAACATCTGTGTCATGTACTCGGGGCCATGACCGTGTGGTTTGTCCCTGGTGGTAAATATATGTGTCATGTACTCGGGGCCATGACCGTGTGGTGTGACCCTGGTGTCTAACATCTGTGTCCCATTCAATGGGACATAGGCACGATCCTTGCAGTTCTCCTTGGTCGAGATCAAACTTGTCGAGCACCGTAAAATGCGATCTTGATTGCAGATAAGAGGAAACTCAATTTAGAGGGGTGCCTAATACTCCAAAAGAACAGTTTATGGTGTTGAGTAAAAGTCCATGGTACACGCTATCAAATGCAGCAGACAAGTCAATCAGAACCAGTTGTGATACTTTTTATTGATCCATAAGAAGAAGAATATCTGAATGAACCTTACCAAGAGAAGTTTTAGTAGAATGCCCTGCTCTGTAGACAGACTAAGACGGTGGCAACGGAAATCCACATTCTGAGTAATGACAAAGCTGGTTTACAGCAGTCCGCTCAGTTAATTCGGACACAAACAAGTGCAGTCTTCCAATCATGCAGAGATTCCTCAGTGGCAAGTGAGCGATTGACAATATGAGTAAGGAGTGGTAGTAATTCCTCACTGTTCCCTTTAATCAGATTCGTTGATTGGTATAGAGGGTGGTTCGGAGGCACCAAAATTATTCAGAATGGCGTCTATGAAAAAGGTGCCAAATTCATTGAAGTTCCACTGACTCATGTAAAGGCAATTGATTACTCTGCTTCTTATCACACATGATGTTGACCAATGCAAATAGTTTATTCTATTCACCATTAGCTTATGTGATCATCAGGTTAGAAACATAGCCAATGTATTCCTAGCTCGGTGGAATGTCAACAAAGTGTCATCATTGTTGACCTGCCTCCACATCTGTTCAATGCCCTGACATACGTATTCCTAGCTCGGTGGAATGTCAACAAAGTGCAGCATCCTATAATTAATTCGAGAATCCATATGACTAAGCAAGCATGAGTATATGTGCAATACGTTATTTCCTTAGACAATAACAAGGACATCCATTGCACCACACAAAAACTGACTACGTCACTAACCTGATTCACAGCGATTGTCGATTACTACAAGAGTTGCCCGATCGTTCGCACGGCGCCTATGCAAATACGTAGCATCGTGTAGACCATAGCATTCCATCAAATATCCATAGTAGTTGACGGCAACACATGTCTTGTTCTGAAGACATCGATAAATGCAGCTGGCAATAAAAAAATTGCCGTTCCATCTTGACGCTCGAAACACTGCTACTTTTTTGAAGATCACCCATGAATTTACACACTTGTCTTCCTCTGAAACTATAAACGTCAGGCTTCCGGTGAGTGAAAGCATTATTTTATTAATGTACTATTATAATATCATAGATTATGTTAAAGCTCGTGCTCTCTGGCAATACACTGTAGATTTCTGCCATACTTTATCCGTATTCTGAATGGATACACATACATGCATGCATACATACACACATACATACATGGCTTCCGATGAGTGATACAATTATGTTGTGTATGATAAAGATAGACCGTCCTCTATTATAATAATCTCCGTCCACACAAACACGCACGCACACACCCACATTTATATGCTAATGCACGCATATATAATTTATGGTAGAATTTCAAATAAATAGCATTTTTCAAAAGTCACTTACTATCGCAGTACGATCCAATATAACCCGGCGCACATTGACACTTCATATCGCTGGTGCCCGTTAAGACCTGTGTACAAGTCCCACCATTCATACAAGCCGGCGTGGCATCTGCACAATCTGCGAGGGGAGATCATGGTTGGTTATTGGGAGAAAGTAGATTAGACCACATCGTCCTTTTCCATGTTTGTTTGGTTAATAGCCACATTCTTCAGGTTGTTGGCCTCGCAAAATTAAATAAAATAAAGAAAGGAATTATGTATCAAGATGTACAGGTACGTATGTATATGACTGTGTGCCTGCGTCAGTATATATATATATATATGCGTCATTCTATTTACGTTGATCGTTTGGGTTTTAACATATCTTAGTAGGCCGTAGTCTTACACCTAAAAGTAGCATTGTGTTGTTGATACACACATCGTATAGAAATACTGATATTATTGCCCCTCACTTGGCCGGGGACAGCGAGATTCTTTCACAAGAAGTGTGAAATCATTGTTCGAGATGCGTGGATGGAGATGTTCAGCATCGCGTAGGTAGGAACATTCTGTCGTGGTACGCAAGTAGTTGACAGCAAGACACGTCGTTTCGCTGAGACATCTTGTAAAGCAGTAGGACTGCGAAAAGTTGCCTTCCCACCGAGTCGTTCCAGAGACGCCTGTGCTGTCCAAAACTGACCATATATCGACACATTCCTCTTTCTCTAAAAAATAAAACAATAATATGGGGCGGGATGACTTCTGCTACTACAATAGTTTATGTAATGCTGAGGTGTTGGCAATATCTATATATGCATTGTAGAAACAGCATCAAAGACAGTTCACGCAAGAGCGACCTATTGGCACATATACACACACAAAGATATTTGTATGTAATAATTCGTTTTGGAAAATATCAGCACTAAAGAATAAATGCACACATATATGGGTGTTTTAATTATTAAAAATAGAAGGGAAAATATATGCTATATATTTGAGAAAACAAAAGCAATGCAATTGTTTAACTATAGTTACAAGTACATGAACATATGTGCTAAGGTTCAAGCAATATATAGGCATACTCACTTTATTCTTGGATATATTTATACATAACACATTTCAAACAAACTTGGTTTGAAATACGATTGTTGGAAAGTTAAAATAAGCAGGCATTAAAGCATACACTGTTTAAATGTGTGAGTCATAGTGTACATGGAGTTGTGCGACTAAAAACAATGATATGTTTTCTGTAATGTTACTTATCTGAACAGAATACAAATACACATTATCAACAAGTTGATGTGAATTCGTTAAACAAAATGTAATATTAAGTTTTGGACATCAATCATGTACCGATGTTATAGAAGCACCACTAACGACAATCGAGAGCTAGTCCTCGAAAATCCGCGAAAATCATTGTAAAAAGTAACCATCTTCGTTTAAAATAACTACATATGTCATTATAAGTAATCAGCAAATACAAAGCCCGAGAAATATGTCAGGAAAAAACCCAGTAAGAAAGGTGACGTAGAACGAAGATCGGCAGAACACACATCGCCACGTAAACAACCAAACCAAGATGGCGACGTCCGCGAGCTTGTGCACAACAACGTGCGGTTGGCAATTGTCGGCCTCCTCGAAAATGATGCCGATATCATGAAAGCAATTGTCACGTCAGTGACAGATGCCATCATAAACAGTCTGATGGAGAATGACATTTTTACTGCGAAGCCATGGACGATATTAAGCAGCAGATCTACGAGGCTAGTACTATGGATAACGAGAAGTCGGCCCAAGAGACGACAACACTGCAAGCGCGTGTATCAGACCTAGAAAATGAGAACGTGAGACTACGGGACGAGACAGACAGTCTCGAACAGTACAGCCGGCGCAACTGTCTCGTGTTGCACAGATTTCCGGAAAACGAGAAAGACCGAAGCCGTGGTGAGGATCTGCCAAAGTAAGTTGGGTCTGCCGATCGACCGCAATTGCATCGACAGAAGCCACCGACGACTGGGCAGGATGACCAGCGAAACCAGCCAAAAACCGCGAGCTGTCATCGTCAAGCTGACGTCCTATGCCCCAAGGAATGACATATTCATGGCGAAGAGAAGGGTGACGGGCAGCAAGATCGTCGTCACGGAGAATTTAACAAAACGGCGAAGCGAACTACTGACCAAAGCGCGGACAGCACCAAACGTGGCAGCAACTTGGACGACAGATGGACGAATCATTTGTTTGCTGGCAAGTGGGAGAAAAGTGACAGTCACAACGGAACAGCAGTTGAGGGGTTTGTACGAGTGTTAAACGGACAAACCATTGATATGACCTATCAACACAAACATGACTCTCAATGCCAATGGATAATGTTACTGCCTTTGGTGTGAGTATTGCTGTGACCAAAGACGCTTTATATTTAGTCATTTAAAAAAAAAAAAAATTTCAGTTGTATATTATAAATGTTATCACACCTCTTTATTCTAGGTATGTACTTGTATGTATGCAATTAACACATGGGATCTGTGCAAATGTAATGTGGCCAAATATAAATCTATTAGCTATATCCCCAAAATACTATGATATATGGTATACAAAAAATCGAATGTATGAGCATGTATTTAAAAGCAAACCGAATATAAAGTATAACCTACGGCTACATTTAAAATGTTGTATCAAGGGTCATACATTTCTACATGCTAACTCTGACCAAGTAATTGATGAGCAAATTAAAACGTACCTAATTAGTAAAATCATTACTCATTGTTCTCTGAAAAATGTCAGTTAACACTGAGGAATTCTTAAGACACAAAGGCGGCATTGAAGAAAATGACTTAAAAAAAATTATAAACATAGATCTAAATGAAAGCTCCATCAGCATTAAAAGTAAATACCATAATGTTGACGACTTAAAAACATTTCTTAAAAGGCACACAAATAAGTTAACCATTTCAAGCATAAATATAGATTCACTGAGCTCTAAAATTGATGAACTGAACATTTTAATTAGTACTCTTGGTGAATCAGATGTGCAGATAAATGTAATTTGTATACAGGAAGCAAGAATTCGGAAAAACACAGATACACAACATCTTAATCTAAAAAATTATATCATGACAACACAGACATCCACATATAGATGCTCTAAGAAAGGCGGGCTAGTCACATATGTATCAAATAATATCACAATATCAAACTCCAAAGCATATAATGCATACTCAACCTGGGAAGCTTTATGCCTGGATATTGTTGATGACTCAAATAAAAAGATAACAATTTGTAATATCTACAGACCCCCGAAAAACAACAACAACCATGCTTCAATTGACTTATTTATGCAAGAATTCAATCCTGTTCTCTTAGACAATAACAAGGATGCCAAAAATGTAGTACTAACAGGTGATTTAAACATAGATCTATTGAAACTTAACTCGAACGAAAAATTTCAAGAATTCTATGATACTTTAACCAAAATAGACCTGCTGCCTGTTATAACACTACCCACAAGAATGTCAACCCGAAATGCAACACTGATTGACCAAATATACTGTAAATCATCAAACCCTCTTACCATAGCAGATAGTGGAATAGTGGCTGCAAAAATCTCTGATCACATGGCAATATTTGCTGCACTTAATTTCAATATCAATAAGACATATACTGTAACTGATAAAATTAGCATGAGATCATTCACAGGAAGAAACATTGATAGCATTACCAATGAATTAGAAGATATAAACTGGCATCAAGTCTTTGATCACAATCCAACAGTAGATCCACTCATATCGTATGATAACAAATTCTCTACCAAACTAGAGGATGTAATGAACAATCACTTCCCATTGAAAGATGTAAAGTTTAATAAATACAAACACAAGAAGTCGAAATGGATGACTTATGAACTCCTAGCTAAAATACAAAAACGAGACAAACTATACTTAGAAGTACATATGACAAGTCCTAACTCAAATATAATCAAACTAAAATTAACTGAGTTGGAAAATAAAGCAAAAGAAGTAAGAAAATTAAAACGAGAAGCAAAGGCTACTTATTATAACCTGCAATTTAGTAAATACAGGAATGACATCAGGAAAACATGAGAAAACATAGCTGATGTTAACAACAAATCCATAATACAAAAACAATTTCCGACATATTTCAATGTAAATGAAACCAAGATAACAAATAAAAAAGAAATAGCAACACAATTCAATAACTTCTTCATAAATATTGGACCACACCTTGCAAACAAATTAAACACTAATGGGAAACCAAGCTTCCAATTTACACCTGTTAGTGAAAATGACACAAAAAATATGATAAATAACTTAAAGTCAAAAAGAAGTATGGGAATTGACAACATTTCTTCAATATTGCTGAAAGCTTCTGTTAATGCCATTGCCAAACCCCTTACCAGTATAATTAATCAATCTCTACTTAGTGGAAAATTCCCTCAAGAATAAAAAATTGCTAAAGTTATTCCCGTCCACAAAAAAGATGATAATCATAATTTCAACAACTACAGACCAATATCTCTTCTGACGTGCATATCTAAAGTCTTTGAAAAAATAGTTTATACTCAACTATTCCGCTATCTCGTTCTTAATAAGCTCCTCCACCCAAATCAGTATGGTTTCAGAGCTGAATATTCTACTGAATTGGCAATATCTGAATTAGTTGACAGAATATACTTAAATCTTGACAAAAAAGGTTTACCATTGGCAATATTTCTAGATCTGTCAAAGGCTTTTGACACAATCGATCATAAAATCCTTATCAACAAACTCAAACATTATGGCATACAAAATACTGAATTAGAATGTTTAAAAGCTATCTAATGCACAGACAGCAATACGTTGAATTCAGCAACATAAAATCACCCTTGGAAACGATTACTACTGGAGTCCCCCAAGGTTCAATTCTAGGGCCATTATTATTCCTAATATACATCAATGATCTAGCAACAGTAAGCACCAATTTCTGTCCAATCATGTTTGCAGATGATACCACCCTGCTAAGCACACTAAATACATTTACAAATGATCAAACGAATGAATTGGCTACATCCAACAACATCAATTCAGAATTGATTAAAATAACAGATTGGTTAGCAGTAAATAAACTGTCCCTGAATGCTGCAAAAACAAAAATGATGATTTTTCACTATAAACAGAGAAAATTAAAGAACCACGAAGAACATAACATTAAAATCAATAATATACCGGTTGAACGGGTGACACAATTTAAATTTCTTGGAGTCATAATAGACTCCAACTTAACATGGTCTCCTCATCAATACTTCATCGCCAACAAACTATCAAGGATATGTGGAATTCTCTCTAGATTAAAACACTACATACCAATACACATCCTAAAGATAATATATTCTTCGCTATTTATGTCACACCTATGCTATGGTATATTAGCATGGGGTGGATAAATAAACAAACGAATAAACAAACTACAAAAGCAAGCAATTAGATCTATATCAAACAGTAAATATAATTCACATAATACACCTTTATTCAAAGACCTAGAACTGTTAAAAGCAGACGACCTCTTTAAGCTGTCATGCATGACAGTTTTCTAAATACAAAAATGGAACCATTCCAGAATATTTTAAAGACATGTTCACTTGTAATGAAAATGTATCATCTAGACCAAAAAAGACAAAGAAAGGCACCACCATGCTTTACCGATATAATAAATAATTTTCCCCAAAACCATGATTTTAACATCCAGATTAGACAAACTAATACAACATACTGCCGCCTTTGTATCAGACATACAATACCAAAATTACTTCAAGAAAACTTTCTTCCACAAATTGCCATGGAGAAAATTAACACCCATTCGTATCAAGGCTTTGTGAATTACTAAAAAAAATATATCATAAGTAAATATGACTTGGAATGTAATATTAATAACTGCTACATCTGCACAAAGAATATGCCAGCTGAAGCCTAGAAATGTATGGTATGCCTTCGTCATCATTATTATGATAAACTGCATTACTTAATAATTCATAGCTATGTAATATAATATTATACTGAATATTCATTCAGTAATATTATCACTATATTTTTTTTATTATAAAAAAACAGCTGGTCTTTGAGTTCCTCACAATATAATTTGTAACTAATAAATTTGGAACTAATGTATTACTTTTATTGTCAAGATTTTAATTGTATTTTACAAGATTAATGTATTTATCCTTTCAGTATTATTTAACTTCTCTGTAATTATTACATGATAATATTGAGAATTATATTCGATTCACATTTTATTCACATTTATACACACACAAAAAATAATATTCACATTATTTGCACTATAAGTATTTTTGCTAGCATTATTTGTTAGTATTATTAGCACTGTTATATTTGTAGGCAAAGTTAGCAACTCCACATCTATTTACAGCAGTAATAATGATTATTGCACCATACGTAGTCATAGGGTGGCTTGTACGATAGCGATCTCTCAGGTCTTAGTGCAGGCCTCCCTGGATCATCAAAACTATGTAAAATATGTACCAACTGTTGGTTTACTCTGTATGTATGATCTAAACAAATAAACTTCACTTCACTCCTTTAAACACAATGTATTATTGTTTCTTTTCACGGTCGTCCACTGTTCGAACTATAACATTTTTGGTTGGGTTTCGTCATATGCATTACCCACCGTGACAGTATGTTCCTCTGTATCCATGCGCACATTGACACGTCACACCCCCTGTGCCTGTCGTCATTTCCGTGCAGTTTCCGCCATTTCTACACGGTGGCTCTGAATCTGCACATCCTGAAATATTCACTGTAGTGCACTATTCATGTTCAACATTTATGTTCGACAAGTCGTGCACACACCACGAATCTGTGGCAACCTTTGAATATGTTACTGAAAGTCGTAACAAGTGGCAAAGGATTGATGTATGAAATTAGATATTAAAAAAATTACCTTAGATAAACTACTTAGCAAAAGGCAATATCCAAACCATGACTTGATCACATTTAATAAAGTAAAATAGTTAATTTGCAGTACACTGGTTGACTAATTGTCTTCGTCGAGACTCATTCACGACGTTGGTGAATGCATAACTAATTATGTATGGTGAAAATATAACTCATTATATCAAACACCATTTACCACAAAACATCGATTTAGTTTTCATGCTTGTCAAAATTACAACATGTGGTAGGGTCATCAAGTACATCCGTGACACTATATACTGACAGTGATCGCAGTCCAACTAACCTGGCCTGGTACAGCGACTATCAATGACAATAAATGTTTGCTGATCGCTCGCCCAGCGATTATAGAGATATGCGGCATTAGTCAAGTAGTAACATTCGCCCTGACCATGGATGTAGTTGACAGCAAGACACGCCATGTCCCGATGACACTTTAAAATGCAGCTGGACATAAAGAAGCGGCCATCCCATTTCACTGTCGTTGACACTCCTGTGTTTCGGAAGACGAACCATCTGTCAACACAATCTTGTTCCCCTGAAACTGTAACGGAAAAGTACAGGATGAATGTTCCCGGAAGGGTAATAGTACGAAAACTGTATTAAGCAATCTTAAAGGTTTTTCTTAGCGGCAATGTAATGGACCAAAAATTAGACATTTTCTATGAAGATTGTGATAACTGTGTAAAAAGAGAGACAAAGCAAATATACGAAATATAAAAATGAATCGCTTTGCTGTTACTCACTCTCGCAGTATGTCCCCTTGTAACCAGGCGTACATTGGCAAGTTATATCACCGTTTCCTGTCGAGTGCTGTGTACACGTTCCGCCATTCTTACATGCTGGCACTGGATCTGTGCACTCTGTAACACAGGCATGTTGATAATTACTCGAGTTGCGGATAGGCATTTGAATATATATATATATGTATATATATATATATATATATATATATATATATATATATATATATATATATATATATATATATATATGTATATACGTATATATATATATATATGTATATATATATATATATATATATATATATATATATATATACATATATATATATATATACATATATATATACATATATATATATATACATATATATATATATATATATATATATATATATATATATATATATATATATATATATAGATATATATATATATATATATATATATATATATATATATATATATATATATATATAATATATATGTATATATATATATATGTGTGTATATATATATGTGTATATATATGTATATATATGCGTATATATATATATATATATATATATATATATATATATATATATATATATATATATATATATGAGAGAGAGAGAGAGAAAAAAAGGGAGAGAGAGAGAAAGAGAGAGAGAGATAGTGAGTGAGAGAAACAGAGATAGAGACAGAGAAAGATAGAGAGAGAGAGAGAGTGAGTGAGTGAGTGAGTGAGTGAGTGAGTGAGTGAGTGAGTGAGTGAGTGAGTGAGTGAGTGAGTGAGTGAGTGAGAGAAACAGAGATAGAGACAGAGAAAGAGACAGAGACAAGGACAGACAAAATACACAATATAACAAATCATACAAATTACTTTATTTACATATTATGTACAAACATGCACACGCATTTATTTCAATAGTATGTACTCAATACTGATGTGCAAAATCAGATGGCACCTGGTCTGGGACAACGAGACTCTTTCGTGATAAGTGTTACATGTGCCATTTTGATGCGTGATTGAAGATGTGTAGAATTGTCCAGGTGGTAGCATTCCCCAATATCTTGGTTGTAGTTAACGGCAAGGCACGAGCTGTTTCGAAGACATCTTGAAATGCACCTGGGCATGGAGAAGTTGCCGTGCCACTGCTTCGTGCCATACACTCCCGTTCTCTTTATGATGGACCAGATATCAACACATTTCTCTTCACCTGCCAAATATAAGTAGCACAAGTTCCATCCACTATGTCAGCTTGTATCATCGTCAGCGTCAGAAACATATGTGCATGCAAAAACATCCAGGCGTCCTCGTGCATAACGTACAATGAAGAAAACAACTTAACTAATACATATCAAATTACATTATCGTTGAAACGAGAAGAAAAGAACCACACTAGATAACAAATGCAACATAGACACCACTTGAACTCTATAGCTGTGTTTTAGTGTTTTGTACGATGTTGTATATTGCCAATAATTAATATGTTAACTAACAGGAAAATATGTAAATGTAGTTATGCTATTATTACTGACGCAGTAGCAACTGCCATTGGTGTTGAGGTAATACGTTGGTACATCGCATGGAATCAACAAAGGAAAATATATATTGCCCATCTTTGGAACATGTCCGATATATGCATTATTTAATAGCGAAATCAAGTTGTGTTAGATTTTCATAGTTTATTTGAATATAAACACTTTGAACTTTTGTACAATTATTTTCATAAATGTATTCTTACTTTCACAGTTTTCTCCAGTGTATCTAGTCGTGCAGTTACACTGATACGACCCATCACTTATCTTCTGACAAGTTGCTCCAT
>OY759271.1:25593412-25648412 GCA_963662155.1 Lamellibrachia columna | reverse complement strand
AGAGGGGTCACATGAAGAAATTGGTTATGCGGGTTTAATACACCAAATTGGTATCGATACATCAACGTTGATGCTAACGTTTCCAACATGGTTTTGTGATATGTCTGGAAAACAGAACATCCATTTATTCTGTTGTTGTAATGATTTGTTTTACACTTATTGTTTCCTATTGTTTAAACATGTCCAACAGAACTAACGCCGCAGGAAAATATCGGTGTAAAACCGATGTTACATGGCAACAAGAAATGGTGTCACGTGCATACCTTCACAATTATATCCATCGAAGCCCATTGTGCAATTGCATTTGTATGAATCATCGTCTATATTCTCGCATAGTGCTCCATTACGACATGGGTTGCTCTGACACTGATCGGTAACTACAACATATATGGCGAAAGTACTGACATTTACGATACATGCATGTTACGTCTTATCGGAGACACATTTAGCGTCAGTCAGTGCAACGTCCTTCTCTGCAAAAGTACAAGAGATTAAATCAGAACGGAACACCAATTAGAAGTGTACTGTAGCACTGAATCAAACCTTAAATTTCAGACCGCAGGCGCTGGACTGGAACATCGAAGGGAGGGGGAAACACGGAAAATACACAACAATACCTGGATGAGGTCAATCGATGATGTACGGGAAACGTTTTGAATCATCTGGAAATACATTTTAGAAAATCAGCTCATTAACACCGAGACGACGGATACGACATTGAATTTCACATGGACAAAATGGGCTTGATGCTTCACGTTGCGTCTTCGTTGGATTTTAACTTAATGAATATAGACAATGTGGCTGGGGTGACTGATTTTGAATTAGAATATACTTTGCCTGAATTAATTTCAAAGTAGAGAACTACAGTGGTCAGTTAGGGTGTTTGTGGACATCGTGTCGAAACGAATTTATGTGACAGCGGCGCATAAAGGATTTATGCGAGATAACAAGGCAATGAAGGCGATTTGAGGTTAGACCTTTTATGGTAGAGAGAGAGCATTAGCCTAATTACTCGCTCACGCGTAGGGATACACCAACCACGTGACCTAGAGCCAGTCTCTCGATTTCCAAGTTAACTTGTGTCGTTGTGAGACCTTTGCGCTGCAAATATTTCCGAATTTCTATTGTTATTGGTTAATCGTTATCGCTGAATTTGTTGATTTTATTGCAAGATCAGTTTTGTTGTTCGGTTTATTTCGCTCCGCTTGAAAATTCCCACCCTCCCTCCGTAACATTGCGTTAACAGTTGCTACCCAGTTGTTATCTAATAAATCAAGTCGTGCATTATGTGTAGAAACACTGTGAAACACTGAAGACAGAGAGGTGGTTCACAAAGTTTTTGAATTTTGTTACGCTTTTCCCTGTTATAGTTTGGTACACGAGGTTTTGCATTAACGCTTTTCCCTCCACTGAGTTTTCAGTAGTGTACACAGGGTTTTTAGTGCGGGTACGTTTTACGAGTACATTTGTGTGGCTGTTTGGCCCTACCTCTCGGTCTGATGTGTTAGTAGTTACTGGTTGACTAATGTCTAGATACGTAACACCTTTATACATTGTGTGTTGTGTTACCATAATTTTCATTATGAATTGTTCACGAATGTTGGGTGGTTAGCCCACTTTTTTCATTCATCATGTTTGGCTGGGGGATCGAGTACCCCAGCTTTTCTGTTTGTACATGTATGTGTATGGTTAATTCACGGCGGAGTGACCCCCACCGATACCATGTGAATTGTATATAAATCAGTAGTGGTACAGATAGTACTGGTAGTGAGTAGCTGATAGGCATGATTTACTAATTATGTGTAAACACCTTTTGGGGGCCGGCATGCTTGCTGAGATTATTGGATGTATCTTATTTTGATGGTGTATTTGCCTAATTTCTTTCTCCTTAATTAATAAATCTAAATGTCATTCTTTGACTTTCTCTTCAATCTAAGCTGGACTTGTGTTGTTATTTTGCATACATTTACTTTGGAAAGAAGAAGAGGTCACCATTGTGAAATAAAGGAAGCTGCGGTGGCAATGGCAATGTCACAGGGATGGAAGAATATCCTTGCAAGGAGGGACAGATTGAATTCGTTAAACGGGGAGACAACCAAAAACCTGGTTGGATAAAATCAAAGAGTGAACAGCTCATGCTCCTGAGAACAGCCGTGGATGGTAACACATTGAAATAGTGTGTGTCCACGGTCATCACCACGTCGTATCAATGGCCTTGTTAGTCATAAGACAACAAGATGTATAATCTACGTAGGCAACGTAGCCACTGTAACCATTCATCTTATCTATGAGTATATCATAGCAACATTGGGTCTTTGACAGCCATCCTGGTTTCAAAACGTGCACCAAATGTAGTCCCGCATTATTAAACATAATAATATTAATAAACATATTTTACTGGTTCAACAACATATATGTTACCGCGTGTTAAGCATTCAACATAGCTACACATAGATTGCAGTAATGAGAATATAATAATAAAAAAGATAGGCATTTAAGGTTCCTCCTCAATGTTTGGACTCTCGATAAGCCAATGGCTTCCTTGTCCACTTGCCATCTGGGCCTTTGGCTTGGGTGACAAATCTTGTTAAATCAAATCGATTTTTGCTTGTCTCATTTCAAATTCATTTTATGAAATGAAACCTACCTTCACTGCAACATGCTAGCTCATTTGTCAACTTTTGTATGTAGTTTTTGTGAAATCATCATACTGTATCATTATACTTAACGTTTGGTCAAACATTAAGTGAGGTGAAAATGGAAACGATGAAAACTCACGAATTTCACCATTGGTGAAACTTCGTAAGTTTGTCATGTGATCGGCGAGAGTCACGTCCATGATCGGTATTAACCCGAACAGTGTTTACAATTTAGCCACTATTTTGAGCCTTGACAGAAATAACGACTATAGTCAATTAGTTTGATGATTTGACATTTAAAAAAAAATTAAGTTGACTGCGGATGTTACATATACCATTTATACCCTATATATCTGAACATCAACGAACCGGATTTGCGATAGGTTGAATCAGTTGAGAGTGGAGTTTTAACACCAAAACATTCTTAAATCTGACTGATCACATCTCTGAGGAGCCAGTGACTTAAACCCTAAAATGGTGCCTGGCGGAATGGCAAAAACGATTGGTGAATCAATTCCTTTTTTAATGTGGCAACTGTTTTTAATTTGCGTTAATGTCCATTCAACTATACTGTCCATAATCCATAAAAATATACTTAAATATCAAAAACACTTAGGTGTCTTTGATGATGCTGTCGGTGGAATGGACGCTGCCATTTTAATGTTTTGCTACACTTTGCTACACGGCAATTGTGCACCTGATAGACATAAAATAGAGCAGAAAAATGCAAATAAAATTGAGGGAACTCTTGACAAACACTAGGAGGTTACCAAATAAAATAAAGATGGGTACAATTTGCGTATCAATGTCAGCTTGTGGAAGAGGTAATAAGCCAAACACTATCACGCATGAGAACTAAATAACTACACATATGATATCATAATACCACGAGGGGGGCAGTGGGCCTACAGGCGCTTGTTATACTCAATTACAGACATAATATATTTATTACTTACTCACTTTCCAATGACATTCACATTGCACAACGTAAGTGTCCTGTTTGGGCCGTTCAAGTGTACCTTCACGTATCTGCCACGTATTCCTCTGTTGCACCAAACCGTCCGGAAATGACGATGCAGCATACCCTGCAGGGATTGTCCACATGTCTGCCCCGTGCCATTCGGTGCATACATGATTGTGACAACTGCGCCATTGAGAAGTTCACCTGGTAAATTATCAATTCGCTTAAAGGTGCTTAATCAATTCGATTTTTTTTGCTAGTCTCATTTCAAATTAATATTGCAAAAAAATTAACTTACGTAGTATCCCCTGCAACATCCTAGCTCGTTTGTGCAACTTTTGTAAGTAGTTTTTGTGAAATCATCAGACACCCTATTAAATTAGTTAATGCTTGTTCAAGCATTAACTGAAGTGAAAATCGAAATACTGAAAAAAAAATGTTTTCCTTGGTGAAATTTCGTAACTTTGTCATGTGATCTGCGAGAGGATGGAGGTCACGCCCATGATCAGTACTGACATACAGTGTTTACCATTTTGAATATCCACTATTTTGATCCTTACCAAGAATATGCATTTTTTATTAAATCGACTGCGGATGTTACATAAACTATTCACACACTACATATTTGGACACCAATGAACCGGATTTGCGATAGAATAAATCAGTTGAGGAAGCTGTTTTAACTAAATGCGTTGTGTTTTTTATTTTGAACACACACACACACACATACACGCACGCACGCACGCACGCACGCACGCACGCACGCACGCGCGCGCGAGCGTATTTTAAGTCGGATTTATGTCGGATGTATGTATACATACATACGTATGTATATATATTAACGAACGTGTGTGTGTGCGTGCGTGAGTGCGTGAATGAATGCATGCACGCTCACATGTTCTTAAGTACGGCAACTAAGAAAAGAACTTCAGCGAAATGCTAGTGTACCACATAGAGAGTGATACATTTGAATAGCTCCGGATGCGATTGAACACACGTTGGTGTTTGCAAAGCAAGACAAGGTACAAGACAACATCAGCCTATTGCAGGAGTTACGTCACAACAAATATAAACAACAGAAGGAAGTACGTTCGAATGACTGGATTGTTGGGTGACGCAATATGGGTATTGCATGACCACCCTTTGTAATTTATTAAATTAATTAACTCTGCGAGTCAATTACCGCAGGCAGTGCACGACGTGGTGGGAAGAAGACAAATGGAACAGTAGCACCGGGCGGCACTTACCGCAGCAGTCTACGCGAGCCTGTATTGTCACATCCCGTATTTCGTAATTGGCACCGAGATCCACCATCCACCATGGATCGCTTTCTCGTGCAGTCTGCGTGCAACTGCCTTCGTAGTAGTCGACTAGATACCACGTAGTGTCAACAGCTTTTTCTGACCCGCCTTCAGTGGGGCTTACGTTCGAACTCTGGCTAGTGTTTTTACGTAGAGCCAAGTACTGTTCCCAGTGAGCAGCTTCTGTCAACGGGTCGACGGCGACCGCCAGCAACACAAGGGTTAATTGCCAACTTGTAAGCATATTTCTACTTGGGAAGAATCACTGAAATGCAGTTAACATAACAGTGACCAGAACGTAATGTTTGGATAGAACAAAGGAATTATACCAACGGATTTTATTAACTGGTTGAAAATAAATTTTCCACGATGCATAGTTTCTGTTACACTCACACTTCCCGCACATATATTTCGGAAATACCTGTAAGCTGTGGAAATGCTTCGCTGCTTTGGCATAATTTTAAGCACCTCGAATGAGGAAAATTATTATTGCGTATAATATTGTTTAAGCTTCGAATGCTTGTGAAATGTAATTGCACTTCAACTTACGTGCACTGGACACGCTTAGTTACACGGTATTTTCCACTCCGTCTTCTACCATTCAGACATCTCTTATAATTCATCGATTCCTTTTGCAATGAAAGCGTTACATAGCGAACCGTTTGAATGAAAACGCACACGTTAGACGCGTGACGTCATGCGATCGTGGACGGATGATTAGGTCAACGCCAGAAATATGTTGTACTCGGTTTTAGTCATTTCAGTAAATGCGTCAAAGTGCACAACGGGCTGATTTGTGTAGTTATGACAGTCGTTCCCATTACATGATGCATCCACACATTTGCCAAATAAAACCGTTATATATAAGACATTTTATACACACATCTTTTATGAAAAATATGGTGTAAAACCAACCATAACACGTTGACGTACTTCTAAATATTATATTTGCATTCGGTTTTTTATATATAAAAATATCTACATATGAACAGGAAATTGCAACCATACACGACCATAACGGACACATATCCGGATCCAAGACTGGTCGGATTTTTCACTAAGTCGGATCCATGAAGCACCCCTTTTTGTTTTTTTGGAATATTGTTGACGCTAGAGAGCCACAATGAGAGAAATAATAAAGCCATCGTAAACTGGATACTTTGGTAAATATCATGGTGTTTTGGTACAAGAAAACATCATGGTAAATGGATACCATGGTAGACCACGGTAGGTACCATGGTAAATATTCATAAATAAAATAAACAAAAACTCACACGTCAATCTTTGACTCACGTTTATGCTCACTTCCTGCCCCAAACAATACGTTTATGCTCACTTACGGCCCCCAACAATACGCTATAACAGTTTACACATAGACGCATTGGGAATTAAAACAGAGAGAACACTAACACATCTACTTATATTATTTATTAAAACAATTAGCAGTAAAATGCGATAATACTAATAACAATGGTTTATTTTATAATGACATAGATACTTTTAACGAGTTATGTTATGCACAATTGGGTAGTCGGAAGTGCACTACTCGTCAAATTTCTCTTCGGAACGAAAATCACTTGTGTCCCCTATGGCGGCACATATTTAGAATGCTGCAAATTTAATTAAAATGCAAAACTATGTATCAAAACTGTTATAACCGTAAGTTTCCCGGTTGTTGCTTAATGTGAGTAGCCACCGTCTTGGATGCTTTGATGACTTTGCTGATTTTTTATTTGTCCTGCAGCAATACGTACTTATTAGCTGCCACCTCTTCGCGTTACTCTTCCACGTCCGGCCTTGACATTGGCAACTTCTGGCAGCGCCGTCGCTGCGTCCATCGCCGAGTTGAAGTCCCTCCCCCTCTGTTATGTCAACATCGTTGTCGTCGTCATCGTCCGATGGGCAGTCCCTGTCGTCTACGTCAACTTTGGAGTCGTCTTAGTCATCGTTGTCATCGTCAATACATACTCTATAAACAGATCTTGTAACTTATCAGCATCACCGCCCGAAGATTTCAAAAGTTGCGCGATTTCCGTCATATATTGAGCGATATTCGGATGGCGCGCAACCGTAAGAAGGCGCGGTGCGCATGCTCGTACATTTGGTAGCCTTTCACTGACGTCGACCTGGTCACGTGGCTAGTAACTGCACTCGTTTATTTAAAATGTTACTGTAATATGTCTGCTAATAATGTTTCTCACAAAACAAAACATATAAGTAGGGGCCATGATAAAAGAAAATAAAGCAGCAACATAATATATTACTGAACCATAGAAAACCATGGTGAGTGTTGTATTACATGAAAAACAATGGCTCGAAGGAGTGGTTTTGTCTTGTTTTGTCTTCTCTTGTGTGAGATATTACTGGCCAAAATGGTCAAACGGTCAGGGTTTTGTGTGCATGTAGTGATTGCTGCATAGTCGAGTTGGTTTGGTGTTGAGTTGGTTAGAGCTTCCTTAAATTGTTGGGGTTCTGTGATACTGGTTATTATGTCTGGTAGTGAGTTCCAACTTGTTATTGTCCTATGAAAATAGAATAATGTATTCGTGCATGTTTACTGTGATAATAACCATTATAATTATGTTACGCAGACACCATAATGTACATTGTTTTATACTATGTCAGTTATAATTTTGCTATACCATGTCGTATCTGAATATGGGCACCCTCGGAATATATAGCATGGATATACATGTAATGACAACAATTGATTTCCACCATACACTGATACATTGTGGCATACCATGATATAATATAGTGTGGTACCTATATCGGCGGTAGTGCATATGATAGAACATAATATGCCATGGTATACTATGTATATGCCATATAGTTTCAGTTCATATTTAGGGAATGATACACTGTTTGTTTGGTGTCAAGTGTTACCAGCCATATAACCTCACTCGTGCACAGCATATAACGGTGAATTAACATTAATGGTGAATGGTTTGTTTGGTGTCAAGTGTTACCAGCCATATAACCTCACTCGTGCACAGCATATAACGGTGAATTAACATTAATGGTGAATATACTTTTTTACTTCCTACATTTGTAAACATGCTGTTGGGCCCGTTTGACGAAGCATTCGTACGTTCGAAGGAACTGATGCGGACGTTTGACGCAGATTACGTAAATCAGAACAATCACAGAAAAGTACGCAGATCGTTCGAACACTCGCGTGTCTCTGCCAACGCGTGTACTGGGTCGCGTTCGAAATGATTCAACGTCAACTGGGTTCTCAGGACGAAGTGTGTTATCTGGTTTGATATATCACGGTAAAATGCTCTAGACCAATCAGGTAGTCTTATTACCGTGATATATCCATCCAGATAATGCACGCCAGCCTCGTTCTGAGAATCCTATGTTAAACACACGCTTGTGGACGTCGATTGGATGTCAGCACGGGTAGCCGTTGTATAACTATGAAATATCGCTGTATGCCTTTATATACAATGATATATATATATATATATATATATATATATATATATATATATATATATATATACATATATACATATATATATATATATATATATATATATATATATATATATATATATATATATATATATATATATATATATATCATTGTATATAAAAGCAAGAACATGGTATATGGTACCTTGATACATCATGATATATATATATATATATATATATATATATCATGATGTATCGAGGTTGCGTATACCATGTTCTTTTAATTCATATATATCATATATCATGGTACGCCATATATATGATATATATATATATATATATATATATGGTTTACCATGTACCATGATATATCATATATATGAACTGAAAGAACGTGGTATATGGTACCTTGATATATGTATATATATATATATATATATATATATCACGATGTATCGTGACACCATATATTATTACATATGATGATATATCACGCTACATCCACGATATACCATGGTAGTCAAGGGTTTATCAGAGTATATCATGGTATATCATGGCATGACATGGTATTTGTTCATGCGGGATTGCGCAGCATTTAGGAACCCATGTTGAAATGGATTTATTAATGAATACTTAACAAGGAAGTCCACGATATGCTACCCAACAGACGTTCCACTAGAACTCACCATCTTCGTCGTATTGTGACGATCCTGAGCAGCTAGAATTGAAGACATATTTTTTTTACAATGCTGTCCATATTAGATTTATACAAAATGTCGTGTGTTAACCTAACGGTCTTACATTCACAGTTATGCCCTATGAATCCTGCGTTGCAGCTACAACGATATGTGTCATCACTTGTCTTCTGACATGTTGCTCCGTTGATACATGGGTGTCTTAGACACGGATCAGCAGCTGTGATATGAGACAGGGGCATTATTAGTGATTTGGCTAAATAGATATGTAAAGATAATATTATGGTCATCAGTTTTGTGTCACGTTGTCCCCAGTCTAAAAGCTGCTTCAGCCAAAATGCCAATGCAAATTATAAAAATATTATGCACTTTCGGTTCACTAACTACAATCATTCACACATACATGAGATATTGTCACTTTCATTTAAAGTTCAAGTTGAACTCCTCAATTGCTTGAATTAAAACGGAAATACTTAACCGCTACAAGTTGCGTAACTGTGTAATATAATATTTTAACATCGTAATACGTAATTATAAACACCATTATTATTTATGTATTAAAATATCCGTTAACATAAAAAAGTTGTGTTTCATGAGAAAATGTTAAGACACTAGTGAACATTTCTCAGGATAGTTCGTTTTCATATTGAAATAATTATTTTTACATATCCAAAATTTTGTTGTGCCTTTGTAGAAATTGTCGTCATCTTATCAAGCTTGGAACTTACCGCAAGAACAAAAAGACAAGCTTCGAGCAGATATTGCAGGGGTCCTAAAATCATCGAGGGCCCACAACCGAATCTACCCGCACAAAGAAGAAAAGCGCTGATGGAGTTGCAGAAAGGAGAAGTCCACCCTCATACTCCCTGCTGACAAGGGGAGGCAACAGTCATTATTGTGACGGAAGAATATCAAGAGAAAATTACTGAACTGCTAAGTGACAAAGCAACATATAAAACACTGAAGAAGGGTCCGACCAGGGATTATAAGGCAGAATTTATCAGAATGTTAAGCGCACTGGAGAAGGAGGTACAGATCACTAAAGACCAGCATTTGTACTTATTTCCAAAACTAGAAAAGCACCACGGATACATGGCTCCCCAAAGATCCACAAAGAGGGTGTTCCACCCATGCCAATTGTACACAAACAATAGCATACACAGTGCCCAGAGACATGGCGAACATACTACAACCACTGTGGGTAAAACAGAACACCACACTGAGAATTCACAAGAACTGGTGATTGAACGTGAAAGAAGGAGAATGTGTCATACGATATTGTATCACTGTTCACGAAAACACCTATTAAGGAAACATGCGAAGTGATCAGAGGGAAACTAAATAACGATACGACACTCAAAAAGAGAACCAACCTCATAGTAATCGTTGAAATTCGTGCTGAAGACTAGGTACGTCATATTTGGAGGACACATTTATCAGTAGAAGTTTGGTGTAGCCATGTGCTGTCCAGTATTCCCCCATTGTTGTGAACTTTTACATGGAGGATTTGGAGCAAAAAATAATAGTCACAGTCCCAGATGATTGCAAGCTAAGGAACTGGAAGATATACGTGGGTGGTTTTATTTGCCTAGTCACACAGGCCAGGCAGAGGAACTACAACAATATATGAAAATCGGCAACCCCACAGGTAGCATAACATTCACAAGAGAGGAGGAAGAGAACAATAGCATGCCTTTCCGTGATGCAAACTTTACCAAAGACCCACACTGACAAGTATCTGAACTTCATGTCCCACCCCCACCCCTCCCCAGGCACCAGAAGTTAGGAGTATCCATGACCCCAACGAACAGGTGTGATATGATAACGTCTGAGGAAGGGGACAATCCGTCCTGGGCCTTGCAAAAGGTGACGGAAAATAATTAAAGACACACAACATACAAGAGAAAAAACGACAAAAACTACAGAAGCCGGGTCGTCATCCCATACGTGGACATTCACACATCCCCACACAACTCTGAGACGGGTTGTGGAGCAGCCTACATAGGAGAGAGAGAGAGATAGATTGTTTAAGACCAGACTAAATAAAAACAAGACAGATGCAGAGAATGCACCAAAAGAACAATACACGAGGAGCGAAAAAAGGCGGTCGCATTCCACCACCAACAAGTCCACCATCACAGTCCACCACCAACAAGTCCGCCATCACAGTCCACCACCAACAATTCCGCCATCACAGTCCACCTCCAACAAGTCCACCATCACAGTCCACCACCAACAAGTCCGCCATCACAGTCCACCACCAACAAGTCCGCCATCACAGTCCACCACCAACAAGTCCGCCATCACAGTCCACCACCAACAAGTCCGCCATCACAGTCCACCACCAACAAGTCCGCCACCACAGGCCACAAAACCACCGGAAACCATCTCATAGACTGGGAGGGAGTAAAAGTGGTAGATAGGGAGTCACACAGAAGGCGAAGACCCTTGAAAGAGACCGTATGGATACATAAGACCAAGGCAGCGATCAACCGAGACGAGGGAACTTCCTCTCGCATGCGATGACGTCATCCGACCAGGACGTCATTAGTACTGACGAAGTCGCCTTAATAAGACGAGAACATATCCTACTAAGAGCTTGGGATATGTTAAAATAATTACTTCAGCATGTTCAGACACTGCTTTGTTTTGCTAATTATACTGTCATGTATGAATAGGAAAGTGCATTCCTGTATGCATATTACTATGTTAAATATGGAAGACCACAGTTTAATAGCGGGTAAAATACCATAGGCGTTCACGATCAAGAGTAAACTCTAATAGTTGGCACAATCTACAACACAAATGGACAAATGCAATCTGATATGTGTTATGTTACATGGCCAAAACGTTCTTACTCTCACAGTTTCGCCCGGTGAATCCTGCCTTGCAGTTACACGTGTATGAACCATCTTTCATCTTTCGACAAGCTCCTCCGTTCATACACGGCTGACTGCCACACGAAACTGCAGCTACAAAAAACAATATTTTTCAAAATCATTAAATCACCAACAGATGTACGAATTGACCAAATCAGTCCAGCACTGCTTTCGTTGTGAAGTTCCAATCATAGTACGAACACCCATCTGGTACTTTAATAGCTTTTTCGACACAATGTGTAAAGAGTATAACAGGAAAAGTACATTGTACTCATATTGTTTTGCAAATACCAGCGCATCGTAAACACAACCGAACACTCTTTGTATCCCTCACGCTCGACAGGCAGAGGGTGAGAGAGAGGAAAGGGGAGAGGGAAGGGGAGAGGGGAGAAACTTATCTTGTTCCTTGCATCACATTGGTCTGAAGTGATTGTTGACAAACGCTACTCTATACTTGTCTTAATATGTAGATCACAACCACTTTGCTTGACAGTTATTTTGTACGAAGACATGCACTGATAATTCAGTGACAGACGTCTTAAATAGTGAAATGACCACAACTAGTTGGGTTCTAATTAGTAACTGATGAAACATGTATTCTTACTTTCACAGTTCTTTCCAACGTAGCCCAATGTGCAGTGACACCGATACAGATCGCCGTCTCTCTCGCAGTGCCCTCCGGCACGACATGGGTCACTGTGACACGGATCAGCAACTACAACATACATAAACACACACACATGCATACATACATACATACATACATGCATGCATGCATGCATACATACATACATACATACATACATACATACATACATACATACATACATACATACATACATACATACATTCATGCCTACAAACATACATACATAAATACATACTAACATACATACATACATACATACATACATACATACATACATACATACATACATACATACATACATACATACATACATACATACATACATACATACATACATACATACTGGCATACAGGCATACACACATATACATACGAACATACATACATACATGCCATGCATGAACGCACGCACGCAGGCACGCACGGATGCACAGTTAATGAAACATATATGTGTGGAGCATTTTCATGCAACCTTACGCAAGAATCCGTAAACTTCCACTTCGCACAAAGTAAGTATCCTCCTTGGGCCTTCTAGACGGACTCTCACGTATCTTCCTCTCACTCCTCGCTGACACCAAATCTCCTTTTTTCCCGTGTAATCAAACCCCCACTGGGGACCCAAACAAGTCGCCTCGGTAGCGCCAGGTGTGTTCGTATATAGAAGTGCGATAATTGCGCCATTTAGTCGTTCACCTGGTGGATCATACGCACATTAATTTATAGTCCTACATAATAATAACGTGTGGCATTATATAGCACCGGCATCCGTCTAGACAAGGCGCGCATGACGCTTACTCCGTCATCAGAGCACAAATCGAGACCATCGGCTCTGTGAGTCCACGAATGAGGTGTTTTCCCTCCCCCGGTATGGACACTAGGTCTTTCATTTCCCCTGGTATAGACACCAGGTCTTTAATTCCCCCTAGTATAGACACCAGGTCTTTCATTTCCCCAGGTATAAACCCCAGGTCTTTCATTTCCCCTGGTATGGACACCAGGTCTTTCATTTCCCCTGGTATGGACCCCAGGTTGGAGGATCACGCAGCTATTGGTGTTGATGAAAGAAACAATTATATCGAAACGGCAGGAGATTGACTCGAACACCGGTCCTCTCTGCTGACAGTCCAACCCCATAGTTGTGTCGCATTGAAGCTAAGCTATCGAGAAAAATAGATTGTTGCGTATCGGCCATCGCGAATTTCAAGATGGCCATCTTCCGGGGATACTGTCTATGGCAGAAATGGATGGCATGACCCTGTACTATTGAATTAGATATCAAGATCATGTTTGTGTCTGTGTTGTTTAGAAGCTGAAATACAATAATGCATTTCCACAGGGGCTATTTTAAAAATCACGATGGCGACCAGATACGATGGTGATGGCGATGGGTACTTAGCTTTATATGAGACTACATATCACAAACCACATGTGTGCCGATTTTCGTTCTTTTGTTAAAAAGTGCACAGTAACTCCCCTTTCCCACTGTACCATCAATAGTATAATATCGTTTATACTATGTAAAATGATAACAAGAAGAAGAAAAAGAAAAAAAGTAGAAGAAGAAGAGGACGAGGAGGATGAGAAAAAGAAGAAGAAGAAGAAGAAGAAGAAATTTGTATTTGACCCATCATACATTTCAAATGATACATACTTACATATATAATAGGACGCGTGTGCTAAATATAGTATATAGGTCAATAATAAAAAATGGGGTCAGGACACACATCTTAGATGACCCAACGTAAGATGGCAACGCATGGTGGAGGAAGAAGGTAATGCCGTTGCTCAACACTCACCACAGCAATTGTTGCGGCGCGCTATGACAAACCGTTGTATGTCATAGTTGGCTTGGAGATCCACCATCCACCACGGGTCACGCTGCCATTTAGTAGACGTGCAACTGCTTATCCTCGCGGGTGGATTAGGCCGGTAGATATCCCACCAGTAACCGTCGACCGCCTTCTCGGATCCACCGTGTGTGTGATTGTACGAACTCTGGCTTGTTGGCTTATGCAGTGCCAAGTTTGTTTTTGCTAACTCTACATACGCAAACGTCGACAAAGAAATCAAGATGCAACAGCAAGAACAACAAGAACAACAAGAACAACAAGAACAATAAGAACAGCAAGAACAACAAAAAACAGCAAGAACAAGAACAACAAGAACAGCAAAGAACAGCAAGAACAGCAAGAACAACAAGAACAACAAGAACAGCAAGAATAACCAGAACAACAAGAACAACAAGAACAACAAGAACAACAAGAACAACAAGAACAACAAGAACAACAAGAACAACAAGAACAACAAGAACAACAAGAACAACAAGAATAACAAGAACAGCAAGAACAACAAGAACAACAAGAACAACAAGAACAACAAGAACAGCAAGAACAGCAAGAACAACCAGAACAACAAGAACAACAAGAACAACAAGAACAACAAGAACAACAAGACGTCCAGAGCAGTAAGCTCCACATAGCGGGTAATGTGGACAAAAAATCATTGGCATATCAAGAGTCCAGCAGTTGTTCATATATGTGTGTTTTCCACCCTTAACTTATATACACGCCATAACATAATAAAGTATACAAAATACAAGTACAACATAATGTTTACTGATTACACAAATTCTTGTGGTCTCCAAGTTGTACCAAACGATGACATAGAAGAATATATTCATGTTGAAAAGACAAAACAATGGAAGTCCATCTTGCGCAATGTGGTCTGTTCGATATGCGTCTATTATACTAACTTCGGACACACGAAAATATACTTTCATTGTTTTGATTCCTCAACAAATATGTTATTGAAGAATCAAATCAATAAAAGTATTCGTGTGTTAGAAGTTAGTCCAATAGACTCTTACCAAACCAACCACATTGTGCTAATCAAAATGGACTTCCATTGCTTTGATTCTTCATCGGACGATAACGAAACAAGTGCCCATTATTAAATTGAAAATTAACTTTTGTGTATCATACCTTCAGTTTCAAACTGAGCTTTTGATGTGGACGTTGCTAGGAGCAGTATGACCAATAGTCGGAGTTGTGTCAACATTTCACTCGTCTTAAGAATTCCTGAAGCGTAAGTAATGTAATACACAGCTTAATCGATGAATTAGTTGATCTTTGAAAATGGAGTTGCATACCAAAAGTTCGTTTAAAAGTGTACAAATCGTCCAAGCTATTTGTTTCAAACTTCACCAGATTTCATCAAAATGATCATGATATGATCAATATATGAAAATAAAAACATACTTTTCCTAACTTTTTCTCTCAACATCGTGAGTTTGTCAACATTAAAAACATGAAAAAAAATTCAGAACACTTATCTGGAGTTGTTTTTTCATTTAATTCTGGACTAGAATTGGCATCATATGTTGTTGTATCGGGTCTTCAAGTTCGCTGCGATTGCAGGACGTTTTATACTCATACTGACAGTTCTATGAACCTTTCCTTATACGATACGTTTCGATTTACTATTGTAAAAGGCATTCGTTCGTGAAATTACTCCAATACAACAATAGGTGTATAAGCAAAAGAGGGAATGACAAAAGACGCGCGCCACACACTGTGTTTTAGATGAGAGACCTAGATGCGTGACATAGATGCGCGTGGGCAAAAGGATCGATTGCCTTTAAATTTTACGCCACGAAACCAATCCAAGACAAAAACTATGTCTATTGCATTTAAACTTACCAGTACCGTAGGTGCCTTGGTGTGAACTCTCATTCCACACCCATCTTCTGTCATGCGACATTCTACTATAACTACTGATGCAATTACCTTTGCCGATTACTTCAGAGAGCTTTATGAAACGGTTTGTTTGAACGTTTGCACACGTTAAACGCGTCTTGTCACGAGATCGATACGCGAATTAGCTTTGTTTGTGTTTTTGATGTTTCCGTATAGTTTTGTAGAGCTCGTTAGAAGAAAAGTATGGTATCCTATCGGTTCGAACACGACGAAATACGAAACACACTCCCTTTTCGACGATTCGCCGATTGTCCCTATTCGAAGATTCACGGAGTCTTCCTACTCGACGATTCTCCGAGTCTCCCTATTTGACGATTCACCGAGTCTCCCTATTTGACGATTCACCGATTCTCCCTATTCGACGATTCACTGATTCTCCCTATTCGACGATTCACCGAGTGTCCCTATTCGACGATTCACCGAGTGTCCCTATTCGACGATTCACATAGTCTCTCTATTCGAATATTCACCTAGTCTCCCTATTCGACGATTCACCGAATCTCTCTATTCGACGATTCACCTAGTCTCCCTATTCGACGATTCACCGAGTCTCCCTATTCGACGATTCACCGAGTCTCCCCTCATTATTGTTTCCTCGGTTAAGAAAGATTGTAGAACTAGTGGACACGAGGTAACATTAGTGAAGGATCAGTGTAGATTGGATATAAGAAATGACTGATTTTCGCAGAGGGCAATAAAAGAATGCAACACATTATCTATAGATTGTGTGACTGCTAGCAGCGTGAACATGTTTAAAAACAAAAATTGAGAGTTATCTCAGGAGGGCTGGTTACACATAGATGGCAGCTTTTGGACTGTCGATAAGCCAATGGCATTCTTGTCCATTTGCCATCTGGACCTTTGCTTTGGATGGCGATCTTGTTAAATCTGTGAGAGCACAGCCTGATAAAGACGTCTGAAATCTGTCTAAACTTTACAAAGAAGAATGCAACATTGACCATGAAAACAAGTACAAGATTAATAGATTACACGCATCACTGTTTTCAATAATTACATTAAAATTGCTAATAATATCAGATTAAGATTAAATTTCGCAACATCTCTCAATCAACCGGAAGCACAGCTATACGCGTAGTAGACCTACTGATACTGCCGTGTTGACCATCAGATCAGAGATTACACCCACACATGTAAGTAGTTCTTCACGCGACATAGGTCGATTCTATTTCGATCATCGCGCTGAGACTCAGCGCTGCGATGCGGCTCAACAGGGGAGTCAGGTAGCAGAGACTCCGACGCGGAAGACATAACAACGATTGTCCCAACAAACACCTGTCGACCCTCAGTCGCAGTTGGCGAGGCAGATGGTAACTAGCTCATAACCCGAACGTTGACACCTACAATCGTTGTTTTGTGCTGTGCCTTGAACCAATGCCTCTTTCACATATAGTCGACCGAGCCGTCTCATGCTAGACATGTTTTTATCAGTCGCACGGATTAAGTTTCGTTGACTAGATTGCCAGGCTTGACGTGGCCTTGCCGGTCAACAGTGTAACGACCAAAGTTGACAAACACGGACTGGCGATGGGCTGGCGATATGGGCGGATCCTCGCGGCACAAATTGTGCTGTCGACTGTTCTCGTGTTCGGGGAGGCTACGACAGTTACTGTGAGCGTTTCCAAAGGTGGGTGATATATTTAACTAGTATGTGCCGTCGTCGATAACATAGATTAACTTTCAAAGTTGTGCTTCGGGTCGAATGGAAATATATTTCAAGTATATATTTAATACGCAGGCATATGAATGTATTCATTGTTTAACAGACACGTTCGAAAGGCACATTAACTTCACAAACAACTTTCGTTTGACGAATACAATTAAAGGGAATTGTTATGCAGATATACAATAAATGCAGCTGCAATTTTTCGTCGGCAGCACGCAAAGGTCAAGTCATGCTGTGGGGAGATGTATATATGTCAATAATGCAGTATTCATAAAGTGACTGAAATATCTTTCGTGAAAGTCTAACATGTTAATACCTTCTCATCATGAATACTGGTAAATGCGTAAACATGTCTCACGTATAAGAATTTAATATTCCTAACCTCGCCTATTTTCACACCAGCCTTTCAGCCGTTGTTCCAACAGCACGAGAACGTTGGATTTACGGTTAACTCCCTCGTAGCACGATCCAGTTTGTTGGAGTTATTTAGATATTACATCACCCTTAGCCAAGGATCAACGGGACCGGAGGGGATGATTAAAAAATTACGCGTATTAAATAAACCAATGAAATGATGACCTTGTAACATCATTTGGTGTGGATTCCCACACGGGTGTTTATGAAATACAACGCGCGCCTTTTAACCCTTAAATAAACATCCCAACCAATATCTGTAAATACCCGGCTGTAGACTCCACCCCGTCACCGTTACGTAATTCTTGCACGCCCCCATAGGCCTACTAAGCTACACCCGAGTGCAGGGAATAGCAGCAGATCACAGCTGTAATAACTCAAAGCGCGTCACAGGCGCGAGGTCAGTCGAGTAATCTGGAATCTATGTCAGCCTGATAACATCAGTGTAATATATGTCAGCCTCTCATTGTTTTACTTCCGAGTTCATGTCATACGAACAAAATGCTGGTGGTTTTAAGACGGTATCCACTTTCAAGGATGTGTTGTACCCTGAAAAATAGTTTACGTGAAAGGGTAAATTACTATAAATGCAGAATGGATGTAATTTGTTTCAAAAAGCTAATTCGCGTAAATATGTTTAGAAGCATCTGAACAATATGGCGAATTTGCACTCAGTTTATAGTGAATCATATTAATGATACTGTTTATCATAGGTGATTAGTTGTGAGCCAAAGTTGGGCCAATCATTCAAATTAAAAGACGGCCAAGAATTCAGAAAGGCCGTTCAGAAGAAATAGGTTCGTCATCTAGTGTTTGTGTCAGTTTATTGTGTGTTGCTTTCCTGTCGTAGATACGCTCTTAAAATTACCAAGACCGAATCATGCCATATCGATGTCTGTGCAGTTTCAAACGTACTCGAGTAGGTATAACAATGCCAGTCCTATCCATGCATGCTGCCTGCCATTAATAGAAGCATGCGCGCATGTACGTAACTAATTTATATAGATACATAGTCTCGCTTATTCAACTCTCGTTCACCGAGATTCTGGCAGCAGTTGCTACCCACTGTCACCACTCCATTTTGTGTAGGTGTTCCCTTGAAGCGCCAGTAGCCATTTAGCGTCATTATCGCGATTCTACACCAAACATTTGTTTTGCTTGATTTAACTTTTCAATCTGACAGTTGTGTCAATGTAATCAAAGTTTAAAGTTTATTCGAATTGCATCGTATAAACTGATAAAAGTTTACTCTTATTTTATGAATTACCCAAATGCCCGGATGGCAGAATCTGGGCGCATACATCAATTCCGTCACAATGAAAAGTACACATTGTAACCGGGCGATAATGCGTGCGACAAACGGTGGCGCCACAGCACGGATCCTGGATAATCGAAGCTAATAGATACATAGGTACATGCATGCATAACCACGTCATGAACTGTCTAACGGATGTGTGTATTACATACGAACCTTTAACCGAACCTGCCCTCTGACGACACTACATTACTGGCCTCTTTCAGTGGCTACCTGTGCCGACCTTCCGTAATAGCGCGACCTTCAAAGTTTTGCTAATGTTAACCCGCGAAACCCGATGAAGTCAATCATCTGTTTGGAGTAAATGATGTGCTTTTGTTGTTGTTGTTGTTGTTGTTGTTGTTGTTGTTGTTGTTGTTGCTACAGATGATGCTGTTGTTCCTGCTTCTGCAGGCGGCTTACCGTTATCATTATTAGTGTTACTACTAATGTTGTTATTATTATTATTATTATTATCATAATCATTATCATCGCCATTGTTATTGTTATTATTATTATTATTTCGATGACGATGTTTATAACAACTGTGCTTGGTTTGCTTACAATTATTAACACGTCCATCATCACGTGAGGTGCGTATACGTGCAGATGCATGAATACTCTTGCATGTAGCAGGGTGGTTTTCTTTACTGTACAGTTCTATGCGACCTGCATGGAATTAAATGCAAACATGAATACTATGGTTTATATAGCATAGCCACATAAAAAATTATGTATTGTGTATACATGTTTTGTTATCTACAAAGTTAATATTATAAATACGCGAATATATTATAGCCTTTTGAAATATATTTAAATACACGATTCACACTAAATATATAGCGAAAATAGAACGATGATGCCAAATATATAGGTCAAACTATTACGACATTTGTAAATACGGATACATCTTGCTAATCTGGTAAACTGAATATGACAAATAACTAAATTTATATTTTATCGAAGATATTAAAACCATGCAACGATATGATCGATCTTACGATGGTTGTCAAAACAGAATCTCTGTCGAAAGTTCACGACAAATTGAATGCGACCGCCGTACAGAAATGGAACTACGTGACGGTGAGACCGCATGCGCACATGTTCTGGTGGCTCTTCCGGACAACGCACCCTAGCGGACACACACGGCGACCGCTTGTAATGTGGCTGCAGGTTTGTCCGCGAACTTGTTTAATACTTATACTTATTTCACATATTATGTAAAAGATGTGCGATCACGTAGACTCATACAACGATATGAATAACCGACTGAATGTGAAGGTAGGGACTTGGTATACACAACGGGCTATTTTGACGTTCATATCAGTTTAAATCTGACCAATCACAAATAAACAAGTTTACATGTTCCCAAGATCTTACGTTATAGTTGGTCATTTTGGCGCAGACTTGGTCAAATGTTTAGCTCCTACGACACTATCTACGCTTGTTCCTGGTCATATACGCGTGTCCGCAGGGTGGTCCAGGCGCCTCGTCAACTGGCTACGGATCGTTCGACATCATAGGACCGCTCGACAGAAGTTTCAACAAGAGGAACACCTCGTGGGTAACTGAAGCTTGCTGCTTTTGTTTGACAAACGCCATCGATATTAACAGTTCGAGTTTAATATACTTGTATAAAGCGATGGTTAATTAGTGATCCTCCAGATTTGCAACGTACGTGTTCTAAATGTAAGTTCAACGTTGTTTCCAGGAAGTCGGCTAAAATGAGAAAAGGTGCATACTTAAGAAAGCTGACATGTTCCTTTTAATAAAGATTTCATGCAGTGAAACAAAGTAACATCGCATGCTGCCTTCGACGCCCTTGCTATGTGGTATCGTACAATGTGCGAATCGCAGTATACTAGACATAACACAGTATACATAGTCCCATGAACATGACTACCACCCACAGTGACAAGTTCCAGATGCCAAGTGGACAAGAGCCATTGGAGTATCGAGTCAAACAAGAGATGTCGACGTATGTCAATAATGAATGTATTTATGCTGAAAGAAAGCATAACTTATGACGAAGTGACACAAGATCGGGGTGATGCTGAGACGCGTGAAATTGTAATACTATATTAGTGATTATATTTGTGAAAGGTGAAGGAATCAAGCCTGTTGTTCGTCGACAATCCGGTCGGTGCCGGGTTCAGCTACGTCGACAGGGAGGATGCCTACACGACAGACGTTGAGCAGGTGGCAACCGACCTGCTTGCTTTGTTGACGGAGTTTCTCAAATTGAACCCGGAGTATAAGGTATATGGCGGACAAAGTGTGTGTGCGTGTGTGTGTGTGTGTGTGTGTGTGTGTGTGTGTGTGTGTGTGTGTGTGTGTGTGTGTGTGTGTGTGTGTGTGTGTGTGTGTGTGTGTGTGTGTGTGTGTGTGTGTGTGTGTGTGTGTGTGTGTGTGTGTGTGTGTGTGTGTGTGTGTGTGTGTGTGTGTGTGTGTGTGTGTGTGTGTGTGTGTGTGTGTGTGTGTGTGTGTGTGTGTGTGTGTGTGTGTGTGTGTGTGTGTGTGTGTGTGTGTGTGTGTGTGTGTGTGTGTGTGTGTGTGTGTGTGTGTGTGTGTGTGTGTGTGTGTGTGTGTGTGTGTGTGTGTGTGTGTGTGTGTGTGTGTGTGTGTGTGTGTGTGTGTGTGTGTGTGTGTGTGTGTGTGTGTGTGTGTGTGTGTGTGTGTGTGTGTGTGTGTGTGTGTGTGTGTGTGTGTGTTTTATATCGATTACTTCCGGTTCCTTTATTTCCAGGTCGTTCCTTTCTACATTTTCGGTCAGTCATACGGAGGCAAAATGGCGGCGGCCTTCGCTCGAAGGTTGAACAGTGTAAGTGCGTCTATTTAGTTTTGTCTTGCAACTACACAAACCATCTGTCATGTCATCTAAGTTGAAGTTTGTATAAACAAGCAATGTCGTGTTACAGGCAATTCAGCGAGGGTACATCACCTGTGCTTTGAAAGGATTTGCCATGGGAAATTCGTGGATTTCGCCTGTCGATTCGACAATGACGTGGGGACCGTTCTTATTCCAGATGGTACGTTATTGCTATACGATAACAACACATATTTAAAGCTTCCTTCCACTCGACCTACGCCACATAATTAACAACGGCGACGTAAGCAACGCAATGGTTTTATTATAAGGCACACGAATTAATTTTAAAAGACCAATTATTATTACATGTATTGTTCTCATTCTTACACAGATGCTGCAGTTGCTGCACATAAAGCATGCACCTTCAATATTGTATTCAATTTGTCCTGCGCATGGATGTTGTTCGATTGCTTAGCCTTTTGGAACCTAAATCATATTGCATGTCACATAGTAACTTGAACACTATGTTCAGCATTAGTGTTGTCCTGTTTATTGACATCGTATGGTTTCTTAGTCTATCGTGGACGAACGTGGTGACGCCGCCATCTTGGAAGCGGCGACCAAGTGCAAGGAAGCGGTCGCTAGAGGGCAGTGGCAGAAGGCGACGGAGTTTTGGCGCAAGACGCAAATGGTTCTCGATTCTCACAGTAATTACGTCGACTTCTATAACGTACTCAAATACCGCATGGCCACAGGAAACACGAAGGAGCTGCCAGCAATGTTTGTTGACGGTATGTTTGGGTGTAGTGTTTGTCCCGCCTGTCGTAACATAGCATACCATATGGGTGGTGCGAATCCCAATCGAAGAGTAATGTCACCGATTTAATATGGTTCTTTGAATAAATAATTTTTTCTGTCTGTGATTTATTCTTATTAGCGTGATCGTGGTCATGATAGATGATCAAGGCGATTCACATTTAACTTTATTTCCCGACGTCATGATTATAATCGTCGTTGTCACTTCATTTAAATATTATGTTATATTAAACATGCAAGTTATATGAAAGCAGATTTTGTCTTATTGACATTCTGTTTTCAGGAGAAGACGAGTGGTCGGGTTATTTCTCTGACGCATCGTTATCGTTGACTGAATTAATGAACGGGATTGTAAAAGATTACCTTCGTATTATACCGCGTAATGTCACGTGGGGTGGTAAGTTCAATTGTTTAATACGTTGTCCGTTTAACTATTAAACATTTATCATTCAATAAAGGGAGAAATGATTAAATGAAACGGCCAGGCAATCGCCTAACACCGTTTGCGTGTATGAGTGTGCTTGAGAGAGAGAGTGTGTGTGTGTGTGTGTGTGTGTGTGTGTGTGTGTGTTTGCGTGCGTGCGTGCGTGCGTGCGTGCGTGCGTGCGTGTGTGTGTGAGTGAGTACTGATAATGCTATGATATGCTAGTCACGTATTTATAATGGGTCATGTTACAGTCAGTCGCATTGGCTATGCTGTAGCACATATTTATGTTGTCGTTTCCTCAGGACAGAAAAACGATGTGTTCAGAAAGCACAAAGGCGACTTCATGAAACATGTTATTAACATAGGTGAGTCACTGGCCGCATCGTGTACTACTTGATGAAAGTAAGCTCACATTGGACGATGTCAGACCACAGTTGTTTAATATTCATCTTGGTTTTACACTTTGTGGTTTCCCCAATAGTATCATGCACCTCCATCCATCCCGTAGCCGTGGGTGGTCATCGGAGCATCTTCTTTGATAATCTTCGGACACTTTGACTCGACCTTTATGTCTTGGATGTCAAATCCTATTCTTTGATATTGTCCTTTCAATTCTTCCTCTGCCTCTCTTTCTCTTACCTCTAACTGTGCATTAGAGAATGCTTTCTGCTAGGCCAGTGGAACCCGTGACATGTTCATGTCAGTTCATCTAACGTATCAACCGTATAACGTACCACCAAATCGAATGTACAGTTTTAAAAACACTTTCTAGACATGTATCTTGCATATGAATCAAATTAATCCAAATTTAACTTAATGTATTTGTTGTGCATGTGTTGCGAAGCACTCCCGAATTGTCACGTATCTTCAAGCGAACCTATTCCGACAAGTTAACCACTAACTCGAAAATAACGATTTTATACACGTCAACCAAGACAAGTTCCTTTTAGGAATAGTATCACGTGACTTTTTGTTGACAGTGGACGAGATGTTGAAGACAACACAGTTGGATGTTGTCGTGTATCAAGGACAGCTTGACCTCATATGTGACACTAAAGGTGAGTCTGTCTGGTGGACACGGTGATTGTGCTGCGATGGGGTCTTGTGACCGGAAAGTAGTGAGCATAACATGGTGACGGATAAAGGCCGATATGTACAAGCGATTTGTGTCAGGTTTGTCGGCCGACACGGTGTCGTGTGATATCGCCGTGCCAGAATCGGTCGTGTAAACACCCTCGTGAGACCGATCAGCGAGACCAATCTGTGGATACGATTGTGTAGGTGGAATTGGAGCTGAGTCCTCTTCGACCGACAGTCGTTCGCGACTTTGATTTTTAATTTTGAAGCAGTGGCCAATCAGCGACTGCCGCGACTAACGCCAGATGCACCGTTCATGAAAGCTCAAGCCGGGATTCGCGCCAATCAATATGTCGCACTCGCAGGGTCTAAAGTCGTTCGACTAAACCACACTTTATCTGCGCGTTTTCATGCGACAAGATTGGGGCACACATCGCTCGTGTAAACATGCCTTTGTGGAGCAAGACTACACATTTTCTGGCGCCGTAGACTGGGTGAAGTGAATGTCAATTTTAATGGCACCATGTCTGTGTCGCTTCCTTTAGGAACCATGGACTGGGTGCAGCGACTGACGTGGGATGGCCTGGACTATTACAACAACGCCCCCCGTTCTCCCCTCCTCTCCCCAACCACCGGGCAGACGGAGGCCTTCGTCAAGGCTCACGACAACTTCCGGTTCTACTGGATGTTACAGGCCGGACACTCGGTGGGTAGTTCTGAACGAACACATCAACTCGAGTAACACATGTAGGGTGGTTTTACTGCACTGCATTGGTTTCGGAACGAGGGAAACCATGTTTGAAACGATTAGTTATTTCTTCGTTCAAAGTGTGGTTAGGTTTACGTAAAGTATACTTACATAAAAAGGCGCGATAGCTTGGCGGTTAGAGAGCTGGACTTTCACTAGAGATGACCGGGGTTCGAGTCCAACTGCTGTTGTTTCTAGACTTGTGTAATTTCATTTACCCCACTTTGTCTGTGCCTTTCGGAAGAGACGCTAAATGCCGTTGGTCCATTCTACCTGGTGTCTGCCAGAGAAAGTATATCACACACATAGGGTAAATGTGTAACCTGTCGTGGAATCACCAACTCTAAAACAGATTCTGACATTATTATTACTAGTAGGAAAAATGTCCGTCCTTGATAGTTCATACGTGACATGTCATGATAGCAATGTTTACAAAATGCCTCAGGCCAATATGCCATCAATACGTTCGAGATTGTTTAAGGGAACGTCAAACGTATTACCAGAAACAACCGCGTCACGCACTTGATGCAATACTCGTTGCATGTTCAAAACGTTGAAGGTCGCGTGAATTTAGACCCATGGATACTTGTGTTGGTTGTAGAATAGTAGAATAACTTTTTATTGTGTCTGCGACCTCGGGCCAATACGTGGGTGCGTGCTTTCTACTATAATTAATATAAACCGCCCAGGTGGCGCTGCTTACTCTCAAACGGTTTACGTCCCGAAGTATTCGCCGCGGCGCGCGTGGTTTCTGCGATTGTTGGAAGTTAACGTTTTACGTCGCGAACATTTGATTTACCAAAAAACACTAAGAACCCTTTATATACGGGGTATTTAAAAAAATTAAAGCGTTACGTTTCATTCATCGGGTCGTACATTAATCCCTGAAAGTTTGGCACCCGAGATGCAAGCCGTCTAGGAGGAAAATGTGAACAAACATTCAAACAAACACTAGCTCGATTACAGCTGTTATTATTATTGTTATTTTTATTATTATTTTTATCCACCAACTTCACATTTAAGGCATATGATAAGAAAGATGGATTTCGGGGGTAATGCCTCTTCTTTACACTAGTGCAAGTTGTTTGCTTACATTTCTGTTTTGTCAGGTGGCGAAGGATCAGGGCGAATCAGCTTTGCGGATGTTACGACAGATTCTAAATAACGGATCATGGACACTTTGACCGCTACTTGCCAATAAAAACGAATACATTTACATAAGTGTGTGTAGTCGCACAAGATGTATTTGAAAGAAAGAAGACTTGAGTGGATTGTTAAGCAAATAATGTAAAAAATTGTTGACTATGATTGTAATTTAACATATGCAAACGTGTTGTAAATGAGGGTGTGATTTTACTGTTTCTGGTAATGTTTAATGTGGTGGAATTAATTGTAATAATACACGAATTGTTATACGATGCGTGTCGTTCCTTCGTCTGTGTCATCATCCTGCAGGAGAGCAGTCGTTTCTGTATAATTGTTCTCCCTCCCTCCATCCCTCGCTCCCTCCCTCCCTCCCTCCCTCGCTCCCTTTGGTGGCGCCTTACAGTGACTGATGAAGAACCGCGATAAACAGATTTAAACCACGAGAGTGCGCCACTGGCGCATAACTTTCACCATAGACTGCTTTCTCGACAAGGACAGAGACATCCAAGCAAGTTAGTTACCATATGCTACGTTTTTGTTTAAGTACATTTTTCGTTGAACGTGTATGTTCCATTTAATAAAATTTTGGAGAATACGTATTCGTTAACTTGTGGAGATGTTTAATTAATAATGTTGATGTGAAAAAAAAACACTATGCTAGATTAGGGAACATGCATTGGCCAGAAGAGATCACGTTTAACAGACGCGAGTCCATGCATTAATATATTAATATTAACCTAATATTAGGTGCGGGGCCTGCTATTTATAGAATGTTTGACAGATATTTACGTTTACACTCTGCATCAAATCTGACATAATTATTGTTTCGTTCTCGTGCATTTCACAATGTCATGTCTACGGCGTTTGCTGTTCATCGGCATTGTGCATATTTGCCGCTGTGCTGTCAAGGCTTCATTGTACATTTCTCTTCAGTGGTGTAGCCAATTATTTTTAATATCTTCCAGTGAAATGAAATAACGATAGTTTTCTTATCGCAGTTATTGAGATTTACTTACTTAATGTTTCGACTACCGTCGGCAGCCTTCATCAAGAACCGAATTCTGGGACAAGTTCTTCTTCTGCTCGCCAGTTGGCATGGCAAGCATTCGTTCAATGTATTTTGTCCATTTGTGTTAGTTTGTGTGTGTGATGTTGGATTCTCAATCAAGTGGACTGCATAGTGTTCGAAACATCTTGCTTGCTTCCATTCAAACGCTATGCAACTTTATTCAACCCACGTTGTCCCATTATAAACGAGGACCGTCAATAACTAGAAATGGGAATTATTTGTGTTAATACTACTCGCGCAGTAATTGTAATGTGGCTGTATAATATTCACAGAGAAGTTGAGTTGATGTTCCTATAAACAGGCCTGCCAGCGGTGAAGTGTAATTCGTTTTAGCTGTCATCAGATTAGATGCCGTTCTATACATAAGATGTAAATCTGCATATACCGTCCCAAGCCACCACGTTGCAGCCTGGTCGTCCGTATCCTATCGAAGATCAGTTCTATTGCAAGCGACGTCGCAGCGAAGCGTCACGAAACGATTGCAATCTAACTGATCCTGTTTTGAAGCGACGTCGCTCGCGATATCAAACGTAACAATGACGTAATATATATGTGTGTGTGTGTGTGTGTGTGTGTGTGCGTGCGTGCGTGCGTGCGTGCGTGCGTGCGTGCGTGCGTGCGTGCGTGCGTGCGTGCGTGCGTGCGTGCGTGCGTGCGTGGCATCTTGTAAGCAGGGCTTTAGAATGGTGGAATGCTGTCAGATCCTTACCTTTGGAGTTTTCATTGAATTTAGCAAATCGAGCAATTCGCTATAAACAAAACACGAAATGGTGCAGTGCGCCACGTGCGTTTAAACTGAAATCCACAACACTGTTACTATGAGGCATTTTTTATTTTCATCTGAGAGTAAATTATACATCAGATATATCCTATAAGACAATCACAATATTCAACAACATACCTCAAAAGAAGATGCACGTAAACATTTTCGTTTGTTAACGGGAAAATATTCATCAGCATAACCAATTAAAACTACGCATCTCTTGTGTGCTGGTAGAGGTAGTAGTAATTGCAGTAGTAGTAGTTGTAGTAGTAGTAGTAGTAGTAGTAGTAGTAGTAGTAGTAGTAGTAGTAGTAGTAGTAGTAAGAAGAAGTAGCAACAAAAAGTATTATCATTATGTATAAAGTGAGGTAACTTGGTTGTACAGTTCATGTCAATTCTACATACTACCACCACACCATCGCAATATCTGCGATGCACAATTCCCACGAATTCACACAAGGTAAATCTGGAAATCACGTAACCTGATCCTGCAATCGACATAGCTTGTTGCAATTTGCAAACGTTCTGGTAGCTATAGCGACAACAGCTATGTCCATGTGGTTATGGAACTCGTGTCTCCAGACGGCAACTTCTATATTATGTCTCTCTACCTTCTTCAAGCACCTATCAGTGTGTTAAACCGTTATCTGCGCTAGCGTCGACGCTCTCGTGCACAGTAGCGCGCGAGCCGAGCGCAGGGAGACGACGTCACCAGGGGAGATGACGTCACGAGCGACGTCATTGACGACCGTCAGAGCGTCGTGTACTGCGGCCCGGCCGATGCGGACGCCTCTGGCATCAGCAGCTGAGCGAGAAGCGTGGGCGGCACTACAAGAGTGAGAACAGAATTGCTCTTCAGTTTCTTATGTGCGACAAGATTATTGGGAGATGAGCCAAAATACCCTGAAGCTGAGCCACGTTGTTACTAGTTTGAATTTTGGTTCGTTAGACCGTATCGTCGACGGTTTTTTTGTTCTTTAAAAAACAAGGGCACGGAAACTGAAGAAACAATTCTTTTCTGCGGATGCCGCGTTGGCGTCCCGTTGAACGGGACCCGCCTGTCAGCACTCATATTAATCGCTCTGCTCACACAAACCGACCAGACGCGTGGCCAAACACTGAACCGGATTTCCTCAAAAATAATGATTCCACAACAGGTCGGCACACGAAGTGGTGCACTGGAAAGAGAAGAACTTCCAAGTTCGGACATCGTTTCAGTGTATGTAGCTCCGGTCTCACACAACAGGGTATTCTGAAGCATCTGCCTATACAAAGTTCAACCACAACATTTCGATGTGCCTGCACTTTTAATATTCGTTCGAGTTTATGAATGCGATGTTGGCCATCATGTATATGTAAATAATATGCACACGCATAACAATATCAAACTGCACGTGGACGCAACAGCGAGACAAGTTCACATTCTACTGTTCAAATAACGACAAAAGAGCCGTATATTGTCACGATTAGTTGCTACGATGACGACTAATCATAGCTGCCTATGCCTTTTGGTCAACTCATTGCTGCATCTTTGTGTATAAGCCTAACAGACAGTTTTTAGAAACATGGCATTTTTCTGATGAGCATCAACGAACAACTAACATAGAATAGCATTGTCGATAATTACGACATGTCATCATTGAAGTCTAACGCGAGACAAACGTTCATAGACAAAGAACATCTTATATGCTGATATCATATAACCTAAATATATATTATGCACATTACACACGCAATAGGTATTCCATTATATGCATGTGGTTTGAAAACATATCAGTGTACATATAGTCTTGCGCATACACCCGTTGTACACCGAACACGTTGTACGCGGAAGGTCCACTTCCGGTGTGCACAACGTATAACTGAACAATAGGCAGAGTATTCAATGTACACAACATCTGACATGGGTGATCGCGACATGCTTTGTCGTCGAAGCAGACAACCACCGAGTATCTCTCTTGTAGCACCGGTATCAATCGTTTCCCAGCAAACATGAAACGCTATGTTTTTCGCACAGCGTCAAATACACCAACGGGCCGCACTGTGGACAGCAAGGGACAGCAAAGCAACGGGCACAGACACCACGACGTGCACAGACACCACGACGTGCACCAACTATACCGACGTGTACAGACGAGCAGTAAACTGCAATATTCCACGATTTCGACATTCACCTAATACGCAGTACATTACATTGTGGAACTGTTCTAGTTTATTGCATCTTCCTCGCTTGTCTTGGTCAAAAGGATAATCTCGTACCAAAAGGATAATCTCGTACCAAAAGGATAATATCGTACCAAAAGGATAATCTCGTACCAAAACTACCAATGGTATTGCGTGATGCAGAAATTTGTTGTGGCGCATGTAGAACGAACGTATCATTCCATTGCTATGCAAACGTTACGAATAGGGAACAAGACACATTCTTGTACAACAGGATTTGCGACAATGAGCAAACGTATTTCGTTATCATTATGCCTGAATTATCGATAAACTTTGTTATCGACATAACACGCATAACTTAACAATTGAAATAAATTTTAGTGCTGAGCAATTGACATAACATTATACATAATTAATTATTTGTGCTCCTGTTTTGCGACATGACAGAACACAGCAACACCACCTGTCGAGGACAACAGCAAAGACGAAAACAACAAAACAACACCTACAGCCGACGTTAAACACACATTATATTCGAATCTAGACGTCGCGTGAACGAAGTGTGGCGTCGGCGAGTGAACAAGAACGTCCGTCTAGACACGTGCTACCATTGGCAGTGTGCTTTACACGCGGGACGGAATACTTGACCCTACCCTGGCTTCGACGTCAGCGCACGTACTGCAATGCGTCTAACAGCAATTACCCCACTTGCGTTTGCTAATACTATGTACCATTTGCGACTACTCAAGTTAGTTCAATCACGCATAGCTACGAAACACGATCAAGTTGTCCACAACACCCGTCTACCACGGCACGTAGCTACCCTTAAGTTATGTCCGGTATTTCCCGTATCACGAATTCGCCCGCCGTACCCTTACATTTAACCGACTTGAGATTACCTACACTTATGTGAACACGAAAACAAACATGTCTAACTGTGTCCTATGGTTAATGTGACAGACGATAACAGTTTTTATCCCGTTCTCCCGGAGCAGGACTTCTGTGACTGTGAGCTCATAGCAAGCACAGTTCGCAGATTAATACTGTGACAAAGCAGGAATGTTCGATCGACGCAGAGACCGACTGCGAAGTGCGACCGGAAATACCGTCATCACAACGCAGTGCGGCTGCGCACCGGACGTGCGGCCGAATATCAGAGGCTGTTACTGCTGTTGCTATTGCTACTATCGGTATCGACGTCATCAATGTTACTATCACCTTCGTCGAACATCTCCAGGAAGAGCGGTGGAAGATCTCCGGGCGAGTCCAGCTTGATGCACAGCACCCTCTCGGCGTGACGCGTGCTGATCGTTCGCAGGTCCGTCACCTTCATGAGGATCTTGGCCCAGTGCACCGGCTGATGTGGCCGCTTCTCGGCGATGTATCGCTTGTAAGCGCCGAGAATGGCGTCCTGTAGGCGTTCTACGGCCTCCGGCTCTCGCAATCCCGTCCTGTCTGCAACCGCAATAAACCCGTCACAGCATGGGTGTGCCAAAATCAGGGCGTGCAAGGTGGGTGGGCGTGCAAGAACAGTACTAGGACAGAGTTCCAGGTGCAACCATTCAATAATTTAATAATAAAGGGTCCATTGATGCAATGTTATATGATGATAAACGAGAAAGCACATACTGCATAAATAAGGTAAAACAATGCCCGAAACATATGTTATTAAAATAGTCTAATACATGACTTAAATTGGTATCTGCATGTGCTTAATATGAAACAACGTTCCCTTTCCAAATCCGATTATGATATGACAATGAGCTGCAATATCTACACATTTGCATTACAAAAATCACCTCGATGTAAAGAACGAACTGTATAATGTTCAACCGCGACACTGGGAGTCCGTGTGATGGCGCCACGTACCTGATTGCATGAGCAGTACAGCCGCTAGGAGCGCTAACTCCGTTTGATCGAGCTGCAATTTGGCAAGACCGACGGCGAATTCGAAGATTGGTTCAACCAGTAGACCGAGACCTCCGCTTCCAGCTGTCAGAAGACGGACACATTACAACCTATCTGCACCATGTACTCCCACACAATTGGTCAAAGCTAACGACGGGAAATTAATTTACATTTATAGATAGTTGGTCATACTGTGGTCAAAACGAAATAGTCGGCAGTGACGTATTTAGTGGGGTTGTTGATTAAGCTTCCCCATCCTTTGGCCTCCCTTTTGTAAGATGCTACATAAGCCAGTGTAGGCGGTAATCTGCTTTTCGAGTGTAGACGATTCCATCTCAGGAATTGTTGGTTTTATTTATTATAGGCTATAATATAGCGACGGCAACTTGTCTATTCTAGTTGTGTTATTAATTGTATAGTTTGTATATATGATCAGAAACAAAGGATGTCGACACGGAACACTATTTCTAAACCGAACAAGTGAGCTCAGATATGTAATTTAAAAAGACATTGCTGTCAAGTGTTTGCGTAGGTCACCAACACGTTGTTGGTTCGATACATTATGAGTATGTTACGGAGTACGTAGTTGTACTGTTTGCCATTCCATACCTATGTCATTGCGGGAAAGGACGAGACCGTTCTGGAGCATCAGAGCGTGGCTGCTCGGGTCGTAGCGACAAGCCGTCTGCAGACACATGATCTCCATACAACACGATTTGAGCAGTAATATTTGGTCGTCTACGATCAACTGAAACAAAACGCGAAGCACTGTCAGATTCGCCATTCTAACATGTCCTTATACAGCTAAGCACCGAATAGCAAATTTTCCATATGGTACTTCAGAGCTTTATTCCGTATGATTATAAGTTCTGGAATAGCGTCAATTACACTGTACACTCTCCGCGGGCAATTTCTCCTGTTCTGATATTTTAAGGGTCCTATCTATCTATATACAAACACGTAGCTTTATTTCACAATTCTTATCTGTATCGTCGCCTAACTCGGTTATGTTCGTGCTTACACATTACACACCTGTACGAAGCCGGGAACTTGCTTGGCAAACTCCACGACCTTGACAATCGACGGGGTCATGACCTCGGCGACTTGTTGCCACACTTCCGGATCCGTGCTGTCAGACTTTTCCGCGTTGCGCTCCGGCTGTTGGTAAACGAACAATACGTTAACCAACTACACGAACAACATTCGCTAACCATGCTGAATACAAACAAAGGCGTACTTTAATACGGTTTCATGAAGTCAAAGACGTTTCATTCGGGTGACGAACGCCGAAAGGTGGATTGCAGCGAAATATCTAGAATTCTAGAGAGACTTTTTACATTCATCTGAAAAAAGTCGGTAGCGTTGTGAAGAACCCGATTTTCGGGTAACATCGCACAAATTGGAATGGCTCGTAATGCGAGAACTTAGTCCAATGCGAATACCACACGCTCTGTAAGCGTTCTCGTTAAAAAGTCATGTGTCCTGCTAAAAACACAAAAAACATAAAAAATCTTCTTGTGGTCAAGATTGCAGGCTCTTTGCCTAGCCACCACGTGTCCACTTGAAGGCGTCAATAGCGGCTACTGCTGGTTTATCACATGGAATAGCGAAGAGTTAGTTATTTCATGTTTCCGTAATGTAATAACAAGACCGAATCTACTCACCAAGGTGTATGGTTTTGTGACTTTGACGGTCGTCTGCTCGTAGGCACAGACGATGTCGTCGATGACGGCTCGGTCGTCGTCCGTCATGCTCTCGTGGAAACACTGGTCGTGCTTCTCCTTCGTCGCCGTCTGCTCCTGTCGCTTCCGTTCTCGATTCTCCTCGATCAACTTCCGCTTCGCTACCCGCTGACGCTCGTTCAGCACAACTGTGTCAACATAATGATATCTTATATAATAATAATAATAATAATAATAATAATAATAAAACTTTATTTATGCACTAATATCCATCGCAGCTTTGGTCTTCCTCTTCCTCTTCTGCCATCCTCTTCTGCTTTCCAAGCTCTTTTTGACAGTCTGTCTTCACCCATTCTTTGCACAGACAGCCAGGACATGTGCTAAGAATGGGTGAAGACAGACTGTGAAAAAGAGCATGGAAGGCAGAAGAGGGCGGCAGAAGGAGGAGAGGAAGACCAAAGCTGTGATGAAAAGACAGTGTCAAACGAGATCTGGAAAGGGCAGGTACGAACGGCAAAGAGTGGAAGACCACTGCAGAAGACAGAGGGAAATGGAGAACATTAACAATGAAAGTAGAAGAAACAATCAAATGACTTGGACCCCCCCCCCCGCAAGGGAGCAAGGGAAAAAAGATTTATGCAATCATATCCTGTTCAGCGGTATTTCCATTTAACTAAAACGCTAAGACTAAATACAGTAAATACTGACAAATATAGCTACTAAGGATCACAATTCAATGCTACTGACTTTGACTAATAAAAAGACTGGGCAACTGAAATAGAAAAACTAAAACGCAAATAAAATCCATCAAATATAAAGTAGCTAAACTTTAAATATGTGAACGTCAAGAATGTCCGAAGTTGCATTCAAGGAAGATATAATGTAACGCTCGGGTACCTAAACAATGCAATATCAATGAACAAATAGCTAGAATATCAAAATACAATTTTTAGACAATTAAACGCATTAAACATTATGATATTTGGAGTAAAATGGATGAACATAATTACGATCGAAGTGCGATGACATTCAGTCAGACGGCACAACAACTTTACAAAATAAAAAACTACGAACAATTCACACATATTTCCCGCAAGTTCCGACGAACGATTTGACACTTACGGTCCATAGCCATCCCGACAACCAAACACTTCTGGAAGCGACACTGTTGACATTGGTTGCGATTCGTCTTGTCCACGGGACAGTTGCCGTTCCATTTGCAGTGGTACTTCAGATTCTTTTGGATGGTCCGTCGAAAGAAACCCTGCAACACACACCAATAAATTAATCGTCAGGCATCTTAAGGAATTGTGGTGGTCATAGGCAGGTAGCAACGAGGAGCGAAAGAACAGGTCAAAAACCAATTGAATACAAAATTACAAGAAGGAAGTGGAGCTGGATAGGACGTATTTTCAGGAAACCAACATAAGACATTACAAGACAGGCGCTCACATGGAACCATCAGGTCAAGGCAAAGGAAACGTGGGATGTCCGAGAAACACCTGGCTCAGAGACGTGGAAGCAGAGATGTCATAAGAAGGATGTAGATTGAAACGACTGGAAATTCAAACCGAAAATGGTGTCCGCAGGAAAATATTCGATAATGATCAATGCCCGACCAGAGCGTGAAAAGCCACAAGTCATTAAGTAAGTCAATGTCTAAGAGTAATCAAACATCACGTATCATCATCTTTATTTTAAACCCTAAAATCGGATGTGCTAAATGTCGCCCGAGATTTGGCCAAAGGTCAATTTGTTGGCCTCAGAGTTAAATCCCTTGGGGCAGCTCTGGTGGTGGGAGTGAAATGGTCAAGCGATGTCCCCGATGGCGGATCACAGCCTGTTTAGCGCCGTGTCCTCACCTACGGTTCGCCATCATGCGCAATTCACATAATATATGTGTATTTATAGTCGTCAACAATGTTCACCGCGGGCACTGCATGTCGGCAGGCAACGCAATACTGGCGTCGTTCCAAGCAATTTGGGCCATGGCGCAATTCGTCAGATAAACAAATTACCCATTGGATCAACTCGGGACACGTGACTGGCCGGCAGCGGGTCAACTGCGAACTGTTGCCTCGCTGACCCACAGGTAGCAAACAGAGCCAAATATTTGCCACATCTGACGCAGCAGATGGAAGCTAGTGTGTTCGTGCCTCAGATGATGTGGTCAATTGTTCGTGTGCATAATAATGGCAGATGTCGATGCAGCTTTGTTCTTTGTGCAATTTGTTAATTAAGTATAGCTGAAGTAGCTTGAAAAATGGGGAAAATGTAGTCTTGCTATTGCTACCAACACCAAACTAGCGACTATCTAGTATCTCTCTCGTTGCGTCTGCCACAACAAACAGATAAAACTCCTAGCTCCACCAGTGACCGGCTCCACGGAGATCAACTTACTATCGGGGTAAATTACCCCCAAACCCTTAATTCACGAACCTAAAAAACATTTGTCACGTTATGCAAATAAATTTTAATTTATTGTTGTTGTGAAATTACGTTAAGCGTTACGGCAATAGCTGGAACAAGGCACCCATTACGACAGCAGTAAAACAATAGTTGTGTAATTTCTACAGATGTCTGAGAGCGCATACCTTGCATCCCTCGCACGTCATACATCGGTAGTGATATCCGGTGGCTGCGTCGTTGCACACGACACACGGCTCTGGTCCATTCGTCAGATCCATGTAACTTGGCACATAGGGCGCCCCTGCAAACACAATGTTAAATCGTCCAAACTTGCTCAAAATTGTTGTATGTGTGTCTCATATTATTAATTATGTGTGTGTGTGTGTGTGTGTGTGTGTGTGTGTGTGTGTGTGCGTGCGTGCGTGCGTGCGTGCGTGCGTGCGTGCGTGCGTGCGTGGTTGCGTGCGTGCGTGCGTGCGTGCGTGCGTGCGTGCGTCTGTGTGTGTGTTTGTGCGTGCGTCCGTGCGTGTGTATGTGTAACTATATATATATATATATATATATATATATATATATATATATATATATATATATATATATATATATATATATATATATATACTTGACTTTTTCATTGCTTTCGATGTATATAGTTTTTGCACGCAAACATAATATTACTGTATAATGAAACGCACTACAGACAGCCGACAAACTGACCTACAAAATAGAAAACCATGGAAACTGTTAATTATAAACGTAAATTACGATACGTAAAAAATCAGCCTGCAAGGATTTGAGACGATTGTCTTTACACATCATTTTCTTAACATAAAACGCAACAAGGGACACTGTTGACTAAAGGTCAGTACCACAAAGTCCATAAAACACTCGTTCGGTTACAACCAATGAAAATCGTTGCACAATTCCCATTGTGAAAATTGTGAAAGCAACAAGAGAAATGTTGACCAAACCGCAGTTTATTGCAACAAATTACACAGATGTAGGCCTAATTAAAAGCTACGTAATAAACAAGCAGTTATACAGTGAGCAACCTGTTCTCGGTTTGCGTGGTGGTTAGGGAGTATAGCTATACATTAACTGCACGATGTGGGTGACGAACAATTACGTTTTGCGTTGCACCATTGCATTTATTAAACATAAACCCAGCTGTGTATAAATTGCACTGAAGCGCGCAAAAGATTACTCGCGAAATCGCTGCGTAGACGATCAACCTGCATAGGAGAGGTATTCCCTCTCGCAACAACGCAACCCGATTAGCACTGTATCTTTGATCGAAGCCGCTCGATCGACGTCTCGAAAGTCAAACAAACCGTAAAAGCTATCACGTAAACTGCTCGCACGTCGTAACTGTACGGTGTGCTGATACCTGATCAAGTCTTACCATGCTTCGGCTTGCCCCTGATCGCTTTCTCCTCCGTCCAAAGTTGTGCTGTTGCAATCATCGCTGTAGAGATCGTCGACTGATTCGCCGCTGCTCGAAAAGGATGCGTCTTCCTCGAGACTGCGCAGTTAATTGAACGGCTTCTCCCGTCGGCTCTTATTATAAACCCGCGACGACCTCAGATCCCTCCTTCGATCACCGGCTCGCGTAATAAACAGCGTCGGCGGCTGTACCGCGGTCCACATCGTGACCTCATGCACCCCAAGTATTACGACGGCTGACCCCGGCGTCTAAGGCCGGTAAACAGCCACTGATTGTGGTCAGCGCTGAATGGTCACCATGGAAATGGCCGGTGGCAAATAGTGCGCCCACGTCCGGTTCACGAATGGAGCGCGGTTCGTAATGAGATGACTCGCTGGACGAAGTTGCGTCATTGGCGTCGGTTGGAAATAGGAGGCGACGCGTTGCCATGGCGACGGCGTCTGTTTTCATCGACTTTACAAAATCCGTTCAATTTACGAATGATTAATTCATCGCACACGAAAACTCTCACAACGCTACGAAAATGTTGAATGACTACCAAAATATTACTTTTTCCTAATCGAATTTCGCTGATTGCATATCACTAAATGCAAAATTATTAACATAGGTCGAGTCCCTTACAATTAAAATGTGTCAATATATGCGATTTTGTTTCAGGTTGGAGTGTACAGACAAGAAATGACAAAGGTATCAAGTCATACTTTTATCAAATATCAAATATTATGTCTAGATAACATTTACATAGGGGAAAGTGGGGCAAGTTGACGACGTTAAGCATTAATCCATGATTTTTTTGGGTTTTCAACTTGCCCTCACAGGTTATTTGTCAGTTGCCGTACTGGTAACTGTGCATGTACGCTACAAGAAATTGTACGGTGCTGCCATCTGTTCCGTGTTTTAACATTATTATGCGATTATCAATTTGCCCCATTCGTCAGCTTGCCCCGTGTTCCCCAAATTGGCAAAAAGTACACGAGTGAAGATGTTCACCAGACTGGATGATTCAAAGAGAAGAATATTGCTGATAGCAGTCGAAACGTCACGGGAAGAAAAAGGTCAATTGACTGTGAAATAAGTAAAAATATTACTCATATGACAAAAAGTACGTTCCGTAATAATTCCGCTATTGACGCAATACCAATAATATGACGCAAAGCAGAAAACATGCGTTAATAATTAGTTGTCAAGTGATGAAAATGTATTTGCATCAACGAAATATCAGAAAATATATGTATATTGATGTTTATCGGTGATTGTATGAATGCAAAATATCATAAATAAAGAGCACACAAATATACAGTCATAGTTATCAGTCTTACAAACTAAGCAAGCACAGATGCCTATAAGTATCGTGTTAGCAAAACCATGTTTTCTTTTTAATGTTGTTCGATTATAAACTGACTATACACAACTAAAAAAAGTTATATTTGCATCTTGTTTTCAGAACTGTATAGCGGCGAATAGCGAATTTTGTGTTAACTGTCTTTTTTATTAATTCTTATGTCCGCAAACATCACTCACAATTTAACTGTGATTGTATACTGAAATATTCACTATACAACCGGACTACTGAACTAATGAAGCCTACTATAGCCGCTAACTCCTCTAATAATTATATTAAATGAATTACTATTTTGATATTCGTCTGATATGTTGATTTATTATTTTCCGCCTTATATAAAAGCAAAAAGCGAAAGAAAACATTTGGTCGATGCGATACATATAGGATATACAATTTTACTAAAATCTATCTCGCCATATCGAAAAAAGGGAAAATGGTCATTAAATTATAATATTATCTATGAGCGCTAGTCCAAAAAATACCAATAACGTCAAACAGTTGTTTTGCGTAGTAATTGGTGGCGCCACGCCCATAGAAACTTGGGTTTATGTTATATATTTCTTTCTTTGTGGATAGGCTGTGTTAAAAGAAACGTTAAAGAAAACTGTAACGTCGTTTTATTAATATACAATATTCCCAAATAGTAGCAAGTTTTTATTATTAGTTTTATTGCTAGACGCGTTACTATTCTGCATGATTATTGTGACAATATAAAAAACACCAACCGAAATATAGAATGTCCATACTACAAAACATAAACGATGCAGGACCTAGCATCAAGACAAACGAAAGACAGGAACAAAACCCAAAGTATTTACGAAAAGAAAATTTATCAAACGTTGTCGGTGACAAACAAACGAGAGAAAACGTAAACGAAAAACAACTAAAAAATGTCAGTTACAGCAACAAAGTGCAACAGAAAAACGGAAACTATTTAAGGAATAGGTCTGTAACTGAATATTTCTTCATGCTTGTTATGTTTTCTTCTGTTTCACAAGTAATTGGTGAATAACATAAACGAAACGTCATAAAACGTTAAGACATGTTGACCATATCTGGCTAAATCTCCTCAATGATTTATTTATATAATCATACAATATCCAAACGTTTCTGTTCTGTCTAAACAGTGTGTATTCGCAATGTTATAATAGATAGCGGATGTCACTGATGCAGAACGAAAACATTCTTTAGAAACGACATAACATTTTGGTCATGCGTCAGTTATTCGCATGAGTAACATGTTGACGAATAAACGCAACCATTAGAGCGAGAGAGAGGGGGCGGGAGATTACAATTAATTAAGACAGTGAATACTACGCAGACCTGTGAATAATTGTTTGTGCATATCTTGTTTTGCGCCGCGCAGAATTACTCGTGAATGACTCCGCCTCGCCCACACCGAGTTCAACCCCGGCGGGGTCATCGAGAAGTTGCCGTTACCCCGCTGTCCCGTGGCCCGACGAAACACACGGAACGGACTGACTAGAGCTATTTCGGGAGTTCGCTAGGTCCATTTTGACCCGCCGCTGACCCGCTGTTGCGTCACAGCCACCAAATTCCGTCCGCTCGCCATCCGTCACGCGCAGCTTGGGGGCGTGGTCTGGCGCGAGTGACAGGCGCGCCGGACAAATATAGCACGGGGAGACGTTAGGTGAAAGGTTCACGGGGTTCACCCGGCTTTGTTTATGTGATCTGGTACCATGGTCTATTTTCTCGGTACAGCATTAACCAAAAAGCATAAATAGGCCACACTGCAGTCGAGTAATGCAAACGATCGTCCTATTTCAAAGCAATGGAATTCTGACATCCTTGTTTATTCACAGAAACACTTGGCATATGTTATTTGTGCAGAACACGAATAATTAGGACACTGGAAATACATTCCCTAAAAGTGGTCCACGAACAGCTTCGTAAACAGTAACACAGTCGTCTCTAAAGAATATGCTTTCCAACATATAGTCTGGAAACAAAAACTGGTTTTAGATGTGCAGAAACTTGGCACTAGCTACGTCGTAAATGTCAAAGAAAGGAGGAACAGATGAACGATTAAAAACCGCTTAAGTCTACTTAAACTTTAGCAAATAACCCGATCTAACGACCAAAGTCAATTGTTTCGATGATTTCAACAAAAATACGTCATATTACTTACATTATTCACGCACTATAGATTTTGAACACCAACGAACCTGGTTCGAGGTCTGCTAAATGAATTTGGGAGGTTTTTTTTAATAAGACCCGATATTACGCACCAAGTAACCGTTTAGCAGAGCAAGGTCAGCGTATATATCTTTGCTTTCTTATTTTCATCCAACAATTGTAATATCAAACAAAAATCGTTTATGCCATCGTTGAATTCTACAGTGACGTTTTAATGTAACGTTATAATATGTTGAGAAAAAAGAGATACACAAAAATTATGTATAATCAACGTAAAGAAAGACAATTACGCGACGAAAGTTGTTTTTAACGAAATAAAAACTGTGTCACAGCAACAAAATGGAGCAAACTGTTCGCTCTAGTGACACAAGGTCATTTCGTTGGCCATCACCAGCGGTCAGTGTCTGCATGCCTAACCGGCTGACGCCGGGGTCACGCGAGAGTCCACGTCTCGCTAGTTAGCCTCGTGACGACAGACCAGTGAACTGTTGAACCCGCCACTAGTAACTCGAAGCGCCAACCACGGAGAACCTGGCAAACGTTGTGCACGCGCACGCTCTCGGCGCACCTGATTACAAACGTGTTCAACCCAGCATGCCGAGTTCATTCATAACAAGTCCAGTTACCTGAATAGAAGTTCTTTCTTTCAAAGGGTGTCAGAAAATAGCTATGCAAACAGTGGATCCACGGGCGGCTTATACTAGTAATAATAATAATTTCCCACACGCATTATCAACATATTAAAAGCAAACCAGCATACACGCACACACGCATGCACACACGCATGCACACACGCATGCACACACGCATGCACACACGCATGCACACACGCGCGCGCACACACACACACACACACACACACACACACACACACACACACACACACACACACACACACACACACACACACACACCACATATACATCAACACAAAGTAATTATTATTTACTCTAACACACACACACGCACGCACGCACGCACGCACGCACGCACGCACGCGATAAACACTGTCACATTGTGCTGTTGTATGATGTCTGGGCAGGCCTGGGGTAACAGTAATATGTAATAATTACAATTGTTGAAGTAATAGTATTAGTTATAGTTATAGAAAGCAAAGTAATAGTAACTGAGCTATGACTTTGCTATTACAATTGAACATTTCAATCACACCAACATTCAATTTCATTGAAAATAATCAGACCAAAACATTCTGTATTTTGACATAACCTTTTTGTCATAAAAGAAATGTTTGAAGTTGTTGTTTGTCTGTCGGTGTGTTCAATCTGTTCATTCAACCATGTCAGTCACGATGTCAATCAAGTCACCAAAGTTCCAACAGCAGTCAGGGATGATTGAAGTTTATGGGCAGTCCAAGCAGAGGCAATAGACAGGTTCTCGCAGCACACACACCTTTCAGACAGAGAGCAGGGCTTCCATATTCATTCTCACTCTTAAGGGAAGACCCGGACGTCATTAGGGTCTTATCCTCCCTTAACAACCTGTATTACTGCTGGACTTTGAGGTAGTGTCCTTTACAATTGTTGACTACAGTGTGGCTTCTTGGTTGGGTATAAAATTGGGTTTAATCGAAAGAAAATAGTTCCGATGGAAAACGTAATAGTAATAGTTTGAAATGTAATAGTAATAGATTACATAGCATTCAGCATGCATAGTAATAAAAAGGAAACTAAGTAATAGTAATATTAATCTGTTACATTGCAATGTAATAGACCGCAGGCCTGTGTCTGGGTATTGGTAAACGTGCCACTGGTCAATTTCATTGGTCACACTGGTCAGTTTCAGTTGCCCGTGTCTGTTATCGATCAACGATTAAGCAGGCGCTTCACTCGCCACGTACTCGCGGGGTCAAACGTACACGCTGTCTGGTATTACAGCCTACCCAGGCCGCATGCGTCCAGCCCCCCCCCACCCATCCTGGGAAACGAACAAGAACCTGGATCAGACATTATATAATTGTGTGTGTGTGTGTGTGTGTGTGTGTGTGTGTGTGTGTGTGTGTGTGTGTGTGTGTGTCTGTGTGTGTGTGCGTGCGTGTGCGCGAGAAAACGTTGAACGATTTGCGATGTTAATGTCATACTCGAAGCCGAAAAGACTGCCGATGATATACATAATCATATATATATATATATATATATATATATATATATATATATATATATATATATATATATATATATATATATATATATATATATATATATATATATATATATATATATATATATATATATATATATATATATATATATATATATACATATATATATATATATACATACATATATATATATATATACATATATATATATATATATATATATATATATATATATATATATATATATATATACATATATATATATATTGTATATTTTTGCGCATACATAATGTATACACCATTGTACAGTGCCCCAGAACAATTACTTGGATGAGTAATAAAAACTTATTATTATGATTATCAGTACTTTGTTGACGCACCGTGTGTCTTGGTGGAGTAAGTGTCACACGACTTTCTAGCTGTCATTATTTGCAATGTTAAACGTATTTGCCAGTTTATGATTACATGTGGTGCAACCCACCGATTCAAGTTTGACGTCATAGCCAACACATGCGGCTTTTTAATTCAAAATATAAATTTATGCAAATTGTTAGTGTTATAATATAAATGCGATGAACGGAACTTGTAAGTTATTATGTTTGCATACATGATATGTTTACATACATGCGTATGATTTAGTTGGGTTGGGTTGGGTTAACTTAATTCGAGGTTTGTTTTATTATCAATAAAAAAACATTAATGTTTCAGTCAGTATCATCAATGGAAATTATTTTCGCATTATTCATAATTTTCAACGAAATCGATTAATGAAAACTGCGCATGAAGCAACGAGAAAGTTATATTACAATAATGACTTTATTTGGTTTGTTTCGCTATCCAATAAAGCACTCTCCAGAAGTATGGGGATTAAAATTGTACCAAATACAGAATGCCCATAACTTAGGATTACACGCATTGTATGAGTGGGAGCCTTTGCGAACGCTGCAATTGGTAAAGCACGGTGTGTTTATGTAAACAAGAAGTGCTATAAATATGTCAGCACAATATATCGTCGACTGGCTGCACCCTGGTCTGGCTTTACGAGTTCAACAAATACTCCCGACGTAGCCGATTCGATTGTGACCAGCGACCACCCGTTCGTCCGACTCCCGCGATATCTGGTCGCCACGTCTAACTGTCAATTATCAGGTCACATGTTACTACGTCACATCGTTCCATTTCTCACCTTGGAAATTCTAACTTAAACTCTTGTAGACGCCCGACAAATGTATTTAATCACCTGGTGGGTGAAAAATGTAATTCGTGAAAGTGTTCTCAACTTTTAATGTGCACAACTCTAGTAGCCATCGGTGCACGAAACAAAATAAGTGTAGTTGTACTCTCGTGCGGAAGACGCACGGAATTTAGCTGAGCGGTGGGCGTAACCAACAACGAGGACCAGTCTCATTTCATCCAAAGGGGCGACAACCTGCGTGCCTGAGGCCAGAGTACAGTCTGCCGTTAAATTATATATTAGCTCCGTGACGACCTGCCGGGATGGTTCGGGCGAGATACCCTTGACTGCTACATGACCTGATGCGTTACTACGCCTTACGTAATCTCTGCTGGCGCTCAGTGAACGCCGGACCTTTTACGTCGCTACTTCAACGCGCTCTTGCGTTTGTTCTATTTCATCAACGTAAACAGCCTCTCTCACTTGGAGTGTCTATAGACTCAGCTGTCAGACGTGTATATATTACGCACACAGAACAGTTTTAAAAGCTATATTACCGAATATGAAATGACAAAAACATGTTTTTTTGATTCGTTGTCAGCAGTTCTGGGAATATAGTATCCATGCACATGTCTTGATTCGCGATTATTTAAGGGTTAATTAGAATAGGCGCACTTATCGCGGACGGCCGTGTTGTCAATGACAATGCGACAGCCGACGAAATCATTAAAATCGTTTGACAAACTAAAGAGAAGTAGCTTGTTATTTTACATCACTAAAATTGTGTGCGATGTTCGCAGATGTAAGAGTCGATTATGAATTGGTTTTTTTTGCATCGTATAATGTTATGTTTAGTCTGTTAGATTGTTTATTTAAATGTTTGTAATTGCCCTGCTTACTTAGCGTTTTGTTATTCCCCTAACTTTTATTTCTGTTTTCTTTCAAGCATGTCTGCCTCTATAGAATAGGTTACAAAGTACAGAGTACCTGGTACCTAGGCTATACCATTGTATGTATCTGCGCCACACTCCAATAATTATGGACATTGTTCAGGCACAGCGCATGCGCACTACATGATTCCCATATAATACCAAGTCGATTTGTGTCCCGTGCTGTTGTTCCAAGCCAGCTGTTTTCAGGGAATAAATAACGTTGTAGAACTTCTGTTTTCACGTTGGATGCCACAATCAATACATGATTCCCATATAATACCAAGTCGATTTGTGTCCCGTGCTGTTATTCCAAGCCAGCTGTTTTCAGGAAATAAATAACGTTGTAGAACTTCTGTTTTCACGTTGGATGCCACAATCAATACAAGATCTTGATCGATAATCGTTTTCACTATCGTTGCACACCTGGTTGTAGGAGGTTGAATTTTGCATTCTATAAAGTGTTGCCTCTTTAACGCCATCTTCGTTTCCATCAAGTTCCCAACGCCATGAGAGGCAGTGACCCATATCGAAAGGTCGTCACCTTGTCGCGACCGAACTCTAGACGCGACGCCCATCCAAGGTTATGCAACACGTGGACTCGCTATTAACCGTTGGCCTTCCCGTGTCCAAAACGTCAAGTGTGGAGTGTATAGACAGACAGCTCTGAGCAATATGATTTGCACATTCAAATTACAAGCAAATTAGTTATTATTAATATACATCAAGGCAACACTTGTTGCATAATTTCTATCGACATAACACATTAATAAGTGAGATAACGTAATTGCATTTCTGCTCTCTGTAAAAAAACTATAAAAGGCATCACTGAGGCGGCGCACTTTATTGTCTCCCTGATCATATGATTAGACGCGATCCATGTTGTTCACAGAACATGTTGACAACAGTAGAATCCAAGAGATTTGAAGGAGATAACATTGTAATGTTTAAAATAATGAATGGTTATGGTTCAACTCACACGGGCAGTGCAAATTGCCCACGTGAAAGGCTTTAAAAACCCTGAACATACATAATGTAGAAGAACTAGAACGCAAGATGTAATTGTAGTAAAGGGACATTGGACACGTTGTGTAATTAACTATTCATGCTCACGATAAATGAATGACTTGAACATAGTATCTACTGATTGTGCAAATGCTATAGCGGTATGAATATGTTTCAAAACAGAATTATTCAACATAGTTAGACTATCCAATATGTCGTTGGTTTCCTTGCCCACATGGCATATGGAACTGATATATTTAGATGACAATCGTGCTAAATATCGTGTTACTAAAATTCTCCATATACCCGCAAGACATCCGTTTAAGATGAAACGTTTAAGATGAAACGGAAAATATGGTACAGTTGCAACTGGTCTCAACATGACGCTTAGGTTGTTAAGAAATTGTTTCTTTACCCATTTAGCTGATTGATCTCGGAATATCAGCTACGTGTTGTTAACATTTTGGTATGCCGACCGATTTCGGACAGGCTCCAGCAATCTATGTAATATGTGTATATTCAATCAATATGGCCATGGCCGTTAGATGACGACACGACAGGTTCGGATCTAGTTCACCATGTATGCACATATCTCACCTGTGTATTATATAATATATATTTTAGTAGTCTGGATTTGTTGCTCAGAACAAAAGCTAACTTTTTGATAAAATGTTTTCTTTTACGTTTCTCTGTTTTCTTCATAATCTGGTGCTAATCTACATTACCTAGGCGAATAAGGTGTGCACCTTCAAATGGATTTCGACGTCAAGCATTAAAACTCAGTATTTTATTTCACAAGCGCACACACGTTTGATTTGCTTCAAACTGTTTGTTCACTGCATGTTTTTGTTTTGCTAAATTGGTCATGGGGTCGCGTCTTATTTCGCGACATGCGAACGCCACTAATCAACAACGGCTCGTAGCCAACCAGTCCGTCAAGCAATTATTTACTTTGCTTCACTCTGGTCATTACGTAACGCGTGGTCACTAGACGGTGGCTGGGGTCGCGGAGGTCAAGCCCAGACTGCAATACAGTCAGGGAAAGACTGGGACGCCGGCCGTATCCCCAGTTTGACCTCTTGTCACTTCCCAGCCGGCGTCGTCACGGGTGGCTGACTCCAAGTGGTGCGTTTTTCGGGAAGCCTTACAAACTGGGAAACAAAGGGGTTTGGGGAGACGCGTGTCCTTGCGTGACGTGGCCTGAATGTCTGGGTAGTAGAGTGGGTTTATTGGGCGTTTCGCTCACCTTTTGTTTTCTTGCCCGACGTGCTGCCCGACGTTGAAGACTCTGCCCGACAGCTGCTCACCTCGCCCCCAAGTGGCGTCGTGTCCATCGCCACCATGGTTTCCGGAGGCACTGGGTACATCGTCTGTCCGTACGGGCCCGCCTCGCAGCGCGGCGGCATCGACCCCGACGGGCCCTGCTGATCCCCGTCAAACCCCGTCTCGTCGTGTGGGAAATTCATTCAATGTTACGCCACCACACGCGTCTCTCTCGCCGTCTCTTGCGTTGGTCTCGTCCAGGGCCGCCGCGCGCTCGCCTCTGTCGACTTCGTCACTTGCCTCGCAAGGACACGCTGGCCAATTCTTCTTGCTTGAGCCAGCCACCAAATGACCCGGCCAGGCTGCTGTGATAAATACGGCCTTGCTGAATGACGTAACGCCGGACAACTGAAAGACAAGGCCACGGACCGTACCACTACTACGAGAGGGGTGGAGGCTTGTTGCGTGCACTGCCAGGTCTGACTGACCGCTGCTCTTTGGTCCAGATACTTGTGGGTGACCGAAATTCTCATTGCGTACTTGTAGTAGATGATAAATATCGCCGTCACTACCTGCGTTGATACAGACATTTCCTTCCTCAAATATGTCACCTTCTACTTTGCAATCTTAGCTACTTTTTATTTATTAAAGATGACATGAACAGCGTGAAATAAAAGTCGTAGATGATTGATTGTATGTGCATTAACTAAATAAGTCATGCAGGTCAAATTTGTTTATTATAAAGTCAAACAAATACGAATGAATCCTCGTAGACCGTGACAAAGATTTTGTCTTCGGCTGTTTCCGTGGCCTGCTGCTTGCGTGACGTAAAAACTACAACTCGAGCTCACGCATAGCCCACGCATAGATAATTATTGTCTCTTGTTGTAGTGGCGTTCAATGATGGTTTATTGTGTGGCATTTGGGTGCTTCAATGGGGATGGTTCTGAGAAGTGTTTTCCTATTTTCCGTCCAAAGACAAAGAACCAGGAATATATATATATATATATATATATATATATATATATATATATATATATATATATATATATATATATATATATATATATATATATATATATATATATATTCTTATTGTATATGTACAAACTACAGTAAAGACCAATACAAAAGGTAAACGTACGCTCTTATATAACGCAGTATCCAGTCCTTGGGACTGCTCAAAGCACTTTACACTTCAACTCCTGACAGACCTGTTCATTCCAACACCATCTCGACTTCCTTGTGAAGCATTCAGCTATGCTGCAGTTATTGTGTGAAGACTATTCATTCACATATCCACCTCTGTCTGAAACCAGATACTCATTTATACAGCTAAGTGAACACAATTTCCAAAGTTTCAAAACGGCAGCAAGACGATTGGAACCCATTTTCCCTCGATTGAGAGCCTGACGTTCTAATCGCTACAGCGCCTCCATACACTCACATCATAACCAAACACAAGTCAACATTGTTGAATTGCTTCATAAAGGCATGCCATATCTGAATTTAATTTTTTGTTTGTCGAATAAAGTAAAATAGATTTTTTTGGGTATATTTTGTCATTGTTTCATAGAAGTCTGTTGTATATATATAAATATATATATATATATATATATAAATATATATATATATATATATATATATATATATATATATATATATATATATATATATATATATATATATATATATATATATATATATATATATATATATATATATATATATATATATATATATATATATATATATTTATGTATGTTTATATATGGATGTTGCTATTTCAGGTTATTCCTGCTTGCACAAACATATCAGTGGGCCAGTACCAAGTCGACCCAGGCATATGGCAGTTTAACCAGCAGGTATGTGGGAACACAAACACTTACTGTGGAGTCGTGTACAGCTGATTCACCGTTGCAGTGCATCAGTGTCTCAAACAATGAGGAAGATAAAATAAAGGTGAAGGAAGAGGATGCAGATGATAATAGCGAGCAAGAGGAAGATCTTGGCTGGGAGGTGGATGAGGGAGAGTTCAGTGATGATGAAGATTTGTATGAAGAGTTAGTCCTAATTTTCTACTACACTGTATTTATCTGGCCATAAGCTGGTTTAGGTCGAAATACACAGATCAAATCAATTACACAATTTCATATAGATGCATTAAGCAGTTTATTTTAAAATGAAGGCATTTTTCTGGTGAACTTGTCATGAATAGTCATTTAATTATGTAAACGGGTACATACATATATACATACATACATACATACATACATACATACATACATACACATACACACTTACACACATACACACATACACATTTACACACATATGCACATATGCACTTACACACATACACACACACTTACACACATACACACATACACACATACATACATACATACATACATACATACATACATACATACATACATACATACATACACTGTACATACACTGTACATACACTGTACATACATACATACATACATGCATACATGCATACATGCATACATACATACATACATACATACATACATACATACATACATACATACATACATACATACATACATACATACATACATACATACATACAAACATATATTTCAGAATATATTCCAGAATATATTCCAGAGATCATCCAGGAAACTTATGACACGAGACGGCTCTACACCTCCTATAAGATGGCAGCTATATTGAGGGAGGAAGCCACCACTGCTAACCTCAAAGCTGTCACCTCCAGCTGCAGAAAAGCAGACAAGGCAGATCTGGTTTTAAGTCATCAAACCTTCAGGCTTGCCAAGAAAAAAACAGTAGATGCGCTGTGTGCTCTACATCTACTGTCAGGCACAGAAAAAAACAGTAGATGCGCTGTGTGCTCTACATCTACTGTCAGGCACAGAAACAAATACACAGAACAGGAGGGGTGAGTAACTATTTAAATTGTGTTCGCTGTGGCTAAATAGGTTAAGTTAAACACGTTTAGTTTAGTAACATTAACACACGATTTTATGTTCTTGTTGTGCACACTACCATAGCATCTTGCACTGATGAACCACAGCATGTTTGGTTACTGTGTGATAACATATAATTAAGATATTGTAGTCACACAGTAGGCCCAAAGCTATGGTGCACCATAACACTTAACAAAATGGGCCAAAACACTGAAGATGTATAATTTACAAATTCAATATGTACAAAAATAACCAAAATGGCTTTGTATTCAGGCATACGTTATGTAATGTTTGATTTATCACACTGTACACAATATCATTAAAAGCAAAATTTAAAGATCTTCAGTGTCTGCAGGAATATTTATAACACTGTTATGCCACATTGAATAAAATAGCTGACTATTTTCAGATACCCATACTATCTATGACATAAGGAACTAAAAGAACTCTTTAACATGTATATAACTATGTAGAGAAATATATATAGCTGGATATTTTCTATTTGTTTAGGTTTTCAGGTAGTGAGAAAATCCTGGCAGGACAAGTGGAACTTGATGACCACATCCACATCTGACAAACATCTAACAATCATATTGCCATGCTTTGTACACAAACCAAGGTTCCAGGCAACACCGAATATCTTATAATTTGGTGGCAATTAACTCTGAACAGTTTTGTATAAAGTGTATCATTTGTTTCAAAATTATATCAAAACAATAATTAATGAATGGTTGGGTTGAAATCTTAATTAAAACAGAACTGTAGACTATCTAGAATTACTCTTGTGGTCTTGACAAATACTTATGTCACCTCACTTATTCACACCAAAAGCTTTGCAAAATGAAAGGTTATGTTTAATATATTTTGGTCAACACTGCAATGATAAAAGTTATGCTTATGATTAGAAGTTAGGTGTCTCATAATAAAAAATATATGTAGCTCATAATTTACCTTTTAACTTGGGTATATGAATATTGCTCACTGGGAAAATCTTTCTTGATTCTTCTAATCATGCATGCCGGTATCACTTTTCTATTACGATGCCCAAGCTTCTTATGGCTCCATCTTGTAAATTTTCTATTGGCAAGATACCTATACAGACTAAAGAGGAAATATGTTAAATATATTAGTATCTATGCAATTGCATTTTCTTCTGACGACTTAAATACTATTTGGCTACTGATTATATTGACAAGTTGACATGTGTGATAAACTTAAGGTAATTAAGTTGTTTGATGCATCTGAAGTAGTAGTATTTCTAAGCAAAGTTCTTGTGGTTTGTATGCATGCAGTCTGGGCATTTGTTTTTATTATGTGCATTTGTTCATGTCAAAAAATAAAGCCATCTAGTTCCCATACAAACTTGTCTTTGCATCACCAGTGGTTTCTGCCTATGTCAACCAGTGATGAATCAGAACAAATTGTCTGTAAAATTTAGAAGCTAGATACATTAGTTCTTGCTTCACTCGCGATTGGCAATAAAATAAGGACAATGTAACTTACTTACCTAGTAACAATTATAGCCACGTCTACCTTTCCAAAGTGAAAAACCTAAAAACATTTAATGGAAACGATGTATTTGTGCTCGGCAGTAGTCATCGCCATAATTTAGGTTTAAGTGGTGTATGTCTATTGTTCACCATCGACTACTGAACGGTCTACCATGCAGGTTTATTGACACATTTTACAATTACACAAAACTGTGTGTTGTTGTGTTACATGATAGTTTTTAAATATGACAATATACAATTAAAATTTTATTAAAAAAAATTATTTCTTGCAAATCACAGTTGTTCCGTGTAATCATGGAACAGCCAAATATTGCCAACTACCATGCACTTGATTATTTAGTGTGAGTATCAATTTGATTGGCTAATTAACAACTGGGCAAACCAGAAGTGTCTCCTAACAATGAAAAGTGGTAAGTGAATCAAAGGAACTGATTCTGGGGGGAGAGGAAGGAAACTGGTGCAAGCTTGGGCTCATGTAAGAAAGTTTCCATATACATATTAGTGCCCTGCGCGGGCCTAGAATTTGATCCCAAGCCCGGCCCGCAATTAGCAGTTAGATTCCAGGCCCGGCCCAGGCCCGCAATAATTTTTTAAGCCCAGCCCAGCGCAGGCCCGCAAACTAGAATTTAGGCCCAGGCCCGGCCCAGGCCCGTCCCAGACCGTGAATGTTTGGCCCAGGCCAGGCCCAGCCTGCAAGTTTCAGGCCCAGGTCTGGCCCATACCCACGGGCCAAAGATGGGTAAGCCCTGGGCCCGCAAGCCCGCGGCCCGCTAAGTTTAGAGAAAATAAACCTATAATCTTATATCAAAGACAAAAAACAAATAAACTGTAAAACAGACTTATTGTTTTATAAAATAAAACACACATATATATATATATATATATATATATACATATATATATATATATATATATATATATATATATATATATATATATATATATATATATATATATATATATATAAATATACGGAATGGGGCATAATATCCTTAGCTCTTATTGGAGTACTACTCTTATGCTGAAGGTCCATAGTGTGCTGGTTGAGTTCTAAAAATCCAGCACCACCAACTTCTTCAAACTTACGAATATCCTGAAGAAAAATTTCTTAGTTTCATTACTATTAAATATGATAACATTTGTTATATTTGGCTTTAATGTATTGGCTTATGGTTAGGGTAGGAGATTTGTTTATCTAACCCTGACTTAACCCATATGCAAGCCATAACCCCAATTTATATTGTTAACTGAATTAGCTCAATTAAGTTAAAAAAAATTAATATGATATTTCAATTAAATGTCACCCAATGGCACTGACACCCAGTGGCATTTCCAGCAGGCCTGCAGTCACTAGCCTGAGACAGACAGGTTCAGACATGTGTGAATTAGCACAAGTGTGAATGAATTAGGACTGGGGAGAAATACCAATTACCAACTGGGTTGGGTACTGGGTAGTGGGCTAGTGGCCTAGTGGGTACTTGGCAGTGGGCAGGTCATTCAGGTGGGCAATGTTTGGAGGGAAGACCTAGACAATAGAATGTCCACTGGTAGGGTCAAAGGGTGATAAATTGATGGCTAATCATGGCTTGATTGCCTCTGCAAATATTTCTAAAGTAAACATTTGGGGCTGGCTACTTCCAGCCAACTGAACTTATGGGGCCATTGGATTCCATGCAAGGTCTCAATTTGCAACTATAATACTAAAGAAATAAACTTTTATTAACCGGAATTACAATTTATAATCAGTTTTTATTAAAAAATAAAGTAATAATCGGTGTTTTGCATGAATATTTTTATTATGTCCAGGCCCAGCCCAGGCCCGGCCCGGCCCGGCCCGCTCAAACTAGGCCCAGGCCTGGCCCAAGCCCGATGTGTTTAAATTGTTTTCAGCCCAGGCCCGGCCCGGCCCGGCCCCGCAGTATGTAGGCCCAGGCCCGGCCCGGCCCGGCCCGGCCCGGCCCGGCCCGCGAAATTATGTAGAGGCCCGGCATACATATACGGCGTACCACATACCAAATCAAACTTTGACGAACACTAAGCTATGTACTAAATGATTAATCATTGCATAACTTATACAACCCTCGGAAACTCCTGCGCAAGCCCTAAAATGGGATGTTTGGAATAAACCTCTTCAGACTTCAGGCTCTCGTGATAACAACAAAACGGCGGCGCCACATCACGGAGTCTGGATAATTGAGTCTAAAACGCCAAACGATAGTGGCGCCACATTGTGGATAAAGAACCCGCTATATCACCCCTAGTGAACGTGGCAGTGGCTTCGAGTGTGATGCGTGCGTATCAACGTTAGAAAAAAGTCGGAGATCGATCTGATTTATTTGTCCGTAGTACGTGCATTTCTCCCAACTCGACAACACAATTGCATAA
>OY759271.1:25570912-25590912 GCA_963662155.1 Lamellibrachia columna | reverse complement strand
AGAACATGTTTCATTACAAACTGATGCAGTAGTAGAGAACACGTCTCTAGCAACTTGCGAGTCAGTACGTTTGACAGTCGTCTCAATTTTACTAGACGAGCCCCGTTTCGCGGGTGAATTTCCTAACGAATTCACGCTGCCCGTAGATGTCCAAATCTGGAGCCCCCATCTTCTGGTCTTCTCCAGGAATTTGACGAGAGCGGGTCGAGGGTCAAAGTAGGCGGTGCCCACAATATTCAGTGTCACAATGAGGCGGGCGTTTCTCGTGTCCTCACCCATGCTGGTGCGGTGATTGTCGACAACGAGGTTGTGGTGGCTCACAATCCTTTCGGTCTGCATAGAGTGTGGACTCATGCAAGCCAGAGATGCCAACTCCTTCTGAACTGAACCTGTGGTGACTGGCAGAAGTTGCCGCAATCTGACAGTAATCTTACAAACGAGATCACACCCATCAGGCAGTAACGGCACATTCATCATGTTCTCACATTGCTCGGCTGCCCCGTCCGCAAAGTCAGAAGCTTCGTCTGGAAAAAGACGCCTGACGACACGCACGCCATGTTCAACGAATTATCCCAGGTTGCGTGATATCACCAACCCCTTCATATCTTTGATGACGTCCTCCTGCTCCGGGTGGATGCGTTCAGAGAGGTATTCGTGGGATGCTTGCACGACCTCCAGCCTGATTGCTCGTGCATTACGGCGGTTCGTACAAACGAACTGATGGTTGGACTTTCGCTGTGTTAGGTCCTCACTGGTGCTATCGGTTGGGCAACTCTCTTTCTCCTCTCTTCTTCCCGGGAATGGTCCATCCCTCATCAATCTCAACTTCTTGACGGCAGCGCCAGTCACAGTGAGAAGATCGCTGATGAACAAATCACTCCTTTGCAACTTCTTCTGGAGTGTTCCAAATATCTCCAGGATGTCGACCATCAGTGAGGTGATCCACTTCTGTTGGTGGTTCCAGATTCTCAGAAACCCTTTGGCTTCAGCCTTCTCCTTTCTATCGCTGGTACTTTCTGGTCCTTGCATCTGTTCCCACACATTAATGCAGACTGGTGGGTTATTCAGCACAGCATCCACCAGCTGCAGCTCGTGCTGGGCAAACCTGACATCGTGGTGCCAGGGGAACTGTTTGACATTCCCGGCTTGCGCTGACAACATCTTCATCCTTCTCGGCGTCCGGAAGAATCGTACGAGCCCCAGTAGATTAGACTTCCAGATGCCCAGCTCCGGTATGGTGCTGACGACCGACTCAATGGCTAAGTCCGACCGGTGAGCAGCACACCAGAAAGTTGCCAGACCTCTCTGCACTTGGTCAGCAAGCAAACGCCATAACCCACCTTGTCTGCCAGTGTTTGCCGATTCGCCGTCAGTGGTGACACCGACGAGCTTCGTGTCTTTACCTCCGGTCAGATCCAAAGTTTTGTTCACCGCTTCCAGTAGTCCAAGGCGGCCGTTCTTCTCTGGCGAATGCATGACGACGAACACACTCGGTACGCTACTATCACTATTAGCCATCCGTCCACTTACAAACTTGTGGTCCAACATTTGCCTGTCACAGCTGCCATCAATCTGCACACGTGCATCGGTTGAACATTTGAGACAGACGCACTTTCTCTAGTTCGTATATGACATCCATCATCTGCTTGTAGTAGTTCGGATCCCTGTAGTGTAGATCGCTAGACGCAGGCGTGAATGGAACAAATTCCACATCTGCGCCATTTTGTCGCATAGTGGCCAACAGATGGTTCGACGCCAAACAAGCCAGAGATCGCATCGGCCACGATCGGGCGGAGACCGTTTCGATTAGACAGTCATTGTATACGTCGACGCCCATTCGCAGAAACATCGCAAAAACAGTCTTATTGTAAGCAGTGAGTGCGCGTAGCCATGGATGCGACGTTGTGCACTCTTCCCAGGCTTCGTCCATCTTCTTCTTGCTTGTAGCTGCCATGTGCGGTTCAGAGGTCATATGGTCAGCTTATCACTACAGTCCGTCCTGACGCCTCTTGCGATTGGCATAGTGCCATTTTAAGAACTTTTCTTTGCCATCTCTTCATACTCCTGACATGTTGTGCATAGAATGTGAGCCCTTGTTCGGCCACATTTTTTTGCCGAATATGAGCGAAGCTCGGGGAATTTGTTGACAACATCTGCAATAGTTAACGGAATTCCTTTGTACGTCGGTGTGCGGGAACTTGACGGTCTCTGGTGTGAAGTTGCGTTGTCGGTTTCCAAGTGTCTGGGTAAGGTGGTGATCTTTGTCGCCAGGAGTGTGATGGCAGTGGACGGATCATGGCTGCTTGATGAACTGGTTATCGGGCGAGAACACGACGAAGGCAGTATCTCTACCACTGGTGGTACACTTTATCTTTGGGAGTGTCATCAGATGTGATCACAGCGGACGGATCATAGTTCCCTGGCTGCATTGTGGGTATTTCTGGCAATGAGTCATTGAGGCTGCATCGAAAAATTGTGTCCTAGGAGTGGACATTTTGCGGCAGATTTCTGTAGCCCTTCTTGTCTTCGTTTTGCATTTCTGTCTCTCTTAGGCATGACTGGCAGGATATCGACCTGGACAAATTAAATGGTTAAATGTAATAACTAACTCAGGAAAAGCATGTCTATTTGAAACACTTGTATAGTAGAATAACAATCCGAGCGGCGACATGCTCTAGACTCTAGACACAAATATAATGAAGATATAGGCTTAAGGCAGAAAAGAGAGTAATACAAAACATGCATACCACATCTATCAATGAAATAGTTGGCTAAGTACATAACAAATCAAAATATAGAAAATACGTACTTCCAAAACTGACATGTGCAAATGTTGATTACATTTTATGTTAATATGTGCACCACCAACTTTTGAGTAACAATTTTCCAAAGTTGATGTCCCTGCTGACCGCCAACTATCCATCTCACATGTAGAACTCTATCAACTACTCATACATTTTAAAGTTTATTTGTTTAGTATGTATACAATATGCTTATTTGAGTTATCATGCTTAAAAATTCGATTTCTCAAAGATGCGGAGAATGAATTGGCTCGGTTACTGCCTCAATCAAAATCTACCCTGACAGGTTTATGGCTGTTATGATGTTTGTATCATCTTACCTACAAGAGGGATCATTATTAAAATGTGATTATTTTGTGATATTTGTTAAACGTTTCCAATTGCTTTCGTTGGACACTAAACACACTTTGCCAGGTTTATTTATTATTTGAAAAAAAAAACAGCCGACTGTCAGGTTGTTGATACATCGTTAATCCCCGCCCGCTCGCTCTCGACCAGTGGTAATAGCGAATGGGCGTGGTTTAGTCTCGCCTGTGCTATACCGGGTATACGTTTCGCAATTTCGCGGCCAGGACACCGGTTTATGTTAACAGCTATTTCAACATCACTGTAAAGAACTGGATTGCACGCGGCTCAATCGTGTAAAATGTGATGACACATCTTGTTGAATTATACACAATTGAAACAAACAGTATCATGCAGGTACACATATTTACATATACATAATCATTAGCTATTCTAGAACCGGAACACTGACGTCATAAGTAAACACTTCTATGGCTATGGTATGGCTATGCCAAAGCACGTTTTCAGTTCTTCGCATGAACTGTATGAAGAAGCCATTCGGCAATATGTCACTGTTATTGCTATGATGCTATTACATTCCCATATCAATAAATTGATCTTTTGTAGACATATTACCCTTCTTTAACTTTGGAACTTTTTGATTTTGCCACCAATGAAAATTAACTAAAACACACTAACAAAAAGAATACAAATTAAGACCTACATTAATACAAGGGGCTGGTTAAGGAGAATGGGGGCACGCATTGGGGGGGGGCAAGTTGGTTTGACTGGGGGAGCAATTGAAAGGGCTGGGGGGGCATTGCCCCCCCCCCACTTTGTATGTTAAAAAACGCCCTGACGAATAGTCAATGTATATATGGCCTATAGTATAGGCTATAGTCACAGCGTGGTTGAATGCTTACCAGTGAAATCGAGTTGGTATATTGGAATGAACAGTACGTCGTAGACCTGCCAGGGGGTGAAGTGTAAACTAAGTCTAAGCTAATTAAGGCTAAGCCTAAGCGCTTTGAACAGTCCCAAGGGCAAGGTCAAGGAATAGATACCCTGCCATAATTTAAACATGGGTCATGGGCGTACCACACTGTCACTGGCCACAGCCCAGAACCCAGGTAGATCAATCATGTTTTGACTGTATCATGTGGCAAGTACTTACAATTATTGGGTATTTACCACAAAGCGTTATAACGTAAATACATACAAAAGAACACAATCTCATTTTAATGCATAAACATTAGACAGGTATTTGTAAAGTAACGCCACATGGCAGTCGTGGCCGAGTGGTTAAGGCGATGGACTAGAAATCCATTGGGCTCTGCCCGCGCAGGTTCGAATCCTGCCGACTGCGCATTTCTTTTGATCTGGTTTCTTTTATTTTAGTAATTTTCTTTTTTTGGTATTTTAATTTAGTCTTCTTTATTATTTAAAATATGACTAACTGTTGACATTATTTTAATTGTTACGGTTTACTGTTTAAATGTGTTACAAGTGTCGCCCTCTCATGGGGTGACCACTTGTGTATGCTGACATCTAGCGGACAAACAAAACTAACCATAACATACAACATATCTATGTTCGCTCGCCAGATTAACTAAACAATTTGTTGTTTCGTTGTCTTTTCATCCCTTATATTGCTACATGTCTTGTATTAGAACTGGGAGACCATAATTTTATTACAATTATCTATTTATTTGTATTAAATACTTAATTCTTGAATGTGGCAAATCAGGAAAGATCAAAAATCTACTCATTGGGATATAATGCTTTCAGTTCACTCGTATAAATAAATAACGTCCCCGCGACAATCGATATTACTCGATAAGATAGTTACGCTGACTGGTGCCAAGCAGTACTGCGAAGCCAGAAGTGATCGCCATCTGGGTGCGAGTATGTGCGTCTTTTTCCTTTTTCGTTATTATATTTTCAATCTGGAAACGAAAAAGGCACACAGTGTTCGATTTTTATTTTTAATTTGCAATAAACAAATCGAAAAACGAATGCTAACTGTCATACGCCGTTTTTGTAATATAAGTTAGAAAAACAACAAAAAGATGCATCAAACCGTTTTATCGTTTTCACTGCGTCAAAACGAAAAATTAAAAGCGGCCACACACATAATGAATGCACCTTGTATAACGTATATAACATACATAGCATATACATGTATGCATGCATACATGCGTGCGTGCGTGCGTGCGTGCGTCCGTGTGCGCATGTATGCACGCATCATGTATGCATGCATGGTATGTATGTGTGTGTGTGTGTGTGTGTGTGTGTGTGTGTGTGTGTGTGTGTGTGTGTGTGTGTGTGTGTGTGTGTGTGTGTGTGTGTGTGTGTGTGTGTGTGTGTGTGTGTGTGTGTGTGTGTGTGTGTGTGTGTGTGTGTGTGTGTGTGTGTGTGTGTGTGTGTGTGTGTGTGTGTGTGTGTGTGTGTGTGTGTGTGTGTGTGTGTGTGTGTGTGTGTGTGTGTGTGTGTGTGTGTGTGTGTGTGTGTGTGTGTGTGTGTGTGTGTGTGTGTGTGTGTGTGTGTGTGTGTGTGTGTGTGTGTGTGTGTGTGTGTGTGTGTGTGTGTGTGTGTGTGTGTGTGTGTGTGTGTGTGTGTGTGTGTGTGTGTGTGTGTGTGTGTGTGTGTGTGTGTGTGTGTGTGTGTGTGTGTGTGTGTGTGTGTGTGTGTGTGTGTGTGTGTGTGTGTGTGTGTGTTGTAGTTGCTGATCCGTGTCACAGTGACCCGTGTCGTGGCGGAGGGCACTGCGAGAGAGACGGCGATCTGTATCGACGTCACTGCTGCACATTGGGCTATGTTGGTAAGAACTGTGAAAGTAACAATACATGTTTAATCAGTTACTAATTAGAATCCAACTAGTTGTGGTCATTTCACAATTTAACTATGTAAGTGCACGAAACTCGAGGTTACGAATGTTCTCAGCGTAGAGCTATTCCTGTGGCATTATTACAGCGGATAATGTTATTCCGATGACACTATTACAGGGCATACATACTATTATATCATCCTCGTTAATTTAACCGAGTGTATAAAATACTGTGAATGCTCCGAGTCAGCGATTGCCAAATGAACCAAAGTTCACGAAAGGTCACGAACTGCCTCATAAAGGGATAATGTCGCAAGTTGTGTGTGTAGTGGACGCGCAGTGGACGAATAGTGGACGCCGTAGTGGACGCGTAGTGAACGCATATTAAATGCGTAGTGGACGTGGTAGCTCTGCAGTAAGAGAAGACCGGGACTCGAGTCCACGAAACGACGATATAATAATGACGTCATTTACAGTGTGTCGAGATTGTTTCCATGCACACAAACGTACGGATTACTGAAGAAAACGGATTATCGGAGAACGGATAAAGGAGACATGACTGTATAATGGCACTGCGTCCCACTGTTTGGGATGTAGACTCCTACATAAAACAGAGTAACTATGTAAGTGATGGATCTATCTGTTATTGGTGATACCGACACCCCCATAACTAAAAGGGGGTTGAGGGGGTTTCCGATCCCTTCCATTTGCCCCCGTCAACCCAAGTTCACTTTTCCCTAAGCCCGACCGCCCCTCTCCACAAGTGAGAAAATGGATCCATGGAGTTTTCACACTTAGAGGTGATTTAAGAAAAAACATTAATGAAAAAGCACAAACAGTTATCTTTGCCATAACTCCCTCCGTCCTCCCTAAATAGTACACGCTCTTTTAAAGTTTCAGCCTTTCAACCGCTAAACAGAATAGGTCGCGAATCACGGGGTCTCGGTTTATTCAGCGAAAGATTGCCAGTCTTCACTGATTAACTACTATTACCAGTTTATATATATATATATATATATATATATATATATATATATATATATATATATATTATATATATAATATAATATATATTTATACACTATATAATATATATATATATATATATATATATATATATATATATATATATATATATATATATAATATATTATATATATATATATATATATATATATATATATATATATATATATATAGTGTATACATATATATTATATTATATATATATATATATATATATATATATATAGTAGATCCTTTCTCTCTCTCTCCCTCCCTCCCTCTCTCCCTCTCTCCCTCTCTCTCTCTCTCTATTATATATATAATATAATATATATTTATACACTATATAATATAAATATATATATATATATATATATATATATATATATATATATATATATATATATATATGTATAATATATTATATATATATATATATATATATATATATATATATATATATATATATATATATATATATATATATATATATATATATAGTGTATAAATATATATTATATTATATATATATATATATATATATATATATATATATATATATATATATATATATATATATATATATATATATATATATATATATATATATATATATATATATATATATATAGTAGATCCTTTCTCTCTCTCTCCCTCCCTCCCTCCCTCTCTCCCTCTCTCCCTCTCTCCCTCTCTCTCTCTCTCTCTCCCTCTCTCTCTCTCCCCCTCTCCCCTTCTCTGCCTATCTCCCTCTCTCCTCGCTCTCTAAAATAATAATTACACCCCCAAATAGTTGTAGTCGATGGCACGCCCACGGAACGGCGTATCGTTTGTAACAACCGCCTCATGTGACCGCGTGGCAAAATGAGAAGATTGCGTCATGACGTGTTTACGGCCTTTTGCGGAGTCGAACTCTTCTGACGAAGTCGATTACGTAATGACGCAGTTTGATAGTCAGATGGCTCACGTCAATTCAGGTGAATACTGGGTGACTACTCAATGACCAACTGCTCTAGGGAGACGTATGGACGACGTGGTGGTGGGGCAGCGTTCAGTAATCATTACACATTTCATTAATCTGATTTGCGCAGTCGAATTTGCGACTAGCGTCAAATAAAAAACGTTGATTGTGTCTCCATACTAAATCGTTCTGTTTTGTACATTTGATAATAATTAATCAGTGAAGACTGGCAATCTTTCGCTGAATGAACCGAGACTCCGTTATTCCCGACCAATTCTGTTTAGCGATTGCACGGCTGAAACTCAGTAGGTATTTTGCTACATTTCTGGTTATAGGTAAATGGAGACGCAACTCTTGCTATGAACATATAGAACGTCTATATTTAAAAGAGTGTGTACTCTTCTGGGAGGACGGGTGGGTTATGGCAAAGAGTACTGCCTGTGCTTTTGTGTGAATGGAAACAATCTCAACAACTGTAAATTTCGTCATTATTCCGGGTTTCACTAATCCGCACACTTCGTTAATCCAACCAAAACCATTGGTAACCAGAATGTGTGGATAAACGAGACTTCACATGGCAATATTACTGATGCACCACTTTCATCGCATGACGAAGCATGAATAATTGCATGTATGGACTAATAGTAAGGTTTGCTTCACATCACAAAACGGTTGTAACTGTCACCGGTACTATGCGGCACATCACAAACGTACACGCGTAAACAATAAACTGCATAAAGTAACTGACACATACATATATGTCTCGTTAACAAAATTAGTTGCCCACAAAACATGCTGCGGAAATTCAACGCCTAGTCAACCAACACGCGTGTGTCCGGTTTAATCTATAACGTCATCTGCTTGTGTACACAGCAGTAAATAATATTCCCAGAGCGGCGTCTATACAGATTCTGAGCCGGTCCCCTAACGCTTGTCCGCGCAACGTGGCGTTTATTGGGAGGAGTATTGCATAATAGCGCTTGTAGGCTGACCGGCGTCCGGCATCGGGCCTGGCCTGACCACACATCTCCCTGGCCCGGGTCAGCGGAGAGAACTCGTCACCATAACAAAAGGGGCGAGTGGGTGACCACACGGACTGGTCAGCGGACAATTGAGGCTGCCCGTGCCTTGGGTCCTTAAGGAGAAGACGATGGCGCGACCAGGTAAGAAAGATACATATTCCATGATATATGTACACAGTTGACGGCGGGGAGGAAAGGGTTTGCGGGAACGGGGGCCAAAGGGACGGGGAGAAATCAGCCATGTAGAACTACCCATCGGTCAGAATTCAGGTCAATGTGCTGGGTATGGTTATAAATAGAGCGGCAGAATCTAACAGAGACTGCAGTGTTTCGTGTTGTTGTCGTGGGTGGAAGGGACGACGAACGATTCCATTAGTCGGATCATTAGTAACCGACGCAGGTACACTGGCGCAGGTATGTGCCGAAGACGTTCACATCAGACGCACAAGTGCAACTTGTTCTGGTAAGTAAAATGCTAGATGCATCCCGATTCAAAAACGCAGAACGCAATGTTTGGAAGTCGCGTAAGCCTCTTGAAGTTACAGTTAATTGTGTAGAAATACAACTTGAATGTGTCGTGTGACAATACGGTTAGTACATTTACTATGTCATGTTAACTTTGTTGCGAGTTATTAGGCGTTGTTCCCCTATCTTCATTGTGTAATAAGGTCTTCGGTGTGATAATGCGGACGACAGTAGTAGTTGTTTGCAAACTTTTGTATAATCCTTAATGTTGTTGTGGTGGGTTTTATAACTTTTGTTGTCGCATGCATTTATTCCAAATGCAGACACAATATTATAAACAACGATTCGTATAAACAATACAAATCAAACAAGCTACATTTCTGAAGATAGCACACATGCAGTGATTCCGAAACAATTAGAACTTGTTTTAGCCATAGCAAATGTAAAATAGGAATTGATCGTATCTACTACGTGATCTGACGTCAGGTGATTGTGGTGACAGTGTCAATTGTCCTTGAATTATTAAGCTTACACGTGGAGTAATACAAGCTGTCACGCGTCCAACAATTTCATTCATTCTTTTTACGATTCTTATTAATCTGCTACCAGCTGCTTCGGCTTGCAAAGTGTAATGTTATCATAGATGAACGCGGACAAAGTGTAATGTTATCATAGATGAACGCGGACAATATACACAAGACTAATAAAAAAAAAACGGTATTACTGATATTTTAATTCCATGATTTCAGACAAGTGTAAACAATATTATTAGTTAAGAAATTTTAGTTCAGTTAAGTACACGAAAGAATAATTAGGTGATATATTTGATATCGGCTAGGTTGTACATGCTGAATACCTTGTAACTTAGGAAAAGAAAAAAATGGACTGAGTTTGTATGCGACCAGTTAAATCGTCGTTTGAGTTAGTAATTATGATGATATTAATTGATGGAATTGTTAATGGAATTCTCACACAAAAGGCAGCTTAGTTGGCTGATTAGTTTAGTTCTGGGCTCTTGACAAAGACAAAATACTGATCTCTCCATACGACATAGTCGTTTACATGCGATTGCGAACGTATTTGACAGTGAGATGTGGACCACAAGGTGTGGACCACGAGGTGTAGAATCCGGGATAACATACAGTGGAGTCTATCATATGTACGTTATTTTCCCCTAAAAAAGAGAAGCCTTCAAAATCATCGTAAAGTCTGTAGTATTCAACATTTCGCCGATGTTGCTTGGAGAGCAAGTTTACATTTCAGTTACACGTAAAAGTAAAATTTTACTATTGATGAGAAAAAAGAGCGCACAGAAGGTGTCGACTGTTTGTGAAACCTGACATTTATCAAGAGTGAGAATAAAGAATTTTTTTAAGACAGTGCTTTTTTGTATTTTTTTGCTTTTATGTTTTAACACTGACGCTACCACTGCAATGAATATAACGTAATACATTCAAATATATCAAACAAATACGTTCCATGTTAACTATACTACAAATACAATATATCATTATGATAAACATTACCATATGTTCACGTTATCTATAATAAATCCGCCACACGAATCCCCTTATATTACAAATAAAATCACGGGTAAACCACACATAGAAATCAGACGAAAACGATACAACTATTACTCACCGGGATTCGCAAATTGGACATGTAAGCTGACTAGATTCATTATACAGGAAGTTAAACAAATCTATTGCAATCCGCAAATAGACAAATCGTGTGACACATTTTCAACTTAACTACCATTGTGACGTCATAGCACGCGCCAGATGGAAATTCGATTATGGCTTTGTCCAGCTGTCATATTAGCGTTCGCCGACAGCTGCATCAAAGTACTAACAACGGATAGCGGCCACTGGACGATGAGGTCATCCAATGAATCAACTGCTTTCAAAGCATACTACAGCTGACGTAGAGAAATGGACGAGGCAAGTGGATATTCGCAATTAACACGTCTTGCGTCGATATCAATCAAGAGTCAAGACGCCGCTGCAATGTCTCCGTCACTGCGAACATTTCGAAATACGTTTCAGATTAACGATTTTAGAAACAAGTGTATTTAATATTGAAAGATTGTGAAGATAATGACATAAATATTCGTTTTCTAACACAAGGAAGGTGGAATGACTAGATAAAAAGAAGTAGTGTCAGTAAAGAACAGGGTAGATTATATCATAACAAAATGTCTATTGATTGGGCAAACGTAATGAGTGTCGCTATGCTTAGAAAGAAAATGTACATATATCTGATAACACAGACGAACAGTAATTGCTGTACTCTTGACAACCCAATTACTTCCTTGTCCACTTGTCTTCTGGGAGCGTTGATTTGCATGGGAATCTTGTTTAAAGTTTTGCGTTCTCACAATCTATCTACCGCAGTCCTGGTCGCGACGTCCGCCTCTTGGGTTCAGCCTACTGTTACGTTTCCCATTGGTGACCATGTTAACGTTTTGCACGATTATAAGAAAACGTGACCATCAAAAATTCTGAAACTTCATTCCTGCCGTTGTCATCATCTCATTGACATGCTAGTCGAGTTTTGTCAAAATCACATATTTCTAACACTCTTAAAACGGCTGAACGTGCCATACCCGTCAATATTTACCAATTTCTGCATAAATTACTACGCACACGTGCCTTGTGGCGAAAAAATTGACAAAAATCCTTCCGCCTATTTAAATCATCTAAAAATCCACGGTTACACTGCTAACATGTTCTACCAGCAAACTTGCCAATGTGTCTGCTCAAATGCAGTTATGTCAAATGATATGATTTTTTTTAATTACACTTATCTAAAATTACTGTGCCCTACATTCGTGTGTAACACACCAGGAAGTCTAACTGAGGCATGATCCCTCTTGTGATTCTACCGCCCTCTTTGGTAATGCACTCCTGTCGCCCTGTATCGCCATGTGGATCTCATTCGCGATTGGCGTGGTAGCGAAGTGGTTAGAGCGTTTCAAAGCTCGAGTTCCTTACCTGCATGAATGAGTACACGGCTACAGACGGTGCTGGAATATCTTGAACTACCTTTCGCGCAGTAAGTGCTGCGTGGTTGAAAACTATTTCCCTGTACGTTGAGTTGATGTAGAAATGAATAGGTATACAAACGGTGGAACGTGAAGCGGTTTGAACCGTCCCGCGAACTGGACACCACGGTATCCTAGAATATAATATGTGCACGTGTCCTGCCTTTAGCAACAAGTAGTAACTATTCACTATCTTTCATTTCACGTGCTTCTTCTTCCAGGTGTCCTCCTATTTTCACCACCAACGCCCTGTCGTTATATCTTCACTTACACAGATTTTCTCCGCAACCTGCACTTTCTCTTTCAGTAATAATGTAACCAATGCTGTTTTAGTTTAATGACTTTGATGTTTTGACTATGGTGGTTCCGACCCCGCACCCGAGTGACGGGCGGCAGTAAATCTGATAATTACATATCCGCTGCGAAGAACTCTACTACGACATCTACTAAACAAGACGGATAACTAGAAACAATAAAGTAAATGACAAACTACGATTCACCAAAGAGAAGACCCTTATAAAAATATACCATGGTAAATGCCATGGTATACCATGATGTTTTGAAACAGGTAAATCATGGTAAATCATGGTAAACCATGGCAATTCATGGTAAACCATGGTAAAGTACCATGATATGCCATGTAGACTGTGGTAAGCCATGGTGCTTTGAAACAGGGAAGCCAAGCTAAAATGCCATGGTGTTTTGAAACAGGTAAACCATGGTATGCCACAGTTTACCATGTAATGTCATGGTTTACCATATAATACCATGGTATACCGTATACCATAGTATATTTTCATAAGGGGAGTAAACCGTTGTCAAGCTGTTTGGAAACATGCATAGAAAGAACGCGTCATCAGGAGGGCTTTGTGAAAGTTGATACCCGCGTTGCTTGGAGCGACTTGTTTTACGACATCCGATGCGGCAATGTTATTTAATTGCTGCTACGCCACCAAGCTGAGTGTGTTTAAACAATGGGCCAGATTAGCTGATTATTTAATTAGTTTATAACAAGTGTAGCTCTGCAATCCCGTACAAAGAAATTCCACAAATTGACATCAGAAACACCGAGTTGTATTACCTCCGAAATGTACGATCGACTGTGTAATTGTAACGAGTTATTTGTTGTCGTTTTAAAGCAAGACCGGATGTGCCACCAGTCCGCTGAAACTACAGCCACGAATCCACAAACATCGCGTGCGTCCAGGAATACATACATGCATACACACGCAGGCACCCACACCCTCGTTCACACATGCACTCTTGCATAACCACTGAAGGTTACTTCGGGGCTGTTACGAGTGACCTTGATTAAGCCGTCGTGAAAGGCCACGCGAGAGTAGTTCCACAGTGGGAGTGCTGGACACTGTTATCTCGGCTCAACGCGGCAACCGCAGCGGCCCGTTATGTCCAGTTATGCAACATTCTGAGCCGGACACTGTAATCACAGCCGGCAATGGTAGCAGCTGACCAGAGCTAGTTGACCGAGTCGACCTGTCCAGTGTTGAACCGACGCCGTGGCCTGGTTCCAGTGGCCCCACGATCGCCCCGGTCAGTTGGATGACCGCCCACCGGTGTTGATTGATAACACTGTAGTTGATTCGTAATACAGTCACTACAAACTGTTGTACAATGGTCGAACATTAAACCTCCATCCTCGACTCATTTACCCGATCGCAAAACCAGGTTCGTTGATGTTCAAATCAGAAGCGCGTGAATAGTTTGAGTAATACACGCAGTTGGTTTAACAAAATATGCACACTTTTGTTAAAAGGACTCCTTGTGTGAAATCATCGAAATAGTTGACTTTGATCGACAGGTCAGGTAACTTAAAAGTGTGAATAACCTTATAATATAAAGAGCCGGACCACTTTTGCTATTTTTGCCGAATTTTGACCGGATCTAGTGAAAAATAATTTAATAGTTTGTCCGATGGTGTCATAAACACATTTGCACACTCGAGCTGGCGTGTCGCAGTGGGTGCTAGATAGGTTTGATTTGTTCGCGATATATTGATCTAACACGAGATGATTGAACAACTTGAACCTAGGAATGACCTTTAAAAAATGGTGTGCGTAAAACTATTAATATAACAATTATCAACAAAAATGTATTAATATATCTCAATGTACTAGCAAATTAGTAATTCATGTGGGTGCCCTTAGCTGGACTAGGCCGAGTGTCCACCTGCTTGCCTAGAACATTGTGCTATTTACTATTTTAATGTATTAGCTGCATCCTGAACGATCTATTTAATAAGGACAGTATTATCTGATTGGTCTGGAAGAGTAAAATAGCCTGCATGTGGTAATTATGACAACGTGTGATATTAAAAACGTGGTGTAGAGTAGTGCAGAAAAACGATGAAAGGCTTAACAAAAGTAAGCCGTGAAAAACTGTTCTTCCTGGACCCAATCTAGATTCAACGGTGTGAGAGATAGTTGTGCCATCTAGCGGCAACTAATTGGGTTTAATCTTGAGAGTATCACTTCTACAAAGTGCACGGACCAGTGACAAGTAACATTTATAATTGTTAACTTATCTAACCAGTCTTACGCAACATTGTCCACGACTGGTTCTCAGTGAGACGAATGGTCGGCAAATTCGGTTGTGTTGGTAATAAACACGAACACACCGGTCGATAATGGCTGCTGCCTGCAGCGCCTTATGCCCGTCGGAATAATGCAATTTTTGTATGGCATTAATTCAAAATTGGTACAAGACAATGTGTTATCGTCGTCATCATGTAGCAGCAGTTAGGCTGTACATTAGAGTATGTTGTACATTAGGCAGTACATTAGAGTATGTTGCAAGCAACCATTGAGGCTACATTACAAGGATCGAGGTAAGCTGAAAAGCATACAAAGACGAGCAACTGAAATGATCCTGGAAGTGGAGATTGATAGAAATATGTTCCGTCAAATTTCAGAAATGTAGAGGACCCGAGACCACGAATTGCCTTTGGTGTATATTGAACACAAGAAACCATAGAGGACGAAAACATGTTACTTTATCTTGCGTTCAATATAGACTAAAGGCAATTCGTGCTCTCGAGTTTTTCTACATCCCTGAAATTTGACGGAACATATTTCGATCAATCTCCAACGCTCGTAAACTATAGTGATATAATCCTTACACTTCCAGGATCATTTCAGTTGCTCGTCTTTGTATGGACGAAACCATATTACTTAAACTTTTGATGACCATGTAGATGCTATCAGAATGTATTTTGAGACATAATTGCCAGATACGACAGTTTGGGCTATATGTAGTTCAATGAAAAATGTTGGCTTCTGGGAAAACCAATGCATGCATGTTATCGTCGTGCAAACACCGCCTTCAGCATGTTCGCTGAATGGAAATTTTTTTATTATTCAAAAGCGTCACCATCATTTTCATTAGTACTATTACTGTTAGTAATATATTCGCCACCGAAATTCCATGTTTCAGTTATGCAACATTTTATTTGCAGATGTCTGCAAACCCAAATACTGAACTGTTGGCGACAGAAAAGGAGAGCCACGCGTGACGAAATGATGAACCAATCACAACAGATGGAAGTGAGCGTCCACCAGGATGAAGACACGACCATTCTGTCTCCAACGCTGCAGTCGGCCGTCTCTGTGTCCGATGCCAACATGGGTAGGTTGATGTCAACGTAAGATATACAAAAGTCTGACCCTTTTATCATACAACCATGTTACATAATATAACCTATATATATGCTAACATCTTGACATGCTATGTGTGGTTTAACCTACTACTGTAAGTTTAACCTGTGGCAGTTGGAATTTGTTAAGATCACTAAGGCTAAACCTTGCACTTTGAATGTACCTTGATCGCTTACAGGATTAGCATGCTTATATTTTCTTTCCATACATTGAAATAGAATTATAACTAATTAATAAAAATATAAGTAAGAATAATTCCATTTTATTGTATATCATATCACAGCTCATCAGTTAGAGCATGTAAGTGTTTGATAACGGATGAAAACATATCTTTTATTACAATTCTTTTCACAGGTGATTACAACAATCATTACATTTACTACAATTGCTTTCTCGACAATCAGGTTTCTGGCAGAACATCTTAAAATACCCAAGCAACGGAACCACCACCAAGGTACGTGGATGTAGCGCAGGAGTAATCGGCAGAAAACTAGTATTAACATTACGAGAAATAAATCTATAGAATATATTTATGAACTTTGATAAATATGAACATACATGAAACGTGTAAATATATTGGTTGCCGGTTTGGCAAATGTCATCATTGTGGTACATTACAATAATTTAGGATCATCTGTTTATGTAAATGTCACCATCGTGGTGCATTACAATAATTTAGGTTCATCTGTATATGTAAATGTCATCATCGTGGTGCATTACAATAATTTAGGTTCATCTGTTTATGTAAATGTCACCATCGTGGTGCATTACAATAATTTAGGTTCATCTGTATATGTAAATGTCATCATCGTGGTGCATTACAATAATTTAGTTTCATATGTTTACGTAAATGTTTACATGTTTTGTATGTCTTGCAAAACAGTATTATGTTTTTGAGCTGGATTGGTAGTAACGTTGACAAACTCTCGAGTAGCATTGCAAGCAGCCCTTATACGTATGTGCCTTTTATGAAACAGTCTGTATTTGGACAAACGATCGCATCATTGTTTACAATTATAACAAAGTTATAATTAGAAATGGGAATCACATATTGGGGTTTTACATAAGCTTACTACTATAAATAGATCTTGGTTGGTATTGGTTGGTTAGTAACACGTTTGCGATTTCTAATTAGTATTGTTTAATCATATGTTGCGCATTGCTTAATTATGAAGCAGTAATGATTAATATGTAAAACTCTCAAACAACAGAATGTTGTTTTCTAAACATTCTCCAACAAGGTTATTAAATTAGTAGTTATGCTTTGGTCAACAGTGTTTTCTTGTATTGTGTCAACAGCATGTTTAAGTGGTTATGTGCTGATACATTCATTTACTCCAATTCTGTTATCAGTATGCTTTAAAAGTAAGCTTAATACTCACATCATGCGTACTACTACAAGTATTGGAGCGCAATTGGACCGTCGAACTCTTATTCAATAGGACCTGGGTTCGAATCCACGTGCTGCCGTTTCGAGACTTGAGCAATTTCGTTCATTACACATTGCACGAGTTCACTCAGTTGTATAAACGAGCACCTGACCATAGACAGTGGTGGCTATGTGAACGAATACTCTTCGCGCAATAATTGCGGCGTGTCTGATTGCTTCCCAGAGAAGTCGAGTTGGTGTTCGAATGGACAGGTCTGAATGTACGAATTAAGCGCTATATAAGAACTTACCTACACCATGTTAGTGGCTGCATCAACAGGAGCAGAAATCGAATGGGACGACAAATGGCAGCCACAACAAAGAGGCGACGAACGGAGCAGCAGACATGGACGTTACTCTCGAACAGTACTCCATCGCCATGGACATCAAACCACTTCCGGGTGACTCGACGAACGGAACCGTCAAGAATCACGTGACCGTGGTGGGGCGAGACCTCGACAGCCAGCCAATGAATCACCTAGCCGTCCAAGGTACGAGAAAGTGACCCTGTCGGATGTATCCAATAAACTGTATCCACCACGACACGTTAACCAGATGTGAGCGTCGTTCAGCGGCGTATCTAGGATCTCGCAAAGGGGAAGGCCGGGGCGGGGGGCGGGGGGCGGGGGGGGGGGGCGGCAAGCTTATTCACCCATTAGTTTACCATGCTACGTGCTACCATGTAGTGGCGCAACATATATATAAGCCTACACATGAAAAACAATCAAAACATTATGGTTCAATATCCCCCCCCAAACCCTCCACTGGCGTCGTTTCGTTCTGCTGTTATGCTACGAAGAAATTGTGTGACCGAAATAGCCATTGCTAAGCTTAATTAAACGAAAATTTGTTTTATGCCCTGGAACAACTGCCTGTTGTTCTTCAGTAGAACAAAAGTGGGTCTCGGAATAACTACATACTTTTATCTGAAGTAGTCAACCAGGAGTTCGTCTACCCTGCTTGCCGGTACAAGGACTATCCGGATGTTTCAGGTGCACTGTATCGGGACATGAGCCTGTCCTATCAACAGTCAGAGATCCAGAGTTCGACAATGCTGGGGAACGAGCCGGGGGGTTCTCTTTCACCCCCGTTGACACCCCGCACCTACAAGCCATGTGTCGTATGCAATGACAAGTCGTCGGGCTACCACTACGGCGTGAGCTCGTGTGAAGGCTGCAAGGTGAGAGAACGACACGGCGCAGTGCAGAGCCGCTTAACTGCTACTTAGCCGATGATTTATATGTAACAAGAGAGGAACACCGCATTACTATCAACCCGTTATACCACGTTAGAATTGCGGCCACGTTTCCCATATTCCCGTATGTTTTCGTTGAGTTTTCGTGTGGCATTATCGCTCACTATGAACCTGACACATTTAACATCTTCAAAAAAAGTTAATGTGGGGTTTACACTTTCCACCGCAGGGCTTCTTCCGCCGAAGTGTTCAGAAGAACATGCAATACACATGCCACAAGGACAGGAACTGCCCCGTGAACAAACTCACCCGCAACCGATGCCAGTACTGTCGACTGCAGAAGTGCTTTGTTCAGGGCATGTCAAAGGAGGGTGAGTGGTTGGTGTATCTACTTCGCGCGCATGGTAGAGTCACTTCCGTTTCCGTGAAGTATTAAGCTAATATTTACAATATTACACTATATCAACATAATACAGTATCGCCACTATCAGTATTAAAGTGTTATTGTCACCATCGTCAACAAGACCAACATCGTTATCAAAACCAATGAGATTCACTACCGAATTACCTACGGGAGATTTCATCTCACGGCCGTGAGAACGTGAGTTGGGTAGATCCCTAACCAACGCGGGAGTCTCACAGAAACGGGAGACTTGGAGGTCTGGAAGTCCCTCAATATAGCCGCTGGTTCCATGTACGTCCTCTCGTTTTAGCCGTGAGGAATGACCGCAACAAACGGCGCCGGACCAAGAGTGACACTTGCTCGTCGTCAGTGGCGGTGGAGGAACTCCTTCCAGAGGAGACGGAGCTCATTGAGAAGGTTCTCGAGGCGCACGAGAAGACTTTCTCGCGCTACACTACGTCGGAAGATCAGTTCACGCTGGTGGGTGAAACAGGGCCGACTGACAACAGTGTGGTTTTTTCGTGTGTGTGTGTGTGTGTGTGCGTGCGTGCGTGTGTGCGTGTGTGCGTGCGTGCGCGTGTGTGTATGTGTTTGTGGCCGCGTGTCTATGTGGGTGCATGCCAGTGCACCGCCGTCGCTTGTTAAACATCACTTACACATTTCCATGCCCCCCTTCCAACTCCAAATCTGGATCCGCACGTGATATGTAATAATAATATTATATCATGATAGGGCGACAGTCCAAATAAAGTTTTCATATATTTGTAGCCAGTTCTTATTATGTACCAATATGTGTTAATTTTGTTTTTAAATACCTTCGCACATTCACACGACGACCAGTCGATCATTTGTTCTATTCAGTAGTATATCGCACTAACACTTGCCCCGTTTGT
>OY759271.1:25383412-25565912 GCA_963662155.1 Lamellibrachia columna | reverse complement strand
GTCATAAGGTGTATCTACTATCTAGTCGGTACGTCATTTAACTGTAATAAGGTGTATCTACTATCTAGTCGGTACGTCATTTAACTGTCATAATGTGTATCTACTATCTAGTCGGTACGTCATTTAACTGTCATAAGGTGTATCTACTATCTGGTCGGTACGTCATTTAACTGTCATAATGTGTATCTACTATCTAGTCGGTACGTCATTTAACTGCCATAATGTGTATCTACTATCTAGTCGGTACGTCATTTAACTGTCATAATGTGTATCTACTATCTAGTCGGTACGTCATTTAACTGCCATAATGTGTATCTACTATCTAGTCGGTACGTCATTTAACTGTCATAATGTGTATCTACTACCTAGTCGGTACGTCATTTAACTGCCATAATGTGTATCTACTATCTAGTCGGTACGTCATTTAACTGTCATAATGTGTATCTACTATCTAGTCGGTACGTCATTTAACTCTCATAATATGTATCTACTATCTAGTCGGTACGTCATTTAACTGTCATAATGTGTATCTACTATCTAGTCGGTACGTCATTTAACTGGGGCTTGCGTGTGACCACCTTAATGATTCCTTTTCACCCCGAACATACCTGCTTCAAACGGGTATTCCTTAGAACAATGTCGATATTTCTATATATACTAATTATATGTTTTACTTGAATGCTGGCAATAATTTGCTAGTAATTACATATTCTTGCAGCTGCTGGTTCGCTAACTAGCAATACATGTACACGCGTGGTGTGTGGCATGTTGTATCACAGGTTGTCTTAGAAATAATGTGTTTTACTTTGTCCGAGACAAGATAAATATATAGTAATTAGGAATGATTTAAGTGATACGTTGCTGCTTTTGCTACAATGTGAACTATAATATGTATCCGAGACAGGTGCACAAGTTTGATATCAGGGTAACTTTCAAAGTATATAGTTTTGTATGATTATGAACATTTACATGTTGCATGTGCAGTTTTATAGAATTTAAAATAACTTGTACCATTATCTGCAAGTACACCAAAGAGTGGTTATATTTTAACCTTACGACGATGCTTTCGTCGTTATACAGTATTTACTATGACGTGTGACTGCACGACAACTCGAGAGTAAAGTTCTACACCAAATCGCCTCGAATGTTGACATTAATTAAATGAATACTTGCTCGCGTATATTGGTTCCCACGTTTTTACTTGTGTATACGACATGTGTCTGTAGGCTTATGTTTCTACTACATTAAATGAAATATACGGAAACAACTCTATAAACGTGTATCTTCTGGTGCAAATTGTATAGACAAGCAATCTCCAACTGCGCAATTCTCATGTCAACCAATGTAAAACATGAACAGACAAAACAGTTATAAAAGTACATAACTCTTAGACGAACTAGATGCGGGGGGGAGAGGGAAAGGGAGAGTTGAATATATTTTAGGTATTACCCACCATAATGCTTAAATGCAAATTGGACACACTATTTACAGAGAGATTAAGGGCAGACCAAACTGAAAGTGTTTAATACAGAATGGTTATGAAGATACTGTTGTTGCTGCTCTCCTCTTTATCCCTGGAGTCCGGGGTAAGGCTGGCATCGATACTAGTCATTAGTGTTTTTCCTTCTTGTTCTTCTTCCATCAATTATCCCGTTTCACTGCCGCCCCCCCCCCTCCCCCGCCATCGCTATCGTTCCCTACTCCCATACCCGCCACTGGTAGAAATATTTTCTTTTCTTTTCTTGTTCCTCAATTCGATTTTTTGGCCAGTGTCATTTAAAATAAATTTTGCGAAATATCAAGCCTACCTAGTATCCACTGAAACATGCTAGCTGCGCAACTTTTATATGTAGTTATTGTGTAATCATCAGACAAACTGTTAAATTACTTAATGTTTGGTCAAACATTAATTGAAGTGAACATGGAAACGCTAAAAATTCAAGATTTCACCCTTGATGAAATGTCGTGTGATCGGCGAGAGGATAGTTAAAACTAAATAACATGGATAAACAATGGTATAAGGAAAGGGGTAATTTTACACAACAAAGACATCGTTATCACATAAGATAATAAATGACTGGAGCAAACAACCTACTGGTTGTGTAATTGCCAATGGTGTGAAGACGTTAAAACACGGAACTAACAGATATCTGACAGGGGGTGGTTCACACGCAGATAAATAATTATTGTATATCAATACTCCATCCGCACACCAGTCTTGTTGTTGGATGACGGTCGTGTTCGTGTCGCTATAGTAGCGTCACGTAGTGAATGTTTTGAAAGTTGTGCTCGATGTAGATTGGTACCCAGTCCACCATGTGGCGCAACTGTTACACTCACGAATTTATTTCCTGTGCGAAATGTGCCGCCTTTACGGAACGATCCGGAAACCAAATGGTGCACGAAGAAGAAAATCACGGATATTGTTGTTAGCGTGTTTTCAATATATTTGCGTAAAGCTGTTTGTACGAGATGACGCATTTTACAGGGACGATCAAGCTCCAATCTGATCGGATGCTCGCGGCGACGATATTCCCTCGTATAAACCCAGCTTCAGGTGTGGATATATAAAAGCCGCTTTTTTGGAATCGATGTTTTTGAGTAAATGTTTGCGAATAACAAATGCATGTTTTGTCGCACGCCTGCCTCCTGGAGATTGCTATTTTGGATTAGAAATTAGTTAGTATTAAACAAACTACGCTGCACCACCGCCAATATGCAAAAAATACTGAACGGATGTGAATTAATAAAGAAATATTTATTTTTCGATTGACTTTTTACATCCCTAGTGCGCCGCTACAGCAGTACACGTGCACTTCCATTCATCATGAACAAGCATTAATGTATACTGAAACAGCCCTAACACAGCGTAATGAAATTCTTGCAAATTATTTGTATAGTTACATATTTTGCAGCAAGACAACAGACATCATAATAGCACATATTATACACCAGCACAAGAACACACCATTGTAGCTTATGACATGAATGATATATTTGTTCCAATGTCACCTGTATTTTGGAGTACCTTAGACTGTCTGACAACATGTACAAGGACAAGTTTTGCCGAATCTCACGGAACAAATCCACGATCAAGGATCAGTGACTATACCATATGCAGTGGTCCTGTCTTCAATGAACATACTGCCATCGGACAACTGTCCCTACATTACAGGTATGCATAGGAAGCTTAACATTGAAATAATGTAGTTCATGCTCCATAAATTGTCAGCACAAGTGAGTGACCACTGTACCAAAACAATCGAAATGCCGCTTCTGTGGATGGGTAGTAATGAAAGATGACATATTTTCAAAGGAAATGTTTTGTTCATAGCTGATATCGACGAAATATTGGACATTGGTTTTAGTTTATAACAATTTGTCAGTCATGCAGCAGTACCTACATGTATGCAACACGACCTTAAAAACGAAATAACTTGTGAATACGCCGACACTTCCAGTCAGAAACACCAGGAAGATGACATCTGATGTCCTCTGTACAAATCTGTCTCCACATTTAAGGGGCCCTAAACCCATATGAGCTGCTCTCTTTGAGATTGTGGCCCGTTTTGCAGCACATGTTCGAACTGACAAAAGTAAACGTTTCTGTAAAACATTAAACATTTACAAGCGCTGTAGTGAAGCCATATTCCAGCTCATATCCACAATGGTTCTGCTGCCCACATTCCCAACTGACCACATCCTCAGTCCAGTTTGTTTTCTTGACCAGAGCGCAAATAGCAAAACGTCCAACAATTTTTACGATGCCGTCGTCGCTGGTTCCGGCGACGAGGCCATCGATTCGGTTGCCTCGGAAACAGCCGGGGCGCTGGTCGCCGTGGCAACTGTGGGTGTCATGGCTGCGGGCGGGGCAGAAAAAGGCAGTGAGACTGGGGGAAGGGGTGATGACGTGAACGTTGCAATGTCTGGCAGAGCTGTCGGAGCCGGCAGTGATACGGCTGCGGCAGACATCACAGGGACCGGCGAGTTCAGTGTGGATGAAATGTTGATATCTGAAACAAGCGAAACGTAAAATCACTCAGATGTAATTAGAACAGTGGTGGATTCAGTTACTAAACTGTCATGTCAAATAGGGCTGTAACGATTAACTGATGCACCACAATACTGTTCTCACGACACAATACTCGAAACATTTACAAAAATCACGATGCATATACAATATTTACAAACATAATTTCCAAAGTTTTATCTTGTTGAAACGTCATCAAAGGCAAACCGTTTCGAGTGTACGCATTTCTAATGTAATCAACGCCAAAGGAGTAAAATTCGCTTGCTACCTGTCAAAATCTCGCCTGGTCTCACGTTATAGACATCACTGGATTTTAGTTATTGCAATTTTGTTTACTGAACATTGTGTTTTCAGCACACATTTACTGTGTAATGCGGTGCAAATAAATTGTTTTTATAACTGTATCGTTATGTATCGCGATGTGTATTGTGACACAAATATCACGACGTGTATCGTGGACTACTGCATTGTTACAGCCTTAATGTCAAATACAGTTGCTAGCTCTTGCATGCCAGTTTATAAACTGACTACTGCAAGCTGTAAAGCCAGAGCAACAGCTAGCTGACGCTTACTTGTTGCATTCGGAACAACGGGAGAGATGTTCACGGGGGGCATTCCCGGCAGCTGGACACTTGTGATTGGTGGAAGATTCGGGAACCCGGGTAATGACACACCAGGTGGCGACATCAGTCCTGCAATTCAAGTAGTACACCCAAGAACCAACTGAACAGGAAGTGAAGCTGGATAGGCATACTCGCAGGAAGCCAACACAACACATTACAATACAGGCGCTGTTATAGAACCTCCAGAACAAAAGGAGAAGGCCAAGATGCACCTGGCACAAAGAAGTAGAAGCAGAGAATGCAAAAGCAAGACGGACATACAAACAACAGAAACACAAGCCCAAAACCATGTTCATTGGAAAGGAGTCATCAATGGCGAATGCTCCACCAGGGTATTACTGGGCTTAAGTCAACAACATGCTAATGTTTTCTTACTGCAATGTATTTTTTCGATGTTATCGTTTACAGTGGTATTTGTTGGAACTACGCATGTCCCACCGAGTGTCAACAGTCACAAGTGGAACCAAGCTGTCTTTGGTGTGCATGTGTGTGCATGTGTGTGCGTGCGTGTGTGTGTGTGTGCATGTGCGCTGGTTGCATGTGCATGCAATGAGGACTCCACAAATTTTCATTAATTATGGGTTTTTGGAAAGTGTACACGTATAAAATCACAAGTGTTAATAATTATATATTTTTGGTCAAAATGTTCATCAGATTGGGAGAATAAATGAATAGTTATGCTAAAAGAGTGTTCTTTATTTACAATGCACAAAACTTACATTGCCAACGATTACCCTGTATTTTTGTGTGACTTAAATCCGAGTGAACTCACCAGGGTTTCCTAGAGCGTTTGCTGCGACTGTCGTGCCAATGGCGTCAGTCATAAAGCCAGGAACGACTGTGCCAGCCATTAATGGATTAGCCACTGGGATTGTAGGTGTTCCTGAACACAATCATCACATATTTAATATCAGATATGGGGTGAATTACATTATATAAAGTCCATTTACACATTAATTACACAGACAACTTCCACTTCAAAAATACAAATTCCAATTATCAATACCACATCAAAATAACATTATGTGAACAGAGCAACAATAGACATACTCAACGCCAACACATAACATCAATTTTAGAGGAGCTTTATTTAATTTCTGCACATTATGGTACATAATGGCAAACAAATATGATACATGAACATATTATATTTTAGCGATTATTTTTAACAAATAGTTAAAAAGTTACATGTGACTGAAAAAGTAATTGATAATGCCAATTACATTTACACCAATTCCAATTACTTATAATTACAAAGCAGCAATCCCAATTTTGGAATTGGTTTTCAATTACAATCACAATGTAACTGACCCTTTAATATCCTTTAGTATTTATTATTATCTGCAGTAGGGAGAACTAGCAAACAGGAAAGAAACTCTTGAATTTAAGATTTTATGGTATGACATCTTGAAGGCATGTGGCCCAAGCTTTTTCTCTGGATATGTATTACACTAAACTTCTATAGTGAATAATTAGCTTATTTCACAGTAGTCCATAATACACAAATTATTACGCATCTCAAAGAATTTGAAAGAAGCATTACAAAGGTGAAACAGGGCTCAGGAGAAGAGACTTTTGTTGCAAGTCTAATAAAACAAATGTACAGCACTGATGCAAATTACAAACAATCGATAACAAAACAACAATACAGATAACAGACAGCAATTCTACTTCTAATGATGTAGATTAGCACATTTAACAAGAAATAGGCTGTTACCTGTTGAGAGAGCTGGGTTTAGCGATAGTGCCTCCATGCCTGGTATTACACCGCTAGTGTTCAGCTTCACCTACAAAAACCATTCAACAACTACAGCAGATGATCATTTGGAAGCCAGCACCGACGGCATCAATCGATTCTTGATCAAGCCGCTTATTGTTGGTTAAAACCAGGAATGTGAAAAGGATTTGTAATATGTTTAATTGTCAAACACTGTTTAAGGTAGCCAGGTTGCTGTTCTATGCTTGTTTTGAACTGAGTAGTTTTGGTAGAATTTTTTTAAGATGAACCATTTTTTCCACAAGTTGTAGTTCAAATACTAAATAATACTCCAGATTAATAAAACTAATAAAAGTTTTTTATTTATTTGGTGATGTTTCATGATTTTAAAAACATCTTTGTAAATATGAAAAAAGACCCACAAAATGTAATTTTATCACATTTTGAGAAACCTCCAAGCAAATAAATCACATATATAAGTACGAGTGTCACTGATGATCCCACAAACTATTTTGGTTAACATTAACGAAATACTCTAGCTACAGGACCAGGAAGATTTTAGTAGAATTTTTAATTGCAGCCAAGCCACAATTTTTTAGACAACCATCTACGATTCGTTCCATGATACCGTGTGATTTTGCTCACGGATACGTTCATTTCATATGCCGCATTTCAGCGGTGTAGTTTTTCTAAAGAAATGAATTATGTAACGTTTCCTGGTTGTTAGTGATAACAGAAATGTCTATATCATGCGTATCATGCTTAAAATGTGAATTTGTTGTTGTTGCTTTTTACGCATTGTTCACACAACATAACAGCTATTTCTAATATTGACTTCCTCTTATTTTTTTGCCACCACAATGGCCCTTGAATCTGGTTCTGCAACGTGTTATCATTTATAATATCAGGTTGCGCCAGCCATCCGACAAACATGTGGCAGGGCGTGTTTGATTGGCCTGTTATTGATATCAACTGATATTTGCCAGCTTAATTAAGAACATGATTTAGTGAGGTAGATATAACACTGATGTGTACTGGAATCACAGTAACCAGACGATATGTTCCGCATTCACTGTGAATGAGTTTACGCTGGTTCGAAGATTGGAGCACACACAATTGTTACTATGGAAACGGGGATTTCCAAAGTTTTTTTAAGGATGGATTGGCGAAATATGACGTTAGTGTCAGGTGATTATTTGTGGTGTTGATGTTCAGTTCAATATTTCCTAGCACGTTGAGGAAAAATAAAAAAATCAACTGACACGTTGGCCGCCCCAGCAACCTGAAACCATAACCTATTCACAAATATGATAAGTAACTCGCCAATTAACAAAATAATATCATAAACTTTAGAAATAAAACACGTTTTGTGATGAATCAATACTGTTTTACAAGCTAAGTCAAGATGTTAAAAAACTTTTTTTTTCAAATTAAAACAAGGTGAAATTTCTTACAACACAACAAATAACAATCCAGAGACTAATTTAACGGGAGACTCGGGTCGGATTTGACGGATTTTTGACAATAAAATGAATTTCGAGTTGTTGCTATTTCCGTGTATAAATATTATTCAACTTGCCATTCATGTAAGTTGCACTGTCGAAATAAACACGTTTCTGTCATAAAACGTGTCTTTTGTATGATGCCTATCATTGCTAAGTCTTTGTTTATGTCAAATGAACCGAGACTAACGGGACATTAGGTGATTTTCTGCGAGCCATTGCATGCCGGAAAACGCTGCCATTCCAACATGGCGCATATCACGGGAAAGCCCCATTTTCGCTCTGTATGATGGTACAAACAGTTTTAAAATGTGCCCGGAGATATCCGAGTAATTCCGACTATAAATGACCGCCTCTGAACCATCTCAGTGACAAAGGAATGGGGAATGCCACGACGATTCGCCGGACATCACCACGTGATGTCGGATTCCCTCAAATCAAGCGCTCTGATTGGTTGTAATACTAATTTCCATCCTCTGACGTCAGCTTGAAATACCAGCTACGTTCGATCGACTTTTTTATCCCATGAGTTTCGTTCATTTATATCGCTTTATCGACATTATGCCGTTTGGTCGAAAGCGATTGGGCAGTTACGGTACTGGGAGGCAGCGAAAGTTTGCATCGTTGCAGTTAACGCGCGATGCGAAGGCATCGAGGGTTGAATTCGCCAATGAACCTGCGGCGACAACTTCGTCTTCTTCGACCATCACCGTGCATGGTGCCAGCGAGAATGGCACGCAGTGTAAGTTTAATTCTGATATTTCATATGTTCACTTGTGTTTTATCCAAACATCGTTAGCCTTTGTGGCATAACTATTACTGTATAAACGATTTGACGCTGATCTAGTTCATGCTGTTGATGTTCGTGGTTGTGTTGACATTCAGGCCCAGGCCCCAGGGGCCATCCAGGCACATCAGAAGCAGAGTTGTAACTATGGTTTATTATATTACTACAATTTGCCCTGGTAATTATCGTATACATAGCCTATATACACACACGCGCGCGGGTGTGTGTATAATATAGCAATGCCAATAAAATAAATTGCATTCAATGTTCATGAAATACATTTATATTGTGTATTTTTTCTAGGCATTAAGGCGGTCATCAACAGTACCAGCTGATCCGTCTCGGAGACTGTTTGCCACTGAACGGAAGTTTGGTTATGCAGATCTTCTGGAGGAGATAGGTGTCCCGCGATTCCTGGTTGAGGATGAGACAGATGCTGATGGAGATCTTTCAACAGTACTTGTACGCTGTGCCGTGTTGCCATCACTTGTTGCGAACCTGCTATGCACGTTGTGTAGGAAGCATACACTCTCCACCCCAGCTGTCGACCGCACCGCACCCTTGGCATGGTTTGTGGCCTCGAGACTTTCTGCACCAGTTGCGACAAGGTCATCAATGCAACAAGGTCATCAGACTGTATCGATGGGACTCAGGCGACGAATGTCCCATTTGTCGTGGTGAGATCAGCTGTGTCGGCAACGATGGACATGGGTGTCGGGTACTCGGGACTTGTGTGAAATTTATTTTACAATGCCAATGACTCTTAACTTAGCCTAAAACATTATTTATATTTTATATAATGAACCATCAATGTAAAATTTCATGATGAAAAAATACATTCAGATGTAAAAAAATCATGAAAACAAAAGTTTTTTGAAAACTTGGAATGTCAACTGACTGTTTTCATTGGGGTTATGTGGAGTAACTACACACCAAATTTGAGTCCTCTAAATCCAATGGTTACTGATATAAGTCACACGCAACATTCAATCCAAGATGGCTGCATACCGTGGGAAAATATGTATGAAACTTTCTGAAAAAAATTCACAGCATTACTGTTACCTGGACTTGCAATCTATGAAAGTTTCAGCTATGTAGGTTCAGTGATAATGAAATAAGAAAATAAAATGCGTTTAGACCCAAGCGACGCCTTAAAGCATCCAACAATCTCTCAAGGTGCACAAGTTACGAACATGTCCAGACATGGCAACTTACCTCTGAGAAGCCATCTTTTGTCATACTGATGGGCACTGAGACATCAGGACTGGCCGACTTGTGGTCCCCAGTCGGCACTGGTATCCGATGCAAGTAGCCATAGCCAATTCCACATCCCAGACTGAAAACAGCCCACAACAATGATCAGATGCCTCGGTTAGACACAGGAGGCAACTTCGGCTTGTGCACAGCTCATTCATAAACCATGGCTAATTTAGAGGCACACAACGTACATGGATGAATGAGACACAAGAGTGTGAATTCTTGTACCCTTGTTAAATTGACAATACAGTTGTTTCTTGTATTCTTCAGAAAAGACAGAAGCTGAAGTAATTCAGACATGTAAGCAGACGGAAATTAAAGTAAACCTGGCAAATACCAGCATATAAATCTTGGATGGGCAACATGAGATAATTGCAGGACTACACTAGCAGCACTGCAGCTATCAGGAGACGAATACAAATCAAAGCGATAAATCATCGCAATCTGCTCATATACCCCACCAATAGTGCAGCAAAGTAAGTAACACCATGGTCTACACATAATTTTTATGAAAATGTCATAAAGCAATACATACATTACTGTTAATTCCAGAAAACATACACAATATTACCAACCTGCCCTCGCCACCCCACGCCCCATTAGGGGTGATGGTGACTTCCCGACATGTGTCACTCTCCGTGTTGTAGACATACAGCTTGAGTGCCTTCCCTTCATGTGATTCTATCAGTGTGAACAGGTCTTCAGACTGAAATATATGACATTCATTTGTATTAAATCCTACCCACACAGAATGACACTGCATTGACGCAAGCAAGCCATTTTGCAAAAAAATAGATCATACTGTTTTCATTAAATCAGCTGGTTATTTTCCATGTTTACATACGCAATTAAAACCTAGCAAAACAGTACTACTTCCATTTGTAGACACAACGAATGCCTTCAAAGAAGTGTTAAACAATCCAAGAAACTGGAACAGCCTTCCATTCAAGGATGGTAAAAATAAGTTTAATTTGTGTGGATTAAAATTCTTATCGATTGAGCAGGACTTGATCCTATTGATACTATCTACCATATTCGACCTATTAAGCATACAGTCATGTCCTAATTAGCGTACACCCCCTTGTTAGTCAGCAGAATCCATAATCATTGTAATTTCACTAGTGTGGAACAACTGAAAAGTGTCGCTATGTGGTGTTAAACAGTTGGCACCATTTTTCAGTTGTTCTACACTAGTCACCAAATGACACCACTAGTGTGAAACAGCTACCTTATTGTCTAGAAAATAAATTCTGGGGTACACTTATAAGAACAGATTCCTTGACATTTTTCCATGGCCCAATTTATTTCAAGCATACTGTATGCTTATCAGGTTGAATACGGTAACTCATATGCTGTACAATTAATGTGCTATAACTGTATAGCATGGACACGATTACAGCAGAGATGCCACGTACTTCATGCAGTACTGAATCAGCCCCAATGATATAGTCTGAGTCAGAGCAGAGACCAGCTAGGGCCGCTGGCGATCCAGGCTGCACATCCTATGTGCAACACATAAACATGGTAATACTGCTCAGTGGATCACAAACAAAATTGTAAAATAGCATACATCTTTTTAAATCAAACATATTTATTTCCAACAACATTTCACATTAACATACACATGTAGTATACTTTGGTATTATGTAATTATCTAAAATGTTATGAATATATGTACAATAGTATGTAAAAATATGGTACTTGTAACTAATCGTGTGTCAGAAACAGAGGGAGTTAAAGTAAAACCTTGTTTACTCCCCCTTAAAATGCTATTATTTATACATATACCAAAACAACCAGGTAACTGAATTGTCTCAAATCAGTCAGTTTTCAGAGAACATTTCCATGAATATTCAGACAGTCTGCTGCAGACACTTACCAGAATGTGCCAGACATTTTCATTGGCACCCTCAAAAGAGCAGAATCTGTACCAAAACAGACAGCACTATCTGTATATAGTTATAGATACAGGTACAGCAGTTGTTCAAACACAAGCTGCACTTTGGGCTAGAAACTAGAACTGACAAAAACCTGTCTAAATATCCCCAAGAGAAAAAACTTGGTAAACTAATATGGTATACAAAAACTTATTTATGTCAGTATAAGCAATTTAAATAAAATTTTTATTAAATTATGTTTATTAAAAAAAAGATTTTGCCAAACCTGACTGTTACAGTAGTCAAAATCCATTGCCTAAATCCCACCACTCTGAAAGTTAAGGTCAGTTTATGCGAGCGATTACTTGCCCAATTGGCCGGCCAACATGACGTTGCATGGCAATGCGCAGTTAAATTATGTGTGCATTTAGATGAGCTTCATGTCTTGACCTAGATACTGACTTGCACCACTCCTGATTTGAGCTTTGATGAAACGTTACGATAGGTGACAGTCGCTGGATGGTCACTGTTTCAAAACTGCTGCAGACTTGGTCAAATTGGGACCAGCCCCAATTCAACCATGACAATCATAGCCACAAATTAGCCTGGCAAGGGTGTTTACATGACCAGTCATTGCACCGCAACAGTGCACGACACTGTGTTGACCGACCAATTCAATTGGCCAATTAATTGCTTGTGTAAACCAGCCTTAAGGCATTGTCTAAGCCATTGGATACCACAAACACAGTGAAAACTTATACATATATACGTAACACACCACAAGAAACACATGCTGAGATATGACAGTGGCAACTGTTCAGTATAAAGTCAAGATATGATATACATGAACAAAAACAGTGCTTACATTCTACACTGTTTGCATTTCTAATGCAAAATTTCCGCCAGCAGTGAATAATAAATAGTCTTACATCACCATAATTCTCATCTCGGACGTATCTGTCCATCAAATATCTGATACCTACCTGATGCTAACACCGAGCAATCCCTGGCCGCCCCAGCTTTGACTAGGTATAAGTTCCACCTCACGCACTCGCTGCGTCTTGCTGCTGTAGACCAGCAACTTGACTGGCTTCTCCATATTGGCCTTGAGCAGGTCCTTCAACATCTCATTGTCTTGATTCTACAATGACCATATACAGATCATGACGCTCCAAAAAACTTTTTTAAATTTGAGAATATGTACCTTTTCAAATGTTATGTATGACGCTTACTAATTTGGTTCTCAAATCATTCCCTAGAGGCAATAGCAGTGGCGCCACAGTATGGTGTCACCATTCAAGCCCATAATCTAAGATTTCAGGCCGAGCCATGGATGAGTTTCTTAGAGTATTAGCTAGTTAGTACTAAAATATATTAGTCAAAGAACGTTGTATCTGAGAGCTGCGTAAAATATATTACTCAAAGAACGTTGTATCCAAGAGCTGCGTCTAACTGCAGTTTTGTTATATATATTAAGATGCAACAATTTGGTGACTACCAGGTATACATATTTTTGTGCGGTGGCACAATGTTTTGCAGCTCACCTCGTGATAAGGAGGTACTGGGGTCAAACCCTAACCCAGCCATTTTGTAAAAATTTTGCACAATTCGCCGATTCACTTAGTACCTAACATATGGGAAGAAATTTGGAAGTGTGTGTCTTTTGGATGGGACATTAAATAGACTAGATACCTTCTACCTTAATTAAAGAACTGTGGGGTAAGAGTGTAAGTGATTGATTAATTTGTGATGGCCCATTGAATATCATGCACAAAATGCAACATGGCACAATACAAGTCTTTAAACTTTACATCCGTTTGAAGAATGCATGATGTTGCGTCAATGCATTCTGAGGACATACATTTAACGACGGTTAAATTTTGGCTGATAATATTGTGTAAATATACATATGCAACAGATGTTTACTAAATTAAAAGTGTAAGTTGTCTGTAACCTACAAATCCTGTTCATGATCACATTACAAAAATTCCAAACTGATCAAACACAGACCCGGCCATTAACTGGTAGACTTTGTCACAGGATTTAACCAACCATTCTTCAGTAAGTAGACAGGATTTAGACCACTACACAACCATACGATGAAGAGAGTTCGTATTATGAACTTACCAGTCTGGTGTTACCAATGCAGACGATGAAATCGAAGAAGGCTTCCAGTCCAGCTTTGTAGCCTGGTGAGTGCTCTTGGACCTGCAATTGTAAATAAGACCTGACTAAATTCTCGACTGACTGCTAATTTAAGTTGTATGCCAGCATGTCTACCCATAAATTGAGATTTAATAGCACCAGTTTGAAGTTATGCACCCTTCGGCTTTGCATCAGTCAAACGTCAAAGTACGACTAAGAGTTTGTGTAAGGACTGTCATTATATGTTGGTCTTGTTTGACGCTTGCCCTAGGCTACAGTAAAGATGCGAATTACTTTCTGACTGGAAGTTACTCATTCTATTCAATTTTTATTGTGTTTTGAATACGTGCATTAACACCTTTGCATACTTGTTATGACTAGTCGAGAGCCTGTCAGTGTCACTTGAGATGACGCGTGTTGTTCGCCGGCACTGCCGACGTTGAAATAAAAGCCAAACAGCAAATTAACACGTACCCGTAGCACATGATACCCTTCCGTCCCTCCGCCGGGGATCGGAGAACTCTGTGAGCCGCCCATTGTTGCAATCAAGATTACTCCTCAGATGTTACAAAGGTGTTTGCAACTTGCAAATATGCATGACGTGGACAAGACTCGTAGCCGAGCGAGTGAATCAAATATGGCCGCATACGTGGCAACGCGATGCATCATGGGATGACAGTTTCCAACCAAAACATCGACAATAACGTCCGGCTTCAAAGACAGGCCAATTTTCCGGGGAGGCTGGTTCAAAGGCATCCCAGCTGCCCCTTGTGCTACTAATGGAATACGTCTTTTTATAATGGAAACGCCTTATTAAAACACTGACAACGGGCCTGTTGAATATGTCATCCGATATAAAGCTTTAAAGTTTGGGGAATACTACATGTCAGGCATGACAATGATTTGTTGATGGATATTTCTTCTTGTACGCATCAATCAAAAGTGAAAGCTGCCACTTCAATAAATATGGCATTAACACCTGGCTTCAAAGGTGAAAATAATAATTTTTCATAAATACAATGTATACACACTAATGGTGACGTAGGGCACATTTAAAAATCATCCACAAAGCTATGCATATGACGAATATACGACCGATTGAATGATAACACTATATACATGCATCAATTAATAACAATCATACACATACACACACGTGTGTATCATACTGTCATATGAGTATATATAAGGAAGGGCGAGCCGTCCTATACGTCACGCGGTCAGTGGCGCATCCAAAATAAATCGTTAACTAGTTCAGGTTACGAAACTTCATACATGTAATCTCCTCTTGGATTATCACGTAGGTCTAACATAATGTTGTCGCGGCCAATATAGGTTTTAGATAGTTGAAAGAACGGCTTTGAATTCAGAAAACGCAAAACATTTCACTAATTTCACGATTTTTGCCACATATGTAAAACTGCGTTACTGTATACATTCACCCGTATAGGGCCTAAGTCAGGGTATACCTGCTTTGTTAATAAAATGTCATTATAAGTAATGAAGTAGGAATATGTTTTGTCAGCGTCTTATAGGAATTAACCGCATGGGTCGTCACGTGGTAATAATTAACCGCATGGGTCGTCACGTGGTAGCGCCTAACAGGCAGCAAGCCAAAATTTAACTCACTGTGTCTAATCGTGTTTTCAAAGGATTATACGACGAGCTGCTGATTCATACCATCACTACACTCATGAAGCTTCAATGATTGCCGCGACGTAGTTCTTATATATCTACAAAGTGTATGTTATCTATAATTTAAGTAGTTTTATATATAGCCTATGGACAGACGTCAGCCATCCGTAACGCCTACACATTTTGTGGACCAGAAATCTTCGTATGCCTAACAAGCAAGTGACCTAATTCGGTTGATTGCAATTACCAAGGCTCTTTGTTTCGCGATGCGTCTACTGAATATCATTCGGACTTTGCGCCCAGCCTCTACGGGTGTCACTCCGCGATTACCGGATACATTACATGCATTGATCAGACGCTTGGGACTATCCGTAACGCGCCCAACTTCACGTAGCAAACGAGGGGGCTTTCGCAAACAACGTGTGACTCAAATACGCATTACACACCGCTTCGATGTTGTTCCGCGGGCTGTAAAAGCTGTCAGTGCAGATGTATCCCAGCTGATTAATCTGCGTGTCATTCAACACCGTGAACGTGACATTCCACTGACAATATATTGTCTTAGGGCCTAACGCTCGTCCAGTCAAAAACAAAGCTCTGTCGGTGGCAGATGTTGTTATTTGTGGTGGAGGTGTGGCCGTACTCTATACATGCGGATTGACCATTAATCAAGACCTTGGATTCTACACGGAATGGCATGTTCACACATTTCGAACATATGGACTGTACGGTCATTTCCAATGATGTGTTCATCGTGTACCGTCCGCCTCCCTCTAAGCGAAACGGTTTTAAGAACAGTGTAATTTTCGACGAGTGGAGTTTGTACTTGGACCGACTTGGTGTTATAACTAACGATGTAATCATTACAGGTGACCTCAACTTCCACCTCAACAACGTTAACGATCCAGATTCGGTGCGCTTTAATGGCACGTTGGAAGCTCACGCACTGGTACAACACGTGGTGGGACCCACACACAAGAAGGGCCATACTTTGGACGTTGTCATCACACGGGACATTAGTTCCTTGTTGATTGGGATGCCAACAGTTTCTGAGCCATGTCTTGGAGACACAAAGGGTAACCCTTCCGACGACCATCTGGCTGTGTGTTTTAGAATTAACTTGACGAAGCCAGACAGCGTTCGCCAGCCGGTCACTTTCAGGAAGCTTCGGGACATTTGTATTCCCGAATTTATCAAGGACTTAACGCCAATTTTGAAAGACATTGATAGATCGTTAAAAATGAACTTGTACACGCCTATACTACGGGAATTGAAGTGGTTGTCGACCAACACGCCCCCGTCCAAAGAAAGTCGATAACACTGAGACCAAACGCGCGATGGTATTCAGATGAACTGAGACAGGCCAAACACGCGCGCAGGCGAGCAGAGATGGTATGGCGGCGAATCAAACTTACCGTTCACCGACAGCTGTTCAGGGAGCAATGCAATGCAGTCAACAAACGGATGATCTGTGCCAAGAAAACATTCTTTTCTGCAAAAATCAGAGACTGCGGCAAAGATCAGAAACAACTGTTAAAATTTACGAGTCATTTAAAATTGATGGGTAATCTTCCCAATCCATGAATCGGCCGATCAGTTAGCGACTATTTTCGGTGACTTTTACATTGACAAAGTCGCTACTATCCGACGAAACATCAACATCGGCAACCCAAGTGACATCTACGAAACAGCATTGGACGATGACATCATGTTTGATGGAATCCCGCTTCATGTGTTTCTGACAAGGTGAAGCGAATAATCACAAATTCGCACAAGTCATGTGATTTAGACCCGATCCCTAAGCGGCTTTTGAGGCAGTGTCTGCATGGATCAGTTCGTGCCGTTGATTACAGACATTATCAACAAATCGTTGGTAGCGTCAGTGGTACCCGCATGTTTCAAACGTGCAGTTGTGAGACCATTGTTTAAAAGGCCGGGCCTCGATAAGGAAGTTCTGTGTAATTATCGGCCTGTTTCAAACCTACCATACGTGTCATAACTTCTCGAGAAAGTGGTCGAACACCGTTTGATAGATTACCCGGACATCAACAATCTACACGATTTTCACCAATCGGCGTACCGAAATAATTACTAAACCGAGACAGCTCTTGTGAAAGTCCAGAACGACATCGCAGAAGCTCTTGATCAAAAACGTGTAGTTGTCTTGGTCATGCTTGATCTGTCCAGTGCGTTTGATGTTATCGACCATGGCCTTATGCTAACGCGTATTCAACACTCATTTGGTGTGACTGTAGAAGCCCTGGATTGGATGAGATCCTACATTAGCGGCAGAACGCAATGTGTCTCTGTCGGCCCCGCAACATCTATGTTGCGGCGTGCCACAAGGATCTGTGTTGGGACCGAAACTATACTGCATATACACTAAACCAGTAGGTAATATAGTGAAGATACATAATCTTCGCTACCAATGTTATGCAGATGACACATAAATATACTTGTCCATCAAGCCTGATGAGAACTTTACCAGTGAAATGTCAGCCATTGAAGCCTGTGTGGCAGATGGTGGCGGGTGGATGAATAGAAACATGCTAAAACTGAACCAAGAAAAAAGCGAACTCATTGTGTTTTCGTCCAAACACCGAATTCGTCGGGTGAACGACTTGTCCCTCACGATCGGAGGCAGACTATTACGTGCTGTGCAATCCGTGAGAAATCTTGGAGTTATTATGGACAGCGGCTTGACAATGGAGAAACAGGTGAATGCGATCTCCAAGTCCTGTTTCTACCACATCCGAAATATTGGCAAAGTCAGGCAATACATCACAAATGACGCTTGTAAGATTCTAGTACAGGCACTGGTAACATCTCGCTATGGAAACGCGCTACTGCAAAGTTTGCCTCAGGTGCTAACAGAACTGCACTGCTCGCCTAATCACCAGGTCACGCAAGAGCGAACACATAACGCCTGTGTTACGTGAGCTACATTGGCTTCCGGTGAAATACCGGCTCCGCTTTAAGGTTAACACCTTCACGTATAAAGTGCTCAACGGATTGGCACCGGCATACATGAGTGACATTGTGCAGAAACATCAACCATCGCGTAGTTTAAGATCAACGGAGAAGTCACTTCTCGTCGTATCTGTACTACGGACTACAACTTATGGACGTTATGGTGAACGTTGGTTCAGCCGACACGCGGTCATACTGTGGAACGACTTGCCTGAGAACATTAAACAACTGAACACTCTCAGCTCTTTCAAGAGACACTTAAAAACACATCTCTTTAAACTGGCATACGACTGACGTGGTTGAGTCACGCTCTCGTTTTAATGACATTGCTATATACCAATGACTTATCCGTAATGTTTTATTCATGTGTGAACTATAAGTGTAATATCTGTGTTTATTTATTGTTATGTTTAGATCAGCTCTTTTACACTATCTACTTTTAAAATAATGTATATTTTATAGTTTTATTTAATTTATGCGGTTTCATGTAAAGCGCCTGAGAGCATTTTATCTTAATTGGATTCGGGCACTATACAAATTCTGATATAATAATAATGTAGGCAGCCAGTCGATGTATCGTTGATGATGTAGATATATACTAACTCGGTAAAAGTGGTGAATAATTATAATGTCTACGTGCCTGGGTGGTACCTTAATTATGAAACTAAAAATGTATCACCATTTCCAGCGCCATCTCGCTCTAATATTATAGTAATTAGTGTACTTAATTTATGTCCATGGGCGGATCCAAGGGGTGTCCATCACATACCCGGGCACCCCCTCTATTTCGGACGGATTTTTTTTATCAAGTGAAAATTATTTATTAGACCTCGTGAAGTGGCGCCCTCTTGCACTTGTTCCTCATATGAGGATTCTAACATACAAATTAAGGCTTAACAAACAGTAATGCCATTTGTCCTAATACACAACGGCTTGGGTTTCGGTTCCAGACCCAGAACAGTGACAGCACTAGTCATACACGTGTGGATGTCATAAGGTAACTTTTCTATATGTCCCTGCCATTCCCCTCCTTGCAGGTGTGGGAGACAAGAAGGCTGGTGCAGGCGCTGGATCTACACACGGCTTCCCGTTCCAGTTTCTATATGTCCCTGTCATTCCCCTCCTTGCAGGTGTGGGAGACAAGAAGGCTGGTGCAGGCGCTGGATCTACACACGGCTTCCCGTTCCAGTTTCTATATGTCCCTGTCATTCCCCTCCTTGCAGGTGTGGGAGACAAGAAGGCTGGTGCAGGCGCTGGATCTACACACGGCTTCCCGTTCCAGTTTCTATATGTTCCTGTCATTCCCCTCCTTGCAGGTGTGGGAGACAAGAAGGCTGGTGCAGGCGTTGGATCTACACACGGCTTCCCGTTCCAGTTTCTATATGTCCCTGTCATTCCCCTCCTTGCAGGTGTGGGAGACAAGAAGGCTGGTGCAGGCGCTGGATCTACACACGGCTTCCCGTTCCAGTTTCTATATGTCCCTGTCATTCCCCTCCTTGCAGGTGTGGGAGACAAGAAGGCTGGTGCAGGCGTTGGATCTACACAAAGCTTCCGGTTCCAATTTATCTCCGGAAGTCATTTCAATAAGTCGCAGAACACGTTTAATTTCACATTGGACAACCAGGTACATCGATAAGAAGCAGTAATGTTTGTTAATGCAATTTGTAATATCATCACATTCGTATGACTGTTTACCAGAATCATCGTGTACTGCAGTGTCACGGAGCTTATCCCAGAATCACATTCCGATAATACTTATTGTGGAAACTTGGAAAGCATTGGTGAAGTGGAGTCTATCTCCTGCTTGTATTCCCTCCCCACCCCCACCCCACCTCATACCCCCACCCCACCCCCATCCGTCGTGGGCATGTGTAGATATTGCATTCATGGTGTAGTTGGGCTTACTGAGATGTAGATTTGTTTTAACGCCTGCTAATGTTTGGATTGCTATAGTACCATAAGACTTCTTCTGTTATTGATCTCTGTCAAAACACGTGTATTATTCATTCTGTGCAACAGTTCCCAATTAAATCAGTACATATATCAAAGTTTACACAGCCAATGGTCTCGGTCTATAACATCTATAAAAACCCATACGGCATTGCACTAGCGGCTGCCAAACAATTTTTCTGATAATGGAGTAAGCACTTTGTCTACGTGAATACTGGCGCTATATAAGACCAACAATTATTATTACCACCAAGTCTCTCCAACTTTGAGATAACCAGGTTCTAATGTTTCGACCCAGTGGTAATACTGTGATGTTGTCATGTGTTCCATCGTGGTGAGTTCGGCCGTGGTGGTGGTGTTCGCGGAGTTCCCCACCATAATAAGGGTGTGCTGGATGCAGTCGCGTTCTACAAGATCACAGGTGCTCTTTGCGTCGCATCTTGCTGTGTTACGTCACAAAGCCAAGCTTGGATCTGATTTTTATTATATTAATTAAACCATGGTGGATGTTTGGGGGTTAGTCACCAAACGAACCCGCAGTGGGTGGTGACCTTGCAATACCTGGGTACGCCATTATCATACATTCCTGTAGGCCATTTTATCCATTCTTGATGCTACCATTCTTTTGTCAATTCTAATAGTGTGTTTCACCAATATTATTTTGTTTATTAAATATTAACTAATACCTTTATAAGTTGCCAATACCAGTTCATAAAATTTACAAAAATAATGAGTATCACACCTTTTGAGGATGTCGGTTTCATGGCTTAGTACATATTGCAATGATATAAAATACACGTTATAATATTAGTATTTTATTTAGCACACTAATTACTACACATCATGGACACAGTCACTACAATTCTGCTTTAAAGAAATATACAAGAAATATGCATAAAGTATTATTCTGTGCAGCGAGTAGTCAGAAATGCAATGACAGTTTCCCTTAAATGCACATTACAGTTTGAATTGTGCAAAAAACACTCAGATGACGTAAGATTTTGACATCACCCATGAAAACATCTGTAGCGTTGATTATTCAAAGCAACACCTAAAACTATGTATACACATGATGATATTTTACAACCTGATCACTGCTGAAACAATTTGTACTACCTCCAGGGGCGTATCTAGGATCTCGCAAAGGGGGCTAAACGGGGGTAGGGGGCTAAACGGGGGAAGGGAGCTATCCTAGCAACCCGTGCTAGCATATAGCGGTGAAACGGAAAAAATATGGCAAATAATAAACCAGTGGGCAAGGCCCATTGTCCCCCCCCCAATACGCCACTGACTACTACTACTAAAACAATTTGTACTATTACATCTACGTACGATCTACACACATCAGATGTTTCTAGTTGCTGGAATGTTAGTGTGTAAGTGTGGATTAAAAGTGTAGTAACCTATTTAACCCAGTGAATGCTGCAGGCACATGCTCCAGTTGCCAGTGCGGTTGTCTGCACGCATCACGCAGTCAGCCATGTGGCCGTACCCTGGTGTGTAGAGGCGTAGACGTCAAGCCACTGTTAGACTACCGGACGTGTTACAGAATGTTTCGAATGTAGTGCCTAAGAATATGCAATTTATCCGATTTCAGTGATTTTGTTTGTTAAGAAGTAACTGTATTCAGCCATCAAGGTTGGAACGCTTCATATGTCGGACCTTTGGTAGTGAGATGTTGCAATATGAAGCGGATTTGGAGAGGCGTATGTATTTTGGTGGTGACATTCCCGAGACGTCGCTAGGTGTACTGATAGTTGGCGAAAACTGCAATTTTTGAGGGTAAGCGCGTTTGTAAAAAGAGCTGCAAATGTCAAGTTTTTACTAAACTCGATCAGCGTGCCAAGACAAACTGTTAACGTAGCCACCTTTGGGACATTCAACTGTGGCCTTATATCGAATAACTGGATAATACAGGTAATTTGGATGAAATTAATAGTTTGTAATAAAAAGTGTCTTAGAATTTCGATAATTTGCCGTTGTGGCAAAATAACGGGGGCTCACATAAAAAATAAATCAAAACAATTGCTAAGCTGCTCTATGTTGTGTGTGTTTGACTTAAGCAAACTGTCAGTGTCATGCCAGTTATTATTTAATTTACACTACAACAAGCATTTTTTAGTAATGTCATGTTTATCAAAAAATTATTTCGGCCTTTCGGAATTGTCACATTTGCCACGTCTTGATGCCCACTAGCTGTTGTCGCGGGAGAAAGGTGAAAACTGACCGCGGGCCAGAGTAGGCTACAATAACAACCGAGTGACAACGAGAGCCATCTGAAGGGCATATTTGGAAACCCGAATTTTTTTTTTATACATTTCTTTAAAATGGGTGATAATTGCTCAATGGGATTTCATGCTAAAAGTGGGATGCGCCATGTCAGGCATGATATACAAAAATGAAGTCACAGTTGTTGCAGGATTATCTCATTTATTAGGTTAATTAGCATAATGAATTTGCACAAAATCAACCAAAATTACCAACTATGATAGCAAAACATTACAATTGTGTACATATATGTTCACATAGTTACAAATTGTTGATATTTATCTTTTTCTTTGTATTTTATTACTATTATTTGACAAATAACAAATTAACCTTACTAACAAACAGTTGTATTAGTAGTTTGGAATGAATTAACAAATAATGTTATTAGCTACTCCTCGATAAAAAGTTAATTATATTAGTGGTAAAGAAGCCTCAAGCGATTCAACATTTTGCTCGGCAATGTCCGTACGGAGTCGGCGTGTGACGTCAGTATGGCCAAACGAACATCAACAAACATTGTTATTCCATAGCAACGCAGGATATACGTATGTTAAAAGCTTATATGTTGCAGTGGGGCAAAAAACAGTGAATTTTGGTGTTACATCAGTTTCATTATTTAAAATATTATTAAAACACTGCAACATATATTGATTTTAAAAGCTGGCGTAGATCGAGAGGCACTTTGTGCACTGTGCTGCGACAAAAAAAATCGCAAAGCCTAGGCTAAGGCCAAAGCCAAGGTCAGGGCAAGCCAATAAAAAGGCTAGACAGCTCTACTCAAAAGTTAGATCGACACAGTTGTTAAAAATTGCATATATCAATATATTTCGGCAGTAAAACCATACAGTGACCACATATTTCCCCACGTGTGCCAATATTCACAATTAAACCACCGAGTAACGCAAAGCCAAAGACAAAGTAGGCCGCTGGTCCAACACAGTCACAGTCGCTGTCGCTACTAACTTCGTTAACTCACGCACGCACGCACGCACGCACGCACGCACGCACGCACGCACGCACGCACGCACGCACGCACGCACGCACGCACGCACGCACGCACGCACGCACGCACGCACGCACGCACGCACGCACGCACGCACGCACGCACGCACGCACGCACGCACGCAGAGAAACACCAAGAAACTGCCGGTTTTCTATGGAAATGAAACACGTCATCAGTCGTCTAGGTCGAGCAGGTAGTTCTGCATGTTGGCGGTGTCCGACCATGCAGGATGCTTCGCGCCATCCATCTCAGTCGCCAGCTTATTGTCAGACCTGGAAACACATTTAGATTTTCTCTTATGCGTGTTCAATACAAAGAAATGTCATTTGCCGATTTGTTTAACGTTAATTTATTAAATTGCAAGTATTAGCAAAAATGTCCATCCTCTGCCCTGGACGGGATAACAGTGACTATAAAATGTCTGGAAACACAACATTATTACAGAAATATCAATCAATGCCTTGGTATAATGTGCTGCCGGTCAATATATTGATGGCTTCTTGAATTAGTGACGTAATACTGCCAGTTATACAACGGCTAGCCGTGATTATATCCACTCGACGTTTAATACGTTTAATACGATTATCTGGATGGATATATCACGATAGAAAGACTACCTGGGCCCGAGGTTATAAACCGTACTCAACTCAACTGAGCACGGTTTCATCTCAGGCGAGGTTATAAAACATCTTGAGCACGAAATGCTGAAATCCTGAGTATGCTCATGACCGTGCTCAACGCCGTGCTCGAGCATAAATAAAAGGCTTAGGCTATTTTCAGAGCATGTTCTGAAAATAAGGGCCGATCGGAGGCTTATTTTCAGAGCATGCTCTGAAAATAAGGGCCGATTAGAGGCTTATCTTCAGAGCATGCTCTGAAAATAAGGGCCTATCAGAGGCTTATTTTCAGAGCATGCTCTGAAAATAAGGGCCTATCAGAGGCTTATTTTTAGAGCATGCTCTGAAAATAAGGGCCGATCAGAGCTCTGAAAATAAGGGCCGGTTAGAGGCTTATTTTTAGAGCAGCAGCTCTGTTATATCTGCTACATTTATATTTGGATTTTTAAGGAAATATTTGCTTTGTAGGTGAAATAACGTGGAGAAATAACTAGATAAACTCATAGCTGCACAGCCTTATTTTCAGAGCATGCTCTGAAAATAAGGGCCGATCAGAGGCTTATTTTCAGAGCATGCTCTGAAAATAAAAATGACAATACAAGTCCAATGTAGATTAAAATAGGCCCAAAATACAAAGATATCACAACTTTTCTAAGACAAAGAAGAATACCATACTTTAGGAGCAGTATGTGATTGGAATATAAAGTACTGACGAATATAGCTATGCAATGATTAAGCGCCATGCCACACATAACTTGGTAACATAACTGTGTTTGCCTTATGAGCCTAAACCTAGCCAGGTATTAGTGAAAACAGCGAGACGTGTAGTGCATATACCCAGGGGGTATATATATAATATAATACTAAAAGTAACATATGCTGCATATATTGTCTTGTGCAGTAACCTGTTTCAAATTTAACTTAAATTATGATAAATAAAATAATATATCTTATGGAAATAATGATTCCGTATAGTAGATAGTGTGCACATTAAAAGTGCAAATAATATATTCGCTTGGGCACTAACATCATAATTATTGTTACTAAGAATTACCACTATAAATCAATGATAATATAGTTTACTCTTTCAGTTTACACTTTACTGTTTGATATTGTATTAGTACTATATTTGTTTTATTATCTATCAAAATATTAATCTAAGGAGTAATACAAACTTTTCTATGATATCCAATGAAATCCATTTTAGCATATCATGTATTCAATTCAATCACTTTACTCTGGAGTATTAAACCCATATAGAATATAGGCTAGACTAAAAACTATTAACAGTGGGTAATCCCAGTGACACAAACATGTGACACCCCACATCAAAACCAACCATAAGGGGGCAAAACAATTAGTTGTTAACACCGTCAGAAGCAGCTATTTCTTAGTTTTAGCAAATCCTGCAGTTTCTGGGTTCACTGCACAACAATCTGAATACTTTACTGTGTACCACACAGAGTCTTCTAAGTGACTCTGACATATGTGTTCCACCATGTCAATGACAGACAAGTGCATAGTTCAAGTGTATAGGTACAATATATGATCTAAACAGAGTAGTTTTTACTTATTCAGTACACATAGAATGATCAAAACTATGAAACTTAACCTTTGTCTCACAAAATGTTTATTTTTGTGCGCCTCTTTCCAGTACGTGTGTACAGTTACACACATCTATGACTATAGATTATGTAAACAATGCCAATGCCAATGGCAATGGACATTCTAATGAAATATCAAAATAAAACATTATTAATGTACCACGGATTTAGGTAATGTCATTATTTTTTACGTTTGACAACATAAATATTTTTGTAACGAAATTTATGTTTTAGTTTCCACGTTGTAAATGAACATAATTAGGTTGCCGACTTTCGAACCGCTTAGTTAGGGCTTAGCCTTAGCCTTAGGCTGCCTAGGCTTAGCCTGGCTGCGAGGTATTACTTTTTACTATTTTTATTTTTAGACAGTTTTATCTTGTGACTCGTCTGGTTCGGTCTGTTAAATCGTTCACCGTGTGCCCGACTTTCCACACAGCGTGTGACATTGGTGATGGGTTGATTTTTCTCAGGCGCTTTTGTCGCAAAAGAGACGCTTGCAGCCGAAATTCTCCGTCCACCACTGTTTATATACGGAAGTATCATTGTTGTCTTTTTCAAAAAGAGAGTTCCATTTGGCCGCTTGTGAATTTGAAAAAACTGCGTCGTTTCGTACTCAGCTGAGACTGAGTACGTACTCAAGACGTTTTATAACCTCAGTTGAGCACGAAAACTGAAATCTCAGACTTGAGCACATACTTGAGCTTGAGTTTGAGTACGGTTTATAACCTCGGGCCCTGGTTGGTCTAGAGAATTTTACCGTGATATATCAACTCATATAACACGCGGTTGCCTCGTTCTGAGAACCCAGCTGACATTTGAATCACTTCGAACGCGGCCGAGTACGCGCCTTGGCATAGACACGTGGTTGTTCGAACGCTTTCCGTGTTTTCTGTGATTGTTCTGATTTACGTAACATGCGTCAAACGTCCGCATCAGTTTTTTTGTACGATACGAATGCTTCGTGAAACCGGCCCAGCAGCATATTTACAAATGTAAGAAGTGAAAAAGTTAAAGTTAATATGCCGTTAAGTAAGGAATAACTCGGGTGTCACTAGCCATATAACATGTTATCTAACTGGTAACACTCTCGTGACATCAACAAACATAATTTTTCCCTAAATATACTAACGTGTAGCGACGTCTTGCATTGTATGACGTAACTTTGGACAATAAAAAAGACGCATGACGTTGCCAACAACTGTAGGTAATTGTTTGCCGTTACGGACAGTTGTACGTAATAACTACAAAGGGTAATTCTATTGTTCGTAAAAAGGGTAATAGCTCGGTGAATTTCGAAAACATACTTACATACTCATGGTGGATTCTAATAAAAAATTTTGTACGAAGGAACGACACTGCATGGCGAGAGAAGACGGACAGCAATAGAACCGTCGACATACCTCAACTTGTGAGACGTGCCGCCGATGGTCGCTTGGCATTCTGGGCACTTGGCCTCTTCCGTGGCGCCGCCGCATTCTCCAATCGCATAGATATGTCCTGTTTCACGTACACAAATATAAACAAACTGTTAGATTCGTTGCGTGACTGATACTTCTAGATAGCATCAATGTAATTTATTCCGGATATAATCAACATATCAGTGCAGCCACATCGACATAATATCGACACGCTGTGGAACTAATATTGCTGCAGAATTAATCCAATCATAATGAAAACGCCTGGAATAATTTTAAACTGCCAATTATATAATTTTTTCGCATGTAATTTTAAAAGTCCACTCGTTGTGGATACGTCATATAACTAATTAAACATTATTTGGAGAATACAGACATTAACTGTCCCTCAATATGTACGTGCATCGAATGCTAATGCTTGTGTGCAACCCCATTCTCCCTGTGTGTCCAGCGAGGACACACACGTACCATTTGGACATTTGAACCAATGACCTTTCGCCAGTCCGACAGCCTTGGCCAACTGTAGCTTCTCAACGTCCGTGAGAGGACCACTTCTGACCGCCTTGCGCACCTCCTGCAGGGTTAAGTCGGCCGACTCCAGCTGTTCGTCACTGAGAGGCGTGCCGCCTTTCAGGAGTTGAACGGTCGCGTCAAAGCTAGTTGACAGTGACTTGGAAACATCCCCAGTCCCCTGTCTCATCCGTTGACTCAGCTGGCCGGCTGTCACCCTGAGTGTCAGTCGCGTTGTCTCACGACTCATGTCTGTCTGCTCCTGCTCGGTGAGCCGACGGCGTGAAGTCAGCGCCCACTTCTCCAGAGCGTTCATCTCTTCGACCAGCTGCTCGTCTGTTATGTCAGACATTGCCTTACGGAGTTTCAGCAGCACCGACAACAAGTTGGTGATGTTCTCAAGGCACGTGGCTTCTTCGAGGCATAAACGAGCATTCTTCATGCAGAGTTTGATATCATCTATTTTACTTCTAAACTGGAAGTTGACAGACACTCTTCGCATATGTACAGTTGCCAGAGCAGTCGATACGCGTTGTTTCGCGGCTTTTATCTTCGCCTGATCACCAATGACGCGATTCTTCACCTCTTCGATGTCAGCTAGTGTTCTGTTGACAATTGTCCCATAACGTCGGCTGCGTCGTATTGGAGTCTTGCACTTGGGACAACATTTCAATTGGACGTCGACGGCGTCCTCTGTCGAGCGTTCCGATAGTTCCATCCAATGGTCCAGTCCTCCGACCTCCAACACGTGGCCGCAATCTTTAAGCTGGACGAATCTGGCACCGGGGTCTTCTTCGGTACCGAAGAATAACTCACACACCTGGGAACAATAAACATTTTGTAAGGTGTTCTCTGAATCATATTCTTAATTCACAGTCTCAGTTTATTGTCTAGAACCAACGATGATGAAGATGTCTACGCACAAATCATGCTTGTTCGGTTTACAGTACACAGGCATAATTATTCGATATTCCAGTACGATGACTTTTAGCAAACAATACGCATCCATAGTTAACGCCTGATAGCCAATTGGGGCTGGTCAGCAGAATCCACAACAGAAGGTAAGCTACATGTGCACATGATTAAGGGTTCTACAAATAATCAGCGGAGACATAATCATCATAAACAAAACCCCTTAGAAATATTCCAAGCTCACAGATATATAATGTAACCGGTCATGTATAACATTTACAAAATAAGCTTTTTAAAGTAGATTTGTTATGCATGTTATATGTAAACAAAAGAGAAAATAAGTCAACAAAATGTTTGTTTAATCTACGTCGGATTCCTTGTCGTACGTGTAATTTGCCTTGAAGGATTTTTTCATGAACCAGAACGACACGTGCACATCCCTTAGAAATATTACAAGCTCATCGATATAAAATGTAATAACATTTACAAAACAAACTTGTTTAAATAGATTTGTTATACGTAATATGCTAAATGTTGTATGTTACTATATGTAAACAAAATAAGGCAACAAAATGTTTGTTTCATCTAAGATCGAATTCTTGTCGTACATGTAATTTTTTTCATCAACAAGAACGAATTGCTTTGGTAAGTTCAGTTGACGATGAATTTGTTGTCAGGGTTTAGTTACTAGACTTAAGATTCTAGCTACAAATGAAACACAACGTGCCGTTCTAAAATTAACCCTGCAAATGGTAAGTCATTCGTACCTGATCGCGGTTGCAGACACCACACGTGTCCGGACACGGCTCCCCGCACATCCCGAAACACTCGTGTCCGCACTTGAGGCGCTTCTTGCAGCCGTGAGGACACCGGGGCCGGTCACACTGCTCGTGACACAGCTTGCTGCACCGGTAGTGTGGACAGCGCCACGAACACGGCTCCACACACGGCTGACACGGCTCGCCACACGGCTTCTTACACACACTGTGTATACAGCGGTTCTGACAATTCTGCCAGCACGGAGGACAGGTGGCAGAGCAGACGTCGCGACATGAGTGACCGCACACCAGGGTACGACCACAGCGTCGACTGCAGGGCGTGTGTAGGCGACCTCGGTGGCAACTGAAGCATGTGCCGCTACAGGGGTGCCCGCAAGACAGGGTCGCCTCGCACGGCTGAGGACACTTGGTGCGGTTATAGCACGGTACCTTGACTGTGTGACCGCACGGGAACTGGCGCCGCACTTCCTGGACACACGACGTTGTGTGAGGGTCGTCACAGACCTCCGCACACGTGTGTCCGCACGACAAGACGTGTTCACACGGAAAGAGACACCTGCATCTGGCGGGATCCTGGTGACACGGAACCTTCTGTGTGTGTCCGCAGGAGGGTATCACTTTATCAAGCAACACGACACATTCGCCGCATGTCTCGTAACATATCCCAGGGCACACGTGACCGCGGTTACACAACACCTTCGTGCACGGCTTCAGACACTTGTACTGTTCATGGTTGACATCGTACGGGTGACAATGCTGCGCGCACACGTGACCGCACAGAAGACGGGCCTCGCACCACCGCAGACACCCTCCGTCGGGGGCTCCTGTGAACCCGGCAGCCGTCGAGACATTCAACCTCTCCTCGTCAGGGTGATTTTGACAGTACAACCCGAGTTCCTCGCCGATGGCGCCAGCGCTGTTCAGTGACTCGACTATTTTCTTCCACAGTTTACTCTTCAAGGCGAACATCTCAAAGTTTCCGACGACGTAGAATCCGACACGGGCTCTCGAGAGAGCGACACAGACGCGGTTGTCCTCGGCAAGAAATCCCATTTTACCATCGTCGTTGCTACGCACAAGAGACAGTAGGATGATGTCGTTCTCCTCGCCTTGATAGTTGTCGACCACGCAGACACGAACGCCGTCGAAGTCATTCTTGGGCATTCGCTTGCGCAGCTCAAACAGCTGTCCTGTGTAGGCCGTCAACACAGTGATCTTCTCCGCCAAGTGGCCCTGCAGTAGCAGGTAGCGACACAACGCGGCGACAAACGCCGCCTCGTGTTCGTTCCGGTGACTCATGCCTTCGTTGTCATGTTGCTCCTTGTGGGAGTGCTGCAGGAAGAACATGTTCCTCGACACGCCCTTCACCTGTCCGCGGTCACGCACGCAGGGGTCGTCGCGCAGATTGGGGTAGATATGACGCAGAAGCACTGAGATCTCGGGTCGCATCCTGTGTTGGTACTCCAGCGTCTCACACGGCACGCCGTTGTTGACCATGCGCTCGAACAGCGAGATGTTGAGGTTGTACCTCCGCGCCAGCCTGTACACGTTGGGATTTGGTCGCAGCTGCTGGTGGTCACCAATCAGGATGAGGTGCTTGCAGCTTCCGTTGATCGCTGTCACGATGTGAGACTCGAGAACTTCGGCTGCTTCCTCCACCACGATGATCTTTGGTCGAAGCTCCTGGAGCAACGACCGGTTCCTCGCTGCCCCCGTCGTTGTCATGCCAAGTACTGTTGCCTGACGCATGATGAGCAGGTCGATCTGTCCGTGTACCTCCTTCAGTCTGTCGGCGGCCATCTGATACTGTATGGCGTTGTCTGACATCGTCTTTCGCAGGCCACGTCGGTACTCGCCGATCCAGTGTCGGTACAATCTCCATCGCTGCTGGAGTGGAAGTTTCCAAATGTCGACGATTTTCCTCAAGTGTTCTTCTGACATTTCGTCAGTCAGCCGCATGTTCCGTTGGAAAACTTTCTTTTGTTTCTTCTTTGCTTTTTGCTTCTGCCAACCGTTATCGTGTGAGGAATAGAGGAGATCTTTTTCGATGCGCTCATTTGTCTTTCTGCGAAATTCTTCTGCGTTGTGTCGGTTTTGGTCGCGTTTCTCGTCGTCGGGTCTTCGCTGCTGCTCTAGACGCACTGCTTCATCCTCAATTTCAATTCCTTCTTCTTGTGTCGTAGCTGTGTGGAGTAATTTTGTGTCGTCTTGCTTTGCTTGTGCTTGCATTTGGTAGACATCTAACTCCAGCCATTTGGCCATAAGCTGTCCTTTCCTAAGTTGAGTGAAGTGTTTGTCATGCATATATGAACTCACTGCTTCGATTCGGATCAGGTGACTGTACGTGGCGGTGAGGCGACACGTGGCTTCTACGATTAAGCGTTCAACGTTTTCCATTTCGCGATAAGCTTCAGAACGGATCTCGGAAATTCCACGCGGAAGTCTCGTATCTCTGTGTGCCAACGGTCGTTTGTTTTCTAACGAAAAGCTCCGAATGAGTTCGCTCTGACTGCGCCCACCGACTCGCACGATGCCGCTGTTCTGGAAGGCGTGAATACCCTCGAGGAACTGGTCGAGCGCGTGGTTCGTCAAACACACGACTAGGATTGGAGGCGAGTTCGTCAGATCATCGTCCCCAGCAGCATTCCAGACATGCTGATTACGCAGCAGTGTCTGCACCACCTTCAGGCCGATGTATGTCTTGCCGGTTCCTGGCGGACCCTGGATGACGGCAAACTCCCGAGTGAGAGCCGCCTGCACCGCCCGCAGCTGACTCTCGTCCAGGCCCAGCATCTCCTTTGGCGGCCATTGTTCCAGCTGCAGAACCGGTACTGATGTTGCATTCTGAGCTCCACTGCAGTCCAGTTCTTCTTCTGACGCGTTTGTGTCTTCTTCTTCTTCTTCTCCTGGTGATAATGATAATGGTGATTCTGATCCTCTTTTGTCTCTGCCACGCGATGCAATCAACCATCGCCGCCTGACTTCCTCTTTATTCTCCAATGTAGTGTCTTTCATCAGACAACTCAAGTCGTACGTCGTTTGTTCTTTCCCATCCAGGTACGACGGAGGCTTCATCTCCACCTCGCCGTAGACGACGTAATTCTGGAAGGGCAATTCGGGCTCTTCCGATTCTTCGTTCTCCTGAATGCTCTGAAGTCCCTGCAAGATGTGTCGGTACGCTTCATAGTAGGCCGTGGTTTCAACCATCACGTATGTCTCCTCACGTGACGTGTCCGGCAGTCCGTGGATATTCTCAAAACGCAGTAAGACTTCCCCGCGGGTGGCAAGAACCTTCGCATCGCGTTCGTGAACTGTGGCAAAGGAAACCGTCTGGAAGCCATCCTTAGAGAGACAGATCATCGAGCCATAGATTAGACGTTTAGTATGCGCCCAATCGACTCTCTTTAGTTGCGAAACGTCAAACTGAACACGAAGCGCAACAAAGCCATTCGAGCAGACCGGCTCAACAACGTGAACATTCCTGTAGACGAGAATATCGTTGTATCTTGTAACAGCGCCCTCTGCCTCCGTGTACTCACGAATGCCATCTCGTAGTGGTGACATGAAATCCTCTCGCAGCAGCCGGAACTGCACGTCCAGGTAATGGTCGAGGTCTTGGTACGCACCACGGACTTTGTTCACGCGTAGAAACACCTCGCCGCGGAAGTGCAGATCGGCCAGCGTCGGACATATGGACAGGGATCGAAAACTCTCTGGTGGATTTACGTAGTCAGCCGGCATTTCGTCAACCGATAACCTGACGGCAACGTCCCGATTAGACATCTCCGTTTTTATCCTATTCATTTCTGTCCAGATTGCCTCGATGTTCTTGTTTTCTTCCTTTGGTTGTGTAGCCGGTGACGCGAGCGATCGTTCGCGGAGTGACGCTACAACACATTCGACAGCAGCAAACGATGGACGCAACATCATGTGACTGCCACTGGTCATGCGCACGACAAGTTGCCAGAACAGTCTCAGCAGATCGCGGATACACGAAACATTGGACGATGAAGGCGACGACAACATCCGGGTAACGCACGACGTCACGTGATGACTTAGGAAGTTTGACGTGCGCAGCATGTTCAGCAACTGCAGTACGTTGGCGGGTGACGTCTTGCATGTGGACGCCTTGGCCATTACAGCTATCGCCAGTTCGACCATGTCCGGTGTAACATCAACGGCATTTAGCAACACGGGAAATCCGCTGCTCTCGCAGACTAACTCATATATTATTGTTTGTGCATTTCCATTGCTTAGATCTGAAAGTTTCCTGTAGCCAATGGGGTACGTTCTTGCCGCGTGTGGCGCTTTGCCATATCTACAATTGGAAATCGGCGGATTCGTTGGTATCGGCATGTAATTGTGTATTCACAGTGTATGTATGCACATACTTTCCTACACATATAAATGCATATAGCGCACATACTTTCTATGTAGTGCATTATTTAATGTTGCTAGGCGACTCATACATGTATGAAAGATATAAATTTGCAACATAATGACTGCGCTGCAGCACAAATTAACAAACAGTTGCAATAATACTTTGTGTCGTACAAAGCCACCACGAACGGTTATAGTAAATTATACTAATAATGGTAATGTATAAATGTTTTACCTACCGTTGTCCCTGCCGTCGTTGTTGATCTACGTTTGGCATATGCCACTTGGTGCCACCCCGATCCTTCCTTCTTGGCTGGCCCAAACTCGGATGTGGGACTGTGGTGGCATATAGATGCGAACTCCCCTCCCGTCGGGGTCGATCCATGTTTGCTGGAACGTTCCGTGGCTTGTTCTCCGAGTCACGCTGTCGCTCCCTCCATGAAGGCTGGTGCAAACTAGGATGCTGAACTCTAGTGCCATGTCGCTCCGAACTTCCATGCCAGCGACGTGGATTCATGTCTGCGGACGCGCTGCGTGGCTCACACCCCGAGTAACGCGGTGGCCCCCTCCACCTGGACTGACCCCTACCAAGATTTGGATTTCTGTGGCTATATCGCTCCGAATCTTGAGGCTGTTGTATCAGGAATGCTCCTTTGTCTACAGCACCTACACTTTCTGGTGGGGAACTTGTTCGCGGTATTCGGAATCCTGGTTGGAAGATTTTGCTACCTCTTCGTCGCGGCCCATCTCGCTGCATTTCTGACCCAGGCTGATTTCGGCGTCCATATTTTACGTCTTCTGTTATCTGGTCTTCTGGCTCGTATTTTGGTATACGTCGATGTCTACTCAGTGATTTCATTCGAAATCCTCTTCCGCGACGACCTCGCTCCATTGCTGTGGAGTCGTCTCCATCAAGACCTTGTGACTTAGGTCTGACGTCGGCCATACCTCTGCAAAATAAGAAAATGCAGTGTATTCGACTTGATCCAGCTACGTTGTGCCGTTTTAAAACAAAAATAACCATGATTGTGTGTGTGTGTGGGGGGGGGGGGTGGATGAATGCATACATGCATGTATATATTCATAATTCTGTCAATTCCTTAAATTGGATGTCTCGTTATAGAATACGCATTTACCTCACTATGTTGCCTAATGCGAAACTTCCAGACTAAAAAACACATTGACACACATTCGGAAATTACTAGCATAACCACAACTAGAACCATACCTGCGACACCAAAATGAATAGACCAAATCGTTAGCACATGACCAAAGTAACTATTGGGCTTTGCGCCTACGTGCCAGAACAAAATACATGACATGCTCTACTTCGGAACACGCAGTGGGACGTTTCAAAAAACACTTTATCCCGCAGACGTTCGCACACTGCTCTTGGAAGATACAGTGAACGCAGTGATATATGTATTTTAGGGAAAATGTAAGATAATTTAATAGTTTTGAATACGTTTGCAACATCGATTATACTAAAGATAACGCTTGCTGGTAGTGATTGTGCGAGAAATCAAGTGTATGACTAATCAGGCAGGATGGCAGGCTTGCAAACTGGCAAGTCAAGATAAGTCTAGTCGAGTCATCTCTCTGAACTCCAAGTCAAGTCGTGAAATGGGCGACTGGAGTGCGGCTCGAGTCAGCAACTCTGCAAGCTGGTGTATTGTCAGCCTTGCAACCAACAAGGTGTCACCACAAAATGTACAGGCACACGACCCAGGAATCATTACAGTCTATGAAGAGTGATTGCCAATGTGTGGAGGCAACTCTGTGTCACATGTTACCGAGCCACATCTTCCTTGGTCTTCCCCTTTCTTCACCATTTCATAGTGCCCTGCATAATTCCTTTGGCAAGTTGTTGTGACGAGTGGTGTGTCCGCACCATTGCAGCTTCCTTCCTTGTTGTGACGAGTGGTGGGTCCGCACTATTGTAGCTTCCTTCCTTCCTTAGTTATGTCTAGGACGGACTGACGTTTGGGATCCTGCGATGTCATTGAAGGTGTGCGCTATACATTAATTGGTTTTTGTGTTCTTTGTAATATTTGCAGGATTCTTCTAAGACACTTCATCTCAGAAGCCTGTAATCTTCAGTCAGTTTGTGAGGTCAACATCCAACTTTCACATCCGTTGGTCAATGAATATAGTTGTTGTAGTGATGTTTTCACTCTAGATTTGTTTAAGACTTGCTATTGCTAGTGTTGTAAGGCTGTTCTTGGTGTTATTTCTTCGGTAGAGCTGCCAGATGAGATAACCTATGTTAATGGGCCATAAAAGCCGAGCAGTCTTCCCGATAGTGCTCCAGACGTGGGGAACACAAACAGCGATACATAGACACGCTAGAAAGCAACATACATCGCAGTGTTCCCGGTGGCAGACATACAGCAAACAACAATACTATCATCCCTGTACAAACCAACAAGTGTGATCTTCCAACAATAGTGAACACGAACATTTGTGATTCTAGCAAAATCGTCGGCGGACTGACGCGTGCCACCAGTGTTCAGAATAACATAGCATGATGAGAACTGGTTTAAGAGAAACTTCAAGGAAGCAATAAGCATCCATCGAACGAAACCTTGAAACTGAGACGCCAGCCAGGAGCTTTCACCATTCCTTCTCCAGCTTGTTTCACATGACAGTAGTCATATGACACGCAGTGACGCCAGTCCGCCGACGAAAGCCAAGTGAGAAATATTCGGAGAGTAAAAAGACGTTCCTTGAGAGGTAAATAACATGTGTAATGTAACGTTGTATACATTCTCGCAGAAGCATAATCAAACCAGTGGAAGCACGCACGCACGCACGCACGCACGCACGCACGCACGCACGCACGCACGCACGCACGCACGCACGCACGCACGCACGCACGCACGCACGCACGCACGCACACACACACACACACACACACACAAACTCACACACGCACGCACGCACGCACGCACGCACGCACGCACACGCATTGTCCACGGCACAAACAAACAATGGATTGTGCAATACACAGCCATGCTCTGAAATTCCTATTCATAGTCATGCTCTGAAATTCCAATTCAGATCAATACAAAAGAACCATTTTGGCCACTTACTATGTATACACACATACACAATAGTCTAAGAATAATGTCGTTAACTCGCCAACTAATGATACGTTATCTCTTCTTAGGCTTTTTATCTGGTGTTGCTGCGCGTTTAATAAAATCGCATTAGTTCGTCAATGTAGCCAGACAGTTTCAGGTTTGTATTCGGAGTTAAAAAGCGTGTCCAAATGCACAGAGTTCATGTGGTTTACAAAACGATTGATAAATGGGAGCGTTGCAGTCGTACAGTCACTACAATGTTATTTAGGCGTCGACAAAACTCGATAAGTTAAACAACACTGAAACAAGCCTGTTGTGTACCGGGTACGTAAGTGTAGCATATTCATTATCATGGACCGTTAAATATTGGCGTATTTTAAACTAAGTGAAATATTCCATAGAAGTGGAAATATAGTTAAAACTGACATGACCTTGGATTCGACAACAGTCATATTATATTTCCCCGGTTTCAAATTCAAGCTGCCTTTGGGACCGAGAGTACAGAACATTTTAAATAAAAGTTGTAATTTTCAATCATACCTTGTACGTATACGCTATATATAAATGATGCACAATGTTATTTTTTATTCGATTAATGGATTGGTCACACACTAAGAAAACCGCCATCCATCATATATGCACTCACATGGAACCTCTTAGGGAAGAGAAAAAGACTAGAAACCCCTGGCGGCGAGACCTTGAAGCAGAAATAAAAAAGATGGATTACACCTGGAACTAAATCACAAAGATGGCACAAAACAGGACTCATTTGAGAACTTTTGTCGATGTCATGTGCTCCCAGCGAGCAAATGGGCCCGAGTAAGAATATTACGCGCTCTGTATAAGTTTTCTCGTTAAAAGTCACAGTGTACAAGAACACCGGGTAATCATGTATTAGATTGGCTTGTATTATTTACGCCGCCAAACGGCATTCTTACCTCATTTTTCTATGCCAATGCATTCATTCCTTACCATTCCACGTATAAAAAAACATAATTCTTATTTAAATAATGTGTTTTGAGCACTTCTGCGATCCAAATAGCGCCGCTGATTGCATCGGTAGTGAACGATAATATAAGCCACTGACGCTCACTACAGAAGACGCTGACGCAACGCGGCGAAAAAACAACATTGCTCAATAAATGAGGTAAGAATAACTAAGAGTAAATAATTTAGGCCAATCTAATACATGAACGTCCCAAATTATCTTGATCGGATACCCACCTCGAAAGTTCAGCAACACGAGACAGGCATAATTAAATCAATGTATTTGTTTACTTTTATATGCACTGATCTATTATTTCTCCAGTAGTAAAATGGTACAGCTCACTTTATAACGATGTGAATCATGACCTTAATTGATGACATATTATTACTATTATTCAGTGGACAGGTCAGACCATACAACATGGGTAATATGATATGCTGTGTTTTGTATACATTTTGTGCAAAACAGTCCAATGGAAGTAGGGCAAAACGGTCCCCATGCATGTGGGGCAAAACGGTCCATATGTTGTACCCAACATTCAAATGGTCACAACGTATCAAGTGCGTGTAATACATTTGATATAATACGAACGTCGCATCATTTATGTTCTGCTAGCCTGTAGGATGCAATTAGGACGGACTGTTATAACCAATGGTATATTATGTGTGGATTGCAATGTATGCACACGCACGCATGCACGCACGCACGCACGCACGCACGCACGCACGCACGCACGCACGCACGCACGCACGCACACAGGATTTTTGGGGTATTCTTAGTAATTTACAAATGCAACTCAGCTAGTTTGTCACATATCTGCCCTGTCCATGATAATATGAACATCCTAAATACATGCTAACGTAGTTTAATTGTGAAGGTCCTACAATTTGAATGTTTTCCTTGACGGGGAGGGGGACTGCCCCAGGTTACCCCGCCGAATACCTTCAGAAACCGCAATGATTTGTGTCGATTACAGGACGAGCCAACACACTTACCGATTGGCCAAGCGGTAGAATATCAAGTGGCGTCATGCAACATTGGAAAACCAGTTAACAAGATTTAACAAGATCTGCCATCCAAGCCAAAGGCCCAGATGGCAAGTGGACAAGGAAGCCATTGGCTTATCGAGAGTCCAACAATGTTCATCTACTTATAACCCGCCCTCCTGAGATACGTGTCAACCTTGTTTTTAAACATATTCACGCAGTACGTAGATCATCGGAAACCGCGAGAAATGCGCGAGGATAGTTCGAAGCTTACTAGCAATTGTCTGTGGTTCAGCTTTGGCGGCGGACGAAGTGTACGATAGTCATCAAATAAGAAGCGCTGACTGTCCGTTCGAAGGGACCCGTGCCAATTTCCTAGCGAGCGTCTACGTACGCAGTTTCCCGGTAATCGCTACACGCGCCACGATTTAGTTCCGGTTGCAGTCTCGTCTGAAGCTCATAACATGACATCACGATGACATCATCGGCAATACTCGCGCATTTCTCGCGGTTTCCAAGGATCTACGTACTGCGTTACTAGCGACTGGGTGGCGTCCCACGTTACTACAACTTCGATGTTTACTCCATTTTCCCGCGTTACTACAAACTCGCCGTTTTCTGAAGGCTGGGTTGCACCACATGTATGTCAAGATTGACATGAATATACACCCAAACGATAACGTAATCGGGTGAAATGTAATGCCTCAGCGGTAGAATGTACGCATGCAGCGCGTGTTCGATTTCCGTCTAATGCATATTATTTTTTTTTTTTTACTTATAAAGTCACACATAGACAACGATTTTAAAATAAAAATCATACCATTAGCACAATAATTTTTACAGTTTATCATAGCTCATCAACACAATACGTGATTATATATATATATATATATATATATATATTATATATATATATATTATATATATGTATATTATATATATATATATTATATATATATATATATATAAAATATACATATATAAATATATACATATATATAATATACATATATATATATATCAATATATATATGTGTGTGTGTATATATATATATATATATATATATTATACGGGATCGACGCGCACACCACGCACATTTGCTCGAAGTTTGTTGACATTCGGGCGACGTTGAACATGGTTGACAGTGATAGGCGAGTTGTACGTGCACCGTTGTGTTCCGCGGCGAAGAGGAGGAAAGGAGAGATTGGCCACACGAGTGGCACTGATAGACCAAAAGGGACGTTGAGGTCGCCTGAAGACCGTCTTAACATTGAAAGACAGTGAAGTGGCAGAAGTTCTCGACACGTTTGTACATTTTTTATATTATTAGGCCGTATGGCATCGGCATCGCATCGATACCCGGAGCCCCGGCCCTATGCTATGGCTATGCCGCACGTGGTGCCTTCACACAGTTCAGGTTTAACACCAGTTCAGTTGTTTGTAGAATGTGGGTTTTTATGTGTAATTCTTTTATGAACGTCTGTATATAAGAGGAATTAAAAAATATATGAAAGTTTTAATTAAAATTAAGTGTAATAATTCAATGTGTCAGTTTTGAAATGTTAACCAAATGCTATTTAAATAAAATATTTACTTTACTAAAGGAGCTAATACCATGTAACATTAACAATTCTTAGAGATTAATAATAAAATATATGTGTATTTACTCATTTTACTTTGGTGTGGGTTTTTTAAATAATCCCATATGAAATCAACCAACTGTTGATATTCTTGATTACTCTGATTTTGATGAAATTTGGTATACATGGTGGCAATGTTCATGGTTGGATAAATTGTGGTGAGGAAAGAATTGGCTGGTTGAAATGTAGCAAAATGAAAAAGTTTATTACACGATACATCATAATATGAACAAACACGTAAATAGTCATCGAAAGAGGTGGCAGGAAGGAACTGTTATGGAAGAATGGTTGTTTTAAGTTAAACTGCAAGAAGTTTCAGTGAGTCACTACTGTCCCACGGGTGCACACTGCACACAGATAAGCATCAGTCAAATTTAATGTGTTTTCAGGTACTATGGTCTGATGGCAGATATAATATCCATTGAACTGTGTTGTGTATTGCCCTCCCTCATTGACAAATCCATTGTCTAATTTGTAATTGCCTCCAAGTGGGCTGTAAAGTAAAACCCTCATGGACTGGCAGTAATATACCAGCCCTTCTGATGTGAATTGTGCCTGTGGACAGATGCTCCTATGTCAGGCAGAAACCCAGCATTTGACAACAACTATCCAGAAAGCAACTGGTGATCAAAACGAATAATATTTTTATACTATATGAACTTGAACTACAGTATATAATATAACCAGTATAAACACCATCAATTATGGATGCTCATCACATATTTAAGAAGCATTCTTTTCCTAGTTTAAAAGTCATAAACTGTATTGTTATAAACACAAATTTAGCATCATCACATCCTTTCACCCACACAGTTTGAATGGTTCTGAAGAAAGAGTTGCAGGAAGAGAAAGAGGTGGATTGAAAGAAAATGGGTGCAGGGAGAGGATATAGTGCACTAAGAGGAGGAGGTGAAGGGCGACGTGGACATGGCACAGCAAAATTTGTGACACTCGACAGAGCAGATTGTGCTCGCATGACGAAACTAAGAAGCCAGAGAAAGGAACAACTACAGGTAAAATTGTATTTGGATTGCAGAACACACTTTTAATAACAATAATACAACTGATAAAGTATACAAGGGTTTCTGTATTCTTAGCCACATTTGAGGAATTTTTAGGTATACAATCAACTGTAGTGAAATAAGTTATATCAAATAAATTATACAGTATAATATCTAAACATTATAGTAATATACCCAGCAGAGCTGAGTTTGTGCTTGATTACCCTAATTCTAAGGATTTAATAAATTAGCATGTCATGCAGTTCACATGTAACATATCTCTGACAAGAACACATCTGCATAAGCAGCCTATTTCTATACAGAAAACAATCTGTAGAATAGTAACTTATTGAACAAATATCAAAGGCATACAACTTAGCAAATGGATGGTGAAGACTTCATCTATTGATCAACATTTCAAGTTGTGGGGCAACTATTATAGACAGTAATAAGTGCACATTATATCCATGCAGCCCTTGGCAACAGCCACAACACCTTTGTGTCATGTAGGTGACAGAATATACAGAGTAGAAAGGCGTCAGAAGTAAGTAAATCTACTGTAAAATAGAAACATTCTTCTGCCAGAACCATAGCACGAGGCCCGCAGCACCGGGTCTTCATATACCACTCTCACATCACGAGTTTTTCACAACAAGTGGTAGAGAAAGCACTTTTTGTGTTGCAATGTTACTTGGCACCTCTGAATATGCTGTAGGCGGACACACATGCTATCAGTACACAAACATAAACCAAGAAATCATTCACCCAGACATGCAATTTTTTTATTTAAGTAATTATGAACTTTAGGTAATATAATTTTCAGTGACAAATTTGCATATTATCATTGTAAACAAGCCACATTGCACAAATGTCTAGAAATAGGCAGGGACAACATTTGACCTAAAATACAGAAATGCTCATGCAGGTAAATATCATTTGAATAACAAATGAAATTCACACCAACATTTTCTTAATAAATAATTATCAAATAAATATATAACATAGTAATTCTAAGGTGCCTTCTTTAATCCTTCCAGGGTGCCACTAAAGACCAGACTGAACCATAGGCAAAGCGGCTGCTTTTACAGATGGCAGAAAAGGAGCCAGGCCTTGTGTTTCACATCATGACAAATAATCCAGGGCCAGTGGTAAGTGTGACTTCACCAAGTTGGTGCTCGTGCAATTATCATTGCGAAATGGGCAATGATTTTGAGCAACTGTGCTGCAACATGCAGACTGACAAAATCAATAAGCCGTCAGACATATACATTTATATAATATATATGAGGCGGGGGTGTTGGGTGTTCCACCTCCCACCAATCCCATCTATTTGTAAGGCCAACTTCTAACCAATGTTTAGGACCAACCTCCCATTTCCTGCAAACCCCCTCATATGTATGTAAGTAAGTAAGTATTATGTACCATACACAACATAATTTTGAAATTACATATTTGTTATGGGAAGCTGGGAACAGGTAACCAAACTGAATTTGTTTTGGTATTACAAAAATGTATACCTGTTAAATGACATTGTGACCTGCTGTCACCACAAGGGTAACGTTTTTTTCTTCTTCAGAATCGAGTGCAATGTCTGTTGCAACAGTTGGGGCAATGCTTTTCTGATCGGCAGGCTTGAAAGCCACACTTCCAGGCTTTGGATACTTTGTCATCTGTGCAGGCACAGATGAGTGTCTCTTGCAGGCTGACAATGTAATTGTAATGTTTTGGTTAGCACTCAGGGAAATTGTCCATTTTCCATATCTTGTTGAATCTGTTGCAGTACCTGTAAATTAATAAACAAACTTGATGACAGGTGTTGTAAGACCCTGGACTGCTTTTGTTAGGCACGACAGCATGGTGGGGTGCGATAGCATACCGGTTAGAAGGCCGGACTCTCAATCGAGAGAACCCGGTTTCAAATCCCACTGCGGTCGCTTCGAACCTTTGGCAAGTTTGATCACCCCACGTTGCCACAGTTCACCCAGCTGTATAAATGAGTACCTGGCAATACAGACAGTGGTGGATATGTGAACGAATAGCCTTCGCGCAGCAATTGCAGCATGGCTGAATACTTCCCAAAGAAGTTGAGATGGCCTTGGAATGAACAAGTCTGCCAGGGGGTGAAGTGTAAAGCGCTTTGAGCAGTCCTATGGACCGGATACCGCGCTATATAAGAACGTACCTTTACTTTGCAAGGAACTGATTTTTAATTCCACACGCTGGCACTGTATGCACAGTTACTATGTAAATAGCTAAAATATTGAACATGAATATGAAGTTAGTGAAAATACTGGATATGAATGCATATAAAGAACATAATGTAAACATAATGTTTTATTATGCATTGTCTTAATGGTTGCGTATTGCTACACAATAAACCTCGCATTTCAAATATGTTTCATGTGTAAACAATGTTTCTTTCTGTAGTGAAAACTGCCATCTCAAACATAATTTGTTTAATCACAAAGCCATTTAACATTAACTAGTCTTCTTTATTGACCACTAAATAAGTAAAAACAAAAAGTGTTATCTGTGCTGTGATGGAATGTCACTATGTCAAAGAATACGCTATTATTGTGTCTAATAAAAATATATACAAGCTATACTTACACAGTAGTCTTAGCGGTTTGTCTTCAGGGACAAACTTTCATGCTGCTGGTAGTCGATTGCTGCCACAAAGTTTCATGCCTGGTATACTGTGAAGCTGCAATAGTTAATTTTTAATTGTTATGTTTCATAAGCATGATCCAGAGGCCAACCCCATCATACTGTACACTCTACAGGCTTCCATAAATGTTTACAACTAGGCAATCAATGAAATTGCAATAATTTTAACAAATTGCACAAATAATGGTGATATCAAGTTATTAAAATGACTCATTGTTAAGAAGATATACATCTTCTACAAATGCTTCTGATACACAGATATTCTATGATTGTGGTACAAACAATGATTGTGGTACAAACAGGAGAGATGATACTGTACTCAGGTCATGAAGAGGAAGATGCCCATCATACAAAAGGAGTGGCACTCACAGGGTTGAAAAAAAATCTGATTTTTTATAAATTTGATTTTTTTATTATTTGATTTTTAAAAAATCTGGTATATAGACATTTATATAGATGTTTTTTTATAAACACTTTCAAATGTATTCTATTCAAATTGATTTGGGTACTTGTCTTAACAAAGGGTAGATGATTTTTGCTTATATAAAGACATTAGGCAATGTCCACAAGGCCTCACCCCCTGTAGTTGCATAATCTGTCTTGGAAAGGAAAGCATGCTGTGTGTCTGTGGCTGTAGCAGTGATAATTATTGTTTGCTGAGAGGGTGGATTAGCACCTGTCCAGGGCTCTGTGTACAGTAAGGGTCTCCATGCAGACTGCATACTGGTACAGCATTAACCAATTGTAGCCCAGACTGTCTCGCATGAGTCAACATACAGAATTGGTAACAACTAGCACAAGCTCTAAGTGGACTTTAACTCAGGGCTTCTGACTTGAAGACAACTTTGTATGGCTTCACTGCATTCAGATAGGGAATAGCTCAAACATACACAATGTCATAAAATATTTGACTATCAGGCTATCAGGTGACAATATAACTACACAAGTGTGCGCACTTTGTGTTTTTTATTAAAAAACATACAAAACGTTGTTGAGCTCGATGCTTATAAACAAGTATTTGTGTTAAATTCATAAAAATCAGCGATTAAAAAAATTGGAAGTAAAAAAAATCATAAATAAATTATTTTTTTAACTGATTTAAATCATGATTTAAATGAATGATTTAAATCAAATGATTTTAATCAAACAACCTTGGGCACTCGTGTTCACACAAGAGCCACAAAGCACCCTCATCAGCTGAGAAGCAGTAGGACCAAGAGGCACAGATTGCCCTCATCAGCTGGAAGCAGTAGGACCAAGAGGCACAGAGCCCCCTCATCAGCTGGGAAGCAGTAGGACCAAGAGGCACAGAGCCCCCTCATCACCTGGGAAGCAGTAGGACCAAGAGGCTCAGAGCTCCCTCATCACCTGGGAAGCAGTAGGACCAAGAGGCACAGAGCCCCCTCATCACCTGGGAAGCAGTAGGACCAAGAGGCACAGAGCCCTCTCATCACCTGGGAAGCAGTAGGACTAAAAGGCACATAGCCCCCTCATCACATGGGAAGCAGTAAGACCAAGAGGCACAGAGTGCCCTCATCAGCTGGAAGCAGTAGGATCAAGAGGCACAGAGCCCCCTCATCAGCTGGGAAGCAGCAGGACCAAGAGGCACAGAGCCCCCTCATCAGCTGGGAAGCAGTAGGACCAAGTGGCACAGAGCGCCCTCATCAGCTGGGAAGCAGTAGGACCAAGTGGCACAGAGTGGCCTCATCAGCTGGGAAGTAGTAGGACCAAGTGGCACAGAGCGCTCTCATCAGCTGGGAAGCAGTAGGACCAAGTGGCACAGAGCGCCTACTCATGGGAGACTTCAATGCGAAAATCAGAGCAAATAACACAGGATATGAAGAAGTCATGGGCAGACAAAGACTCGGCACGATGAACGAGAATGGCGACACGTTTGCAGACCATTGCGCATTCAACAGATTGATAATCGGAGGTAGTGTATTTCCACACAGAAGAATACACAAAGCAACCTGGATATCACCAGTCCATAGAACCGAGAACCAGATTGGCCACATCTGTATAGGACAGAAATTCAGGAGATCGATGCAGGACATACAGAGAGTACAAAGAGAAGCAGACACAGCCTCAGACCACCATCTGTTGCTGGCTAGAATGAAGCTGAAGAAGAGAGAGAGATAAAGAGGAGGAGCACCAGAACAAGATACAACGTGGATGTCCTAAAGGACTGAGAGTTAACAGAGACATTCTGACTCACAATCAGCAACATATATGAAGCCCTACAAGACCTTCTCGAGGAAGAAAACATGGACATCGACACCCAGTGGCAACATATCAAGGAGACATGGACCAGCACATGCAAGGAAATCCTGGGAAAAAAAAGTGCCAAAATAAGGAGTGGAGCTCTGCTGACATTATCAGCAAAATGCAAGTGAGGAAGGAAAAGAAAGGTGTAATTAACAACAGCCGAACTAGAGCAGCTAAAGAAGCAGCCCAGAAACAGTATACAGAGACAAACAGGGCAGTCAAGAAAAGCATAAAAACAGACAAAGAAAACTTCATAGACAGCCTTGCCAAGGAAGCAGAGGATGCCGCAGCCCAAGAAACATGAAACAACTGTACGACACAACAAGAAAGTTAGCGGGAAAGTACAAGCAGGTAGACGGGCCTATCGAAGACAAGAAAGGTAACGTACTCACCAGTGATGAAGATCAGTTGAAGAGATGGAGGGAACATTTTGAAGAACTGCCTAACCGATCAGAACCAGAAAACCCACCAGACATCCTACCAGCAGATGAAGTACTCCAGGTCACCTGCGAAAGACCAAGCAAGGCAGAGATAGATAAAGCCATTCATCACATGAAGAGAGGGAAAGCTTCCGGCCCAAACGAAATTCCCACCGAGGCATTCAAGGCAGACATGGAAACCTCCACAGAGATGCTGCATGATATAATTGGGAAAATATGGGACAAAGAAGAAATACCGACTGAATGGAAAGAATTTTACCTTGTGTATGACTAATTTAAGAGTAATACTTGATTGACCCCCGTGGATCTTTTTTATAAAGTTAAATCATTTTAGTTAATTTTTTGGGGTAACCATAGCTTGTCGTGTGTAAATTTGGCCCATATAATACTCAAACTTCTCTCCTGTACATGTTCCTTGCACATGTTGTTGAATGTTGTTGAATGTTGTTGAATGTTATGTTATGTTATGTTTATTATTTTCTCTATTTTTGTACTTCTTTAGCTCAGCTTTCACGAAGCAACCTAATTAATAAGCCTAATTAATATGCGCAGTTTTACAGCTATTTAGAGTGTAATTGTAAAAATAGTGTCTCTCTGTTTCATCTCATCAAACCACAGCTGCTGGTGTTTCTCCGTTTGTTATTGTTATTTATATTTTTCACACAATGCATCTTTTCCAGTCTTTATTGCAGCACATTCTTGACATACCTTAAGAATCCAAATCTTAATTTAAATATAATTCACTTAAATGTTAATACATTACATTCACAAATTAAGCATCAGATTTTTTTTGCTAGATGAATTCAGTATTTATTTGAAACTATATTACATAGATACAATGAATAATACATTAGATGACAGATTTAAATGAAATATTCTTACAGTACCAGGGAGGTCTTCAAAACAGTTGCTTAAATCACATTTTACACTTAAATAATGGTGAAACTGATGACAGCAATGCTTTACAAGTAATTCCAAATTCTTCATATTATGATATTGAAAATTTCAATTCCTTGGTAAACAATAGCGTTAATCGCTTTGGTATATTTAGTACTAATATTCAGTCCATCAATGCTAAATTTCAAGAGCTGGAGGCTTTTGTTGAAGAACTGCACTCACTTAAATTTAATGTTAGCATTAATTATATCCAGGAAAGCTGGATAAGGGAACAGGATGACATATCTCAGATCCAACTAGAAGATTACAATTGCATTGCTCTGGGGAAATCTAGTAGTGCCAAAAGAGGATTAATCATGTACATTCATACCAAATATGACTATAAATTAATAAAAGTTAATCAATATGAAAATTGGGAAAGACAATTAATTGAAATTACAGGAGGTGGTCTAACAAATGGCAGAGGTCCTGAATAAGTATTTCAGCTCAGTTTTTACCACAGAAGATATCAGCTCACTTCCAGTTCCATTAACTAAATTTGAGGGCAATAAGTCAGAACATTTAGGGCAGTTATTTGTAACTCCTGAAATGATAGCAAACAAAATTAAGAAGATGAAAGATAATAAATCACCTGCTTAAGGAAATTGTTGAGCAAATTAGTACACCACTTGCAAAATTGTTTAACTTGTCACTAGAAGAAGGAATAGTTCCTTCAGAATGGAAAGAAGCAAACATTACGCCACTATTTAAGAAGGGATCGAGGAACAAGCCAGAAAATTACAGACCAGTGAGTTTAACATCAGTTGTATGTATATTACTCGAAACATTAATTAGAGACCACATGGTGGAATTCCTTGTACAATATAATTTAATAAATACATCTCAACATGGGTTCCTAAAAGCAATGACATGTCTAACCAATCTCTTATGTTTTTTGGAAGAAATTACAAAGTGGGTAGATGACGGGTCACCAGTGGATGTTGTATATTTAGATTTTCAGAAAGCTTTCGATAAAGAGCCACATCAAAGATTGTTACTTAAACTAAAAGCCCATGGTATAGGTAATGATGTAATCAACTGGATAGAAAAGTGGCTTACACACAGAAGACAGAGAGTAATAGTAGATTGTGAGATTTCAAATTGGAAATCAGTTTTGAGTGGGGTACCACAGGGATCAGTATTAGGCCCTATACTATTTTTTTTAATATATATATATATATAAATAATTTAGAAGATGACATATCTAGCAAAGTACTCAAATTTGCAGATGATACAAAAGTATTCAGAAAGGTTACAAATGATACAGATAAACAAAGTTTACAGGATGATCTAGATAAATTAGTTAAATGGTCAGAAAAATGGCAAATGTTATTCAATTTTGGGAAGTGTAAATGTATACACATAGGACATGGAAACGTGGATGAAAAATATAAAATGGGGGATGCTGTACTAGGTAGAACCACACAAGAAAAGGACTTAGGAGTAACATTTAGTGCTGACATGAAAGTTTCAGAGCAATGTGGGATTGCTGCTTCAATAGGAAATCAAATTCTAGGGCTAATTACGAGAACTATCATGTACAAAGAGAAACAGTTAATTGTACCCATGTACAAAGCAATAGTTAGACCACATTTGGAATATTGTATTCAAGCATGGAAGCCATATCGTAAAAAGGACATAGACAAGCTAGAAAGAATACAACGAAGAGCAACTAAAATTATTCCAGAATTGAGAGACCTTAGTTACGAAAGTCGCTTATTACAATGCGGTGTGACAACACTAGAGACCAGGAGACTAAGAGGAGACCAAATAGAAGTGTTTAAAATAGTGAACGGTTATGAGGATGTTGACAGGAATATGTTCTTCAAACTTAAGAAGGCAGTAGAACCTGCGGACACAAAGCAGCATTAGTTAAGGAGCAGTGTAGGTTGGACATGAGAAAGTACTCTTTTTCACAGAGGGTGATAAATGAATGGAACAAACTGCCATATGATTGTGTTAATGCTAGTAGTGTGAATATGTTTAAAAATAGAATCGACAGATATTTAATAACGGCAGGCTACACACAGATGAGAAAATTGTTCGACTCTCTATAAGCCAATGGCTTCCTTATCCACTTGCCATCTGGAATTTGTTGTTTTGTTTTGAGATGGCAATCTTGTTAAAACAAAGCCTGTGATAATGGGCAACATTTACAGACCACCAAGGGATCTTAATGTCAACTATAAACAATTCATAGATGAATTTTCATTATTATTATTATTAACATTTGATCAAAACAACTCAGAAGTTATTATTGCTGGAGATTTTAATATAAACTTGCTTAAAATTAACCAAAAAAAAATATTTAGTGAGTTTTTTACTTCCTAACTGAGCATAGCTTCTTTCCAAAAATAACACTGCCAACAAGATTTTCAAACTTAAATGGAACCTTAATAGATAATTTCTTCTGTAAGTTAAGTCAAGTTACCTTAAATTCAACATCAGGAATTTTAATCAAACAATTTTCAGACCATTAACCATACTTCATATTTATCTACACTACACCACTTAACAAATGCCCTCCAAAATGTGTAAAAAAAAATACATTTCCAAAATACAAAAACTATGTGTAATTTTGCAAACGAGATTACCAAATAAAAAATTATAAATAGATTTGAAAAAATCTTTTCTCAGACCCAAATTCTAATTATAACATTCTTATTGAAGAAATGGACAAGGCTAAAGTTAAACATATGCCATATAAAATAGTTACATTCAATAAACACAAAATAAATCAGCATGGATAACCAAAGGTATACTTAGGTCAATTAAATATAGATATAACTTATATAAACATGAAAATGACAAATCCCAATGCAACAGGGTATTTTGCACAAAAGATTAACCTAAGAACATACAACTGTATTTTAAGAAGAAGTATTAGAGCAGCTAAGCTGATGTATTATGAAATACTTTTTAACAAATATAGTAACGACAAAAGGAAAACTTGGAAAACATTAAATTATATCTTATCTAGAGCCAGTAAAACGAAAACACTACAAACAACTTTCAGAGGTGACTTTAAAATAACTAATAATGTGGAAATTGCAAATCAATTCAATTCATTTTTCACTAACATAGGACCATGTGTTGCTAAAAAAATACAAAATATAAGCAGTAAACGTTATAGTTCTTATTTGGAAAGGCATCTTGTAAACCCTTTTAAATTTCATGGAATTAATGAAGAGACCATAATAAAAATAATCAATACATTTCCTGCAAAAACCAGCTTTGGTCATGATGGCATTTCTTTGAAACAATTAAAATACATAAAATGAATTATAATTGAACCTCTAACATTTATTGTAAGACAAATTTTAAAGACTGGAATTTTCCCAGATAAACTAAAAATTGCAAAAGTTATTCCAATTATTTCAAATGATGATGACACACTATTTAGTAACTATAGACCTATATCATTATTACCAGTAATTTCCAAAGTTATCGAAAAAGAAATGCACAATCAAATGTATTCATTCTTTACTGAACATAGACTTTTTATGCAAACCAGTATGGCTTCAAAACTGGTCATTCAATAGAATATGCAGTTTTGGAAGTACTACATAGAACAATAGCGGCACTGGATTCTAATAAAACACAAATAAATATATTTCTAGATTTATCTAAAAATTTTATACTTTAGATCACAGCATTTTATTAAGCAAATTAAAACACTATGGAATTAATGGCACAGCTCTGAACTTAATGGAAAGCTATTTGAGTAATAGAAACTAATATGTAGTGTTTAATGACACAATATCATACATGTTGCCTATTACAACAGGTGTGCCACAAGGATCCATACTAGATCCACTTCTCTTCATAATATACATAAATGATTTGCCAGAAGCAAGCCAAATATTTAAATGTATTATGTATGCAGATGATACAATTTTTTTAGTACAATACAGTCTTTTAACACTTGTGATAAAAATGTGGAACATCAAATAAACACTGAATTGAACAAGGTATGTGAATGGCTTAAAACAAATAAATTGTCTTTTAATATTAAAAAGTCAAAATACATTTTGTTCCAAGTGACAAATAAGAAAACCACATCTTTTTCGCTCACGATAGATGATATAGGCATTGAAAGAGTTCAGATTTTTAATCTTCTTGGCCTGACCATACATGAAAATATAAGTTGGAACAACCACATTGAAACAATCTCAATATAATTCTGTTATGGGTATTCTAAATAAACTGAAATGCCTCTTACCCACTCATATAATTTTATATAATTCATTAATGCTGCCACATTATAGCATAATGGCTTGGGGCTTTAAATGTGATAGAATAAACAAACTTCAAAAAAAGGTTATCAGAATAATATGTTTAAGTAAATATAATGCACACAGAACCTCTTTTCAAAAAGCTTAAAGCACTTAAGGTAAATGACATCCTTCAATTACAGGAATTGAAATTTTATTATAAATTTGTCCGAGTAAAATTACCAGTTTATTTGCAAAATTTACCATTTCATCCCAACCGGTCCATCATGACTTTAATACCCGTACGTTTGATGATATTCATATAAATAGAATAAAGCATGAATTTGCCAAAAGATGTATTAGGTATGACATACCATTAATTGTAAATAATACTTCGAATCTAATAAAAAATAAAATTGTTACACATAGTTTACGTAGGTTTTCCTGTTATGTTAAGAAACACTTTTTACAAAATTACCAAAATCTCTCAGTACCAAACTGCTATATATGTCAACAATCTCATTAGTTGCACCTCCCTGGTCTGTTACTCTGTTATTTTATATAAATGTAACTCTGCATAAACATTTATTATAAGCACTAAACTTAATTTTTTTTTCAAGTCTGCTTGGAAAATAATTAGAAATTCTGTCTGCCGGTTTTTTCAAAATCCTTCCTAAAATATTATTTTTGATTGAGAATAAATGCATTTGTGTTTTTTCTTTAATGGTACTAATTTATTAAGTTTATTTCATTAGGGTGGCTTCTACGATAGCGATCAATGTTGGTCTTTGTAGTAGTCTCCCTGACCCATTAAAATATGCTTAGTTCTAAAACCACAATTAGCCGAAGGTAATACTCGTTTTAATGCAGGTTTTTGTATTTTGTTTGGTTGTCTGTTTGCTTTTCAATTACAGTAAACAAATTAATGTAATTTTGTTTCCTTAAGATAAATGAACCTAAACTTGGATTTTGTTTATAAAGGATCGTCTTGTTATTGCTAACTGTGAAAATATTATGTTTGTATTACTTTGGGTTCAATAAACTTTTTCCGATTTCGATTGTCAAGATCCCAAAGAAAGGAGATCTGCAGGAATGTAAGAACTACATAGGGATAATGCTTCTGTCAGTGCCCGGAAAGGTCCTCAACAAAGTCATCTTGGACAGACTGAAAACAGTAGTGGACGCCAGACACAGAAACCACCAGGTACGCTTCCGTAAAGAGAGATCATGCACCGACCAAATAGCTACACTTCGAATCATAGTTGAACAATCCATAGAATGGGATTCATCCTTGTGCATCAACTTTGTAGACTATGAGAAGGCATTTGATAGCCTCGACAGAGAGACACTATGGAAGCTTTTATGACACTATGGGATACCAGAGAAAATGAATTCTTTGATACAAAGTACCTACGAAGGCATGACCTGTAAGGTCATTCATGCAGGACAAACGACAGACTCATTTATGGTGAAGACAGGAGTAAAGCAGTGATGCCTTCTGTCACTTTCCTCTTCCTGCTAACCATAGACTGGATAATGATGAGGACCACAGAAAACAGGGAAAATGGTATACAGTGGACGCCTTGGAGCCAGTTGGAGGACATGGATTTTACAGATAACCTTGCTCTCATGTCCCACAGTCACCAACAGATACAGGAAAACAGACCTTCTAAACACATTGTCAACACAGATAGGACTCAACATCAACAGAAGCAAAACAAGGATCATGAAACCCAACACGAAGAACATCAACCCAGTTACACTTGGAGGGGAACCACTGGAAGAAACCGACTCCTTCACGTACCTGGGCAGCTTAATCTACAAGGGTGGAGGCACAGAAGAAGAAGACATCAAATCACGGATACAAAAAGCTAGAGTGGCATTCCTCATATTGAGAAAAATTTGGAAGCCAAAACAAATCAAGCTTAACACCAAACTGAGGCTATTTAACTCAAATGTCAAGTCAGTGTTATTCTACTGCTCGGAGACATGGCGAATTACACAGAAAACACTAAAAAGAATACAGACCTTCATCAACAAATGCCTGCACAGATCTTACACCTAAAATGGCCAGTCAAGGTATCCAACACTACGCTGTGGGAAAGAGACCAAGCAGCTGCCAATAGAAAACGAAATAAAGAAGAGAAAATTGAGGTGGATAGGACACACACTGAGAAAACCAACAGCAAATATCACACGACAATCGCTTGCTTCGAACCTCCAAGGAAAGAGAAAAAGAGGAAGGCAAAGAAACATCTGACAGAGACAAGAAAGAAATGGAGAAAATGGCCACAAACAGACAAGAATGGAGGACCATGGTCGACGGCCTATGCTCCCAGCGAGCAAACAGGCGATTATGAATGTATAACTATTCAGTTACACGTATGATTATTGTGGTATGGTGTATTTAAACCATGCTGAAAAACAGACGTTGAAGAAATGGAATGATGAAATTCTGTAGAGATGCTAATTGCAGTGGTAGCCACACCCAAATACACGTGCACTTGGTTGAATTATATTATATTATATATATATAACATATATAATATATAACATATATATATATATATAGTATATAACACTATGCGTACTGTTTAGACACATGTCCATTGTTATATTATTTTGTTTTGTTTGCGGAGCATCATCTAGCAAATGATACAGACAAACAAAATTACACAAATACTCAAAACAACATAATGCTTTTTGTGATCACCTATACACTATTTACGACCTCTGTAACGCATACACCTTCATCATATATTGGATTAACATTTAACAAATATGCATATACTTGTCATTCATACCTCTTAAAGAGCTAATTAATGACAGAATACTTTGATCGCGTTTTTCTTTCATGCTTGGGTGGCGTTGAAAACAACAATTTAATTAACACAGTAGATCTTGATAACAATGAATTGCAAATTATAAAACATTCTTCTTATTACGACATAGACCACTTTAAGATGCTAGTGGCCGAAAAAAGTAAACACTTTTCAGTACTTAGTTTAAATATTCAATCTGTAAATGCTAAAGTTTATGAATTATCAGCATTCGTTAGTTCACTACAGGACATACATTATAAATTTAACATGATTTGCCTACAAGAATGCTGGATATCCAACCTGACCGATTTATGAAATATACAATTACTTGGGTATGACTGCATTGCACAAGGAAACAGCAGTAGTAAGAATGGAGGCTTAATGATATATGTAGATAACAGATTCCAATATGAAGTACAATTAAATATAAACACGTACGAATACTGGGAGGGCCTGATAATTAAGGTAACAGGGGTGGATTATCAAACGCAATTACTATTGCTAACATATACAGACCACCGAGTATGGTAAGAGAACATATTAGGCATTTTATTAATGGATTCACTACAGTAATCGTATCCATAGAAAAATAAAACATAATTATTAACTTAACCGGAGACTACAATCTTAATCTCCTTAAGATAAATGAAATTGCAATATGCAGCGATTTTTTTTTCTTTTGACATCCCATAGTCTATTTCCACAAATCACACTTCCAACAAGATTATCCCGCTCCAATGGTTCCCTGACTGATAATATATTCTGTAAATTTCAGAGTTCAACATCCACAGCTACATCTGGTATATTAATAAACAAATTATCAGATCACCTCCCTTGCTTTATTCCCTTAGAAATTTCATTATTCAATCCACCAAATCCTAAATGGATTAAAATAAACACACAAAACAAGAAAGCTATTCAAAATATAATAAATGATATTAGTGCATCTCATTTGTACAACAAACTAGACAAAAGTTTGACTACAGACCCTAATTTAAGTTACAATATTATACATGAAGTAATTGAAAATGCCAAGAATAATCATACGTTGAGCAAATTAGTGAAATTTTAAAAATATAAACATAAAAAATCCAAATGGATCACTATGGATCTACTAAAGTCCGTAACATTTCGAGATAAGTTATATAAGAGAATGACGCTAACAAATCCTAACTCATGGGAATACGAAATAATGTGTATAAACTTAAAGCATATAATACTATACTAAAGAGAAGCATACTCAGGAGATAAAAATGTCAAGCACTACCTTAAAGAAAATTTAAACTGTAAAGTCACACTTAATAACGTTGACGAACTAATTGTACAAAAACAAGACAATCTTTCGTCTAAAAATGGTACAGGAATTGACGGCATTTCAACTAATTTGCTAAAACAAATTGCACCAAAAATAAAAAAAAATCTTTAACGCTATTTATAAATCAAGTTTTTAGCACAGGGATATTCTCCGAAAAAATAAAGGTGGCCAAAGTCATTCCACTGTTTAAAAAGGGCGACCCGACAATAATTAACAACTTCAGACCAATTTCCCTTCTACCAGCCATATCAAAAGTATTGGAAAAAATCATGGGCAATCAACTATCCTCCTATTTCGAATGTAAGAAACTTAAAAAAAAAATCAATATGGCTTCCGCTCTGGTCACTCGACCGAATTCGCAGCCTTAGAATTGATAGACAGAATAATACCTGAATTGGATAATAATGAGGTACCGTTCAGTATATTAATTTATCTCTCTAAAGCATTTGATACTTTAGACCATAACACATTACTATGTAAATTAAACCATTATGGTATTGAAGGGGTACCTCTGAAACTATATGAAAGCTATTTATCAAACAGAACACAATATGTAGAATTTGCTAATGTAAAATCAGAAACCTTATCAATAGCAACTGGTGTACCCCAGGGCTCCATTTTTGGACCAATTCTCTTTATTATTTATATAAATGATTTTTTCACAAGCCAGCCAAATTTTCAACTTCATATACTATGCAGATGATACCACTTTGTTAAGTACAATGAGCAATTTCACAAATGCACATAATGATGATGAACTCTACAAAATTAATGAATGGCTAGAAATAAATAAACTTTCCCTTAACCTGATAAGCCCTGGATTTCTGGGGGAGTTGATTTTGTTTCAACCCATGGGATTATGAAATGCACTGTAAGACGTAAAGTCTTCATCAAAAGCCTTACAATATATACATATTCTGAATCACAGAATATTTATCTTACCAATGGTAATAACACTATCAATGTTATGATTAACTGTGGCTAATTAGCATATAAAAACAATCGCAAAGTGAAATATTAAATACGAAATCTAGTTTTATTTCGTCACTCATGGACACAATAAAGCACAAAATGAGGCAAGTTTGGTACTGCAAGGTAGGCCTACATGTCCTCTATGAGAAGCAAGAGAAATTATAATAATATCTGCATTTACCTGTGAAATATTACAATTAGCATGCAAGTACTATGATTTTGGTTGATCGCATATATACATATAAAGCACACAAAACTGTTCACAAAATGCATAATAATGAATGTTTCATAGGTACATATATTCTATTGACATATATATCAGAGCACACCATGTATTGTAGTATAATAACTGATGGAAAAGAAAAATTCAAGGAATATAAATGCAGTAATTCTGCAAATGTGAGTCAAATGTTACGTCAAAAGACAATGAATACAGTAAAAACACATAATTGACACATCGATGTTGTTGTCTTGGCCGCTACTAATGTCATTTACATCCGAATTATTGGATGTAAAACCCAACAGATGCAATGCCCGCTCATAGTCTTCATAACCATGAATCGTAAAACGTTGACGAAATATCGGTCACTTTCAAAAAATTCGCAAAAATACTAATAATTGACGGATCGATTCGAGAAACGGCTCGAAACGTCCGCACATGTGTTGTTTTCATCCGGGCACCAACAGCATAACCAAAGCGAACGAGCGTGGCGCCACATAGCGATCAATATGAACACTACATCCCAACACCGAAATTTCGGTGTTCTGGGTGCATCCAGGTTAATGTTACCAAATCCAAATTCATAGTTTTCCACATGTCAAAAAAAATTCAAAACACCTGTTCTTAAAATAAATAATATAATGATAACAAAGTTTGACGATTTCAATTTCTTCGGATTAACTTTGGATATCCAAGTAAATTGGAAAAAACACTCCGAAAATATATCAAACAAACGTTCTAAAATAATCGGCACACTAAATAGGCTTAAACTAGTACTGCTTATGAGAATTAAAATTATGCTATATAACACGTTATTAGTACAACATATAAATTATTGTTTAATGACTTGGGGGTTCCAATGTCAAATAATTAATCAACTTCAGAAAAGGGCTATACGAATAATAACGTTGAGTAATTTCAATTCACATACTGACCCACTATTTAAAAAATTAAACTTACTAAAAGTTAATGATATGCTAGCCCTTCAAAAGTTTTAATTTTATTATAAATGTATACATAATAAATTACCTACATACCTACAACATTTGCAGATAGCAACAAACTCCAAGATACATGGTCATAATACACGCAACCAAAATAAAATTCACATTTATGGTACAAAGCATACTTTTGCAAAACAATAAATACAGTTTACCAAATACTATCAACAATACCTCTCAAAGTGTGAAAGACAAACTTTATACACACAGTTTACAGGGTTTCATAATTTATGCAAAGTATCATATCATTCAGAATTATAAAAACACGTGCACAATCACCAATTGTTATACCTGTACATACATGCGCAATCAACTTCAATGATGTTAGCTACACTCAAACACTATAAATACATTTTCACTTTCTCACCTCACTACTTGCTATGACATACACCACAGCAGCATAATAAAACAACAATCCAGGTTTTCATTGACGGTGGACTTTACTTTACTAAATTTTAATGTTGATAACTTTAAATCTATATTCTCTGCTTTCCTGAGAAATTAAAATAAAAGAATACGACGGGTGGCTCCTACGGTAGCTACTTTTAATAAGTCTTTGTGGGAGTCTCCATGATCCTCTCTGCATACATGCAGTAATATTTTATTACGTACAATTATATGATATATTATTATTATTTAATGCGTGTACATTTTGGACCTAATAAATTACTCACTCGCTCGCTCGCTCGCTCGCTCGCTCACTCACTCACTCACTCACTCACTCACTCACTCAGCTTTGGCGGTGTGCGATAGTCTTCCGATCAGGAGCGATGACTGTCACTGACAGACGGTTACCAACGACAAACGGTTCGAAGGGCACGGTGCCAATTTCCAAGCGAGCGTCTACGCGATTTCCCAGTAATCACTACACGCGTCACGATTTTGTTCCGAGTACATGAATCTCGTTAGTTTTAATTTAGATGTTATGTTACAACCAATGATATATTACGTCTGGATTGCAATGTATACACACACGCACATGCACAAACACACACGCACGCACGCACATAATTTACAAATGCAAATCAGCTAGTTTTTCACACATCTGCCTTGTCCGTAATAATATTATGAACATCTTAAATACATGCTAACGTAGTTTAATGGTGAAGGTCCTACAATTTTAATGTTTTCCTTGGCTGGGGACGCTGCCCCATGTTACCCTACCGAGTACGGTTACAAACCGCAATGATTTGTGTTGATTACAGGACGAGCCAACACATTTACCGATCGTGCCACGCTGTAGGCTACATTGGGGACCGACCAGTGATCGAAGCTTACCTGCAGTTGTCGCTGGCTCAGCTTTGGCGGCCGACGAAGTGTGCGATAGTCTTCCGACCAGGAGCGCTGACTCTCACTGACTGGCGGTTACCAACTACGAACGGTTCAAAGGGCTCCGATCCAGTTCCAAAGCAAGCGTGTACGCGATTTCCCAGTAATCGCTAAACGTGTCGCGATTTTTTCCGAGTACGCGAGTCCCGTTAGTTAACCTTGTTTTAGTCACACTGTGAGACGTAGGTCTATACATGTACCAATTAAACTCGTGACACGAGTAGCGATTTCCAAAAAATCGCGTAGATGCTTACTTGGAAATTCGCATTGCCATTGATCTTATCCAACTGTTAGTCGTCGGAGTGCCTATTTTAATTTTGCAGTATTCGTATGATACAAAATATGGAGCAAGATTTAACAACATTGATTTATCAAGCTACAAACAAGTTTCAAAATTACATGGCTCATCGACTGTACACGATTGTTGATCCGTGTGGCCCAATCGTCTCATACATCCGCCATGTTTTACCCACATTCAAATGTCAGTTATTATAGGGAAAGGTTGGGTAATATGAGCTACGTTTTTTACATTGATATTCTGGAGTCGTATGACTATATATCTGTTGTGTGTAAGGTTGATGTAAAAGTTCTCGTGGTAGACTATTGCTGTGGTCATTATTGCACACGTTGATTGTTTACTTGTTCAACGAGGACGAGGAGAACATTTTCTCCAAATGGCTCATGTTACATGACGCGTTGGAAATATGAGCTTGGCCCGTGGATACTATGGGCATGAGTGATCATATTACCCAAGATGGTCCTAGACACACCAGAGTCATAGCCTAACCCAGTACAAGAGTCATTACTGAACATGGGTACAGGCACAGATGCATGTGAGTGCGTGTGGGCGTGCATGTTACGTACATATTTGCGTACATGTACACATGTACGCAAATGTACACACGCACTCACACACCCACCCCCGTAAACAACACTCACGAATCATTACTCAACATGAGCATACACACACATGCATATGCACGCGCACGCACGCACGCATGCACGCACGCACGCACACACACGCACGCACACACACAAACACACACACACACACACACACACACACACACACACACACACACACACACACACACACACAGGAGGCATTACCCACACACACTCATTACCCAACATGGACATAAACATATTCACACACGCATATGCACACAGACATATTCACTGGATTGCATGTGGCTCATATTACCCAGAGGTTAATCCAGTTCTCTTTTTGCCTCAATGTGGGAAGTTTACACTACATGCTTATGCATATATAATCGACAATGGCACAGGCTGACAGAATAATGAACTCATTTAAAAACGCAATTCATGTGGATGTAGATTACACGTCTATGATCTAAAGGCATTCACCCAACATGCGGAAATTGTAAGAAATGTTGTTAAATGTTATTCGCGTACATGTTTCTAAATTGTGTTGTCTTACCATTGCAAATAGTGCCTGCGTTGTCTGCCACACTCCTTAACTCAGCAAATAGTCGTCAGATAACACCATATGGTGTACCACTTCTAAGGTATGGAAGTGGCCCATGCTTCCAGTATGCTCACACTACCGAACCTCCCCCTACGATACAGCCAACTAATAATTCATACCAGTAATTTATCATCTTCTGAGTACTTTCTTGCATCCAATCTACACAACACAACGCTTTATGTTATTTGAATAACCCGATCTTATCAACCCTGGAAAATGTGCGTATACATGCGTGCGTGCGTTCGTGCGTACGTGCGTGTTACCTGACCCAACACTACACAATCTGACTCGGCCAACTTGCTGTAACAAACAAAAAACTAGTTGCGTCGCGTTGAGTGGCGTCGGGTCGTATACGTGCCGGCTTGTTGTCAAAGTTCGGTCGAGAAAAAATTAGTGTTTAGCTGAATATAATAAATCACAATTCGTGATTACATGCTTTCTGGAGTGTGTGCGTGCGTGCGTGCGTGCGTGCGTGCGTGCGTGCGTGCGTGCGTGTTTTGCTCTACCATTTGCGGTTTCGTACAACATGATGAAAACGCTTGCGCCTGTGACACCGATGGTTATCGAGGTAATCGGATATATTCCATAAAGCGAACTAGACGCAGTGTGGATAAGAGTTCGTGATAATTGACACATTCGGCCTTAAGCATGCCGCCAACACAAACACTGTTGATAAAATAGTTGAAACGTTTCTGTAACCAGCTCGACTGTGTTTTCGCTATTCCACATTTTAACCTCGTGCTGCCAAAAGTACCTTTTATGTATGCACTTCGATAAATGTGTTATACAACGTAAATAAAGCGTAACACTACATTTCAATGCACACAAAAAGTGACCCGTCGCGAACTTCGACTACGTATACACACACACACCCTTTTTGGCGTAGATTGACTGTACTATATCACATCACAACAGCTTTCGTCTAAACGATGCCACTTCTGTTGACACAACAAATTTGAATCAAGCTTCAGTAACATGCTCAGTTTGACACAACACGCAAGTACACCGCGGGTCTACGGCTACGTCAGATCCAAATAATATATTGGGTACTTTTGCAGTTTAGCCCCGCACCCCAAAGAACCATAAAAATGGTCACGTAAAAACGCCATATTTCATATCAATAAGTCAGGTCAATTGTGTCTGTAATACCAATAATGTGAAGAACTGGTAAGCTCCCACAATCGCACATATAATATTATGACACATTATTTTCACCTGTTTTGCCTCTAACGTGATAAGCTTAAAAACTACTGTTCTATTCCGTGTGCTCGAAAATTGGAGACATTACCAGAATCCCCCACTTGTAGAACACATTCTGAAAAAAACACTGGCGTGATATTCTAGATTTTAGTTTCACACGTTTAGTTTTTATTACCTGTTAGGTGCATATCCCCAAAGCCATGACTTTTGCTTCACTTTAAAAATATATTAAAAATATCGCTGTAAAATAAAATTATCTTAAAAACATATTTATGATTAGTGCTGGTTCGATGCCAGATTTCTTCGATATCGATCGATACCAGAATTTTACTCGATACCCAATGCTTGCGTTGTAAGCAGGGGCGTCCGCAGGAATTTTTTGAAGTTTTAAACACAATTGTGAACACAAATTATAATTGTAACTGAATATTTATAATTGACAGTTTAAAAAAAATATGTATTTGTGATTGTAATTGAAAACAAAAAACAATGTAACTGTATGGCAACTGTACTTGATAATTGTAATTGCCGGCAGTTCTGATTCACACTATAAGTCTCAACTCTCATAGTAATTGAACTGTTCAACAGTAATTGAACGTACAGCAAATGACATCAGTATTGCTAGTTCTGCAACAGCAGTAGCTTCTCATTAATTTTTATTCAGAAAAAAAAACAACGGCCACTGTCACTACTAGACACAGTCTCAGCAGACTCGGCGGCGGATTTGCTTTGTCATCAGGCTGCAACTGGACGTCTATCTTTTTTAACGAACAATGCCGAGAAGGAGGGAACGTCGGCCATCTTTGGTAAGTACAGGAGGTTGGTCAAGACACTTAAAGAAGCACGGATTGGACAGATTATGTTGTCGGGGATATTACCAGTAATGGGAGGCAGGGGTGACGAGCTTAGGAACTGTAGAAGGATACGATCAACACACAAGTACAGAATGTATGTATTGAGGAGGGAGTAGGCGTCGTAGACATGTGGTTAAACTTTGTGGGAAGAGATTACTTTTTCATGAGAGATGGACTTCATATGACTGGGAAGACTGCTGCAGTTATTGGGTGTGAGTTTGTCAGGGTTGTCGACGACGGTACAGGTACATACCCCTAATTGTACCCCTAACTGTAATTCTCACAATACCTACAATTGTACTTTTTATCTGTATTTCTCAGTACACAGCTTTATTAAATAGCCACTGCACCCCCATTACACAGTTATAATACATATACATTACAACCTCAGTACACAGCTAGAATACAACATAGTCACTGTTGGAATACAGTCGCTGTACCCCCAGTAGAGATTTAGAATAGATAGTCGCTACACCTCCAGTAGACGGTTAGGACACAATCATAGTCATTGCATCCTGTGTGCTGGATGTGCAATAACTATGTATTCTAACTGTGTACTGTAGTGAGGTGCAGTGACTATGTATTATAGTTGTGTGCTGGGGATTCAGATAATATTGCATTCTAGCTGTGTACTGTGGATGTAGTGAATATGTATTCTAGATGTGTACTGAGGGTGCAGTGTCCATGTATTCTAGCTGTGCACTTGGGTGCTGTGACTATGTATTGTAGCAGTGTACTGCGGGTACGGTGACTGTGTAATCTAGCTGTGTACTGTGAGAACAGCGACAATGTATTATAGCTATGTACTGAGGGTGCAGTGATCGTATATTCTAGCTGTGTGCTTGGAGTGCAGAAATTATGTATTCTAGCTGTGTGTGGTAAAGGATATGGTGAGAAGTACATGTAAGGGTACAGTAAAGTGTATGGTAGTTAAGGGTATAGTGAGAAGTAGAGTTATTAGTACAATTAAGGATATAGTGACAATTAAGGTTAGCCATGTTGGTTGTTTGCGAGAGAATCAAACGGATAGAGAACAACAGAACAAGTCTGTACACACACCCGGCATTGTTCATCCGCCAATCACAGCGCTACGTGGCCGTACGTCGTCGACGGTGGTTCAACGTCAGCTCATTAGTGCTCGTTGTTATCTTGGCCCGTCGGACTCTGAATCGGCGGCAGTGAGCGCTTAATTTTTTGTCAGTAGACAGTTAGCACTTGCCGCGGTGTACCGTGTAGTGCGGTAAAGTAGGTAACCTAGATATATAGGACTGCTGGTTCATTTATTATTAATAGGTTATTCTATGCTTTTCATTTACTTATACGTATATAACGTTAATATTAGCATTTGCTTATATACCATATCAATTCGCATTAAAACTAGTCTTTGTTATACATATATGATATACCGAAGATTTATATCCACCTTTTGTCAGGGGTGGTTGTCGAGTGGGTGGGGTCGTGTTTTTCTCCATGGCCGCAGGGGCACTCTTTTAAGTTTTATTTAGGCTCCTCGAAAATGCACCAGATTGCAAATGATTAGTTTGCTTTTTAAAAAATGGACACACAGACCCCCTCTTAGATCGGTGCTTCCACGTGAATGTACACCTAGCTACGCCCCTGACAGTAAGGCAGAGTGCTGTGTCATGCTTATATTGCTATGTATACATATCTACGCCCCGACAGTAACGCAGAGTGTTGTGTCATATGCTTATATAGCTATGTATACCTAGCTACGCCCCTGACAGTAACGCAGAGTGTTGTGTCATGCTTATATTGCTATGTATCTGTAACCGAATGTTTCCACTATTGTTCTCTCAATATTTAAGGCAGGATAGTCTTTTATGTAATTTACAAATGCATTTGATATGCAAAGTAACTCAGTTGTACTATTTTCCCTCGGTTTCATCAGACGGAGTGCCCTAAAAACGTTTCATGATATAGTAAGTAACCTAAAATAGTGTCCTAATATAGTAAATAATAAACCTGTATTATGTTACGTTAATTAATTAATCAATCAACATCTAATATCTAAAAATTCCTGACCTTACATTTGTGTCCTTTACGTCACGGACAATTAATTCAGACGAACCATCTAATTTCAAACGAAAATTGTGTTGACTGACTTGGATCATACACTGTTTTTGTTCGCTATGATATATTGAAAGTTATGCCAATCGCGGTGCACTTGATCCTAACAATATCAATAAATTCTGCAATATTCATCAAACGACAGGAGCGTATGATTATTTTAAGTCTGTATATTAGAAATGATTTGTTAACCATAAATGATTTGTTAACCATATTTGTTCTTGTACCATCTGTGATACACCAGGTATTGTTGGAGAAGCCTGGAAACACTCTTTAACTGAACGGAACATTAGAGCTGGCTTCGAAAGCGCTGGAGTCTTCCTTTTCAATTGAGACTTCTTCGTTCACCTATATTTTGCGCAATCATCTGCCGCAGATCGTCCTGCTTCACAAGTGGCTGATGTACCTGCTGGAAAACCACGATGTGCCTAAAAATGACCCAATCCGGCTGGTGTGACAAACACCCAGAGCCTGCCAACCGAGGACCCTTCCTGGCACAAGCGGGCTCAGTCCAGACCACCTTGACCAGCTGCCACAAGAAGGCATTGGAGAACAACAGACAGACTCTCAAACAGCAACAGAACTCCGAGGAAAGATCGTCAGTGTGAGACGTCCATTTCACCATTGATAACGCTACTGTATGTTTCTAAAATGTATGTATGATACACTCGTGAGCGAAGTCGTTTTTCAAGGCGATTAGTCTACGTTAGTTCGAAAACTTTGCAACCGACGACAAATATGTTATCAACGGAATTTGCAAGTTCTTCTTTGGCAATGACCATAATATATACACATGTGACCTCCTTGTGTCTATATTGCAAACGCGCTTGTGGCCACCGTGAAAACATTTCAAAGCGATATATTGAGATCTAACTGACACTTAAATGATCAAAGGTGTAACTAAAATACACCATCCACCTGATTCGCAGGACCGATGGACTTGGTGACCTCTACTCTATTCGGGCAGGCGGACGTTCGTCGCAGAAGACGTCTACAGACTACTAAGTTCAGTCATGGGAGATGAATCAGACATATTCACCTCACAGAAGACAACTACACCACTCAGACAAGGAAGATGAACTACGTAGACATAACCGCCTCAAAGAAAGCATCTACACCACTGAGACACAACAGGTGAACCAGACGTGACTCATTTTCCTTTTGCGTTATAAAATTTGCAACGTGAAAAAAAAAGGCGCACATAGTTCGGTTTTCGTATTAAAATTTGACGTAACAAAAACGAACAACGAAAACAAATTGTTATACACGGTTTTGTAATATCAATTATAAAAGCAACATCAAGATACAACAAACCGTTTTCCGTTTTCACTGCATCAGGAGGAAAAACGAAAAGCGACTGCAGCGATACTCGTTTTTCTTTCTCACATCTGTTTTGTTTAAGTGCTAAGCGTCCAAACACATAAAATTGAAAATGTATATGCACATAACATATTATATAATATATATAACATGTATGCATGTATCCATGAATACATACAAACCTGCACACATACATACGTACGTGCGTGCCTGCGTGCGTGCGTGCGTGCATATGTACACATGTGTGTACACATTGTGTACATGCTAAGCGGCCACACATACGTGCACATGTACATATCATATAAATGCATACATGCATGCATGCATGCATAGTTACATAGTTACACACATACATACTTACATACATACATACATGCATATATACATACATGCATACATTCATACATACATACATACATACATACATACATACATACATACATACGTACGTACGTACGTACATACATACATACATACATACATACATACATACATACATAGCAATATACATACATACATACATACATGCTTACATGATGCGCGCATTGACGCACATAAGCATGCACACAAACATGCATGCATCCATGTATGCATACATGCATGTATATGCTATATATGTTATATACGTTATGTTATGTGCATACATTATGTGTGTGGCCGCTTAGCATATCAACGAAACAGATGCCAGAACGAAAAACGAGTGACGCTGCAGTCGCGTTTCGCTTTTTATTCTGATGCAACGAAAATTATAAAACGGTTTGATTAATCTTTATATTGTTTTTCTAACTTATATTACAAAAATGGCGCATAACAGTTAGCATTCGTTTTCGTTTTGTATGACAATTTTGAAAGCGAAAATCGAACATTGTATGCCTTTTTCGTTTCCACAATGAAAATTGTATCACAAAAAAAGGAAACGATGGCACGGGGCGTCCGCGGGGGTGGGGGCAAGCGGGGGCACTTACCCTCCTGGATCTGGATCTGGAATTTGTTTCGGATGTATATTCGTGAGCTCAAAGAATATGTTAACTTTACAAACACACACACACACACACACACACACACACACACACACACACACACACACACACACACACACACACACACACACACACACACACACACACACACACACACACACACACACACACACACACACACACACACACACACACACACACACACACACACACACACACACACACACACACACACACACACACACACACACACACACACACACAAACACACACACACACACACACACACACACACACACACACACACACACACACACACACACACACACACACACACACACACACACACACATATATATATATATCCTTCATCTACTTCTACGTCAGCGTCTATACCTACTTCTACATCAGCGTATACAGCAGACTCAGAGTTAGACATTGGTATTTGTGTCAAGAAGGCATGTGTGGATGCCGATCTCAAACGCCAGCTATTGCTTAGCACATACACCGCACCTGTGACTTTAGAAAAGACTCTCCTGGATTGCACTGCTTTCGTCATGCATGGTTGGCGAAGTATGAACCGTGGCTTGCACACTCTGCTATTCTCAAAGGATATTGGTTTTATATAGTTGAAAGAACGGATCTGAATTCAGAAAACACAAAAAAAGTTAATTCATTTCACGATTTTTGCTACATGTAAAACGTTATTGTATATTCACTAAGAAAGGATATACCTACATTGTCAATATCATTTCATAATAACAAATGAAGTAGGCCTATGACATGTTTTGTCAGTGATTTATAGTAATCAACCGCATGTAGGCAGCAGTAGTTAGCAGAGGTTTCTGAGACCCCCTTATCGGGTCGATCAAAAGATCAAAGGAAAAGGCCTCTAATATCGCCCACCGCTAATGAGTGCGCGCAGCCAATCAGAAAGCAGCACTAGACCTTTGAGCGCCCCCTGGCGGCGGCGGCGGCGGCTGAGCGTGGCGCGCATGCGCGTGCCGCGCCCCTAGCGACCGGAGGAGGAACGAACAGTGACCGGTGGTCATCTATGATGGACATAGGAACAAAGAAAATACACGTAATAACACCCACCACCACCACCCACCCACCCACCCACCCACCCACGACAACACGTGACCGTGACCTCGACGGAATGACCAGTCCGAGTGGTTAGCTAATGACAACTGGACGTCCGAACGACTGGAGTTAACTGTAAGCCGAAGCGTTTATCCAGCTGTGAGCCATAGTGCGAGATCAAAGGACGCTAATCTGTACAATGTAGCAAGTGAGCTGAGTTAATAAGCGATAAACAGCAACTAAGTTGCAGTGACGACATTGATGTGGGACCGCTGTATGTTATAGCCTGTTATATGTAGTGGACATAATACGTGATAAAATTAAAACCGATAAAGATAAGACGAATGTGTAAAAGTGAATAAATAGTCGACATGCATGGCTACAATATAACCGCTGGACGAGGGAAATCGGACCGTTCGTTAAATAAAATGTAGCAGGACGAAAATGGACATAAAATATAATAAAATATAATATAATGTGCCAACACGCAGTTGGAACAAGAACGCAATACAAGACGTGAATATGAGGTGATGCAAATTTAATAAAACGAAAAAGAACAAGTACAAATATAAAAGCTAGTAGTAGTAGTAGTAGTAGTAGTAGTAGTAGTAGTAGTAGTAGTAGTTATAAAAAGTCAAGGGCATTGTTGAACAGTGTTGAAAGCCGACAGCAACGACCTCCGGACGGCTCGAGCGGTCAATTTGCGAGCCAACGCAATTCGTAGCGATACAGAGCGACGACGCCGGAAGAGTGATGGGAGATGGACGGGGCCGAGGTGAACGTGACTGAAAACGGATGCGGTCGATGGGGCGTGGATGAGCATCAACTCGTGCATGACCTGCTCCCATTTGGTCATATGAGCCCGGAAGGCCATCACCTCGACCTCGTGGGCTTCGGTGGCGGTGTCTATGGCGGCTATGTCGTCGTCCCACTCTCCGGCGTCGTCGAAGTCCTCGTCGGCAGCGTGAGCGTCGGTGACGGCTGCGTCGATGGCGGCCAAGTCGTCGTCCCACGACTCTGGGGAGGCGGTCGAGGTGCGATATCCATCGCCGTACATAAACGCAATGTCACTCATTACGTGGCGCCAACGACTGGCATGAAGACCGAAGGCCGACAGGAGACCGGCATCGTAGAGCGCCTCTCGGAACAGGACGGTCGCCTGGCAGCTTCGGCGGAGGGGGGCGTCCTCCATCAATTCGATGAGGACGCAGGCCCAGTTGAAACATGGAACGCTGTAATAAGTAAAGGACACAATAAGAGTCACAATATGCAAAGGCATAAGTTAAAACAGGTATGAGCTATGGAGAGCTATGAAAGTAACAAAATAGAAATAAATAAATAAATAAATAAAAGAAATACTCACACAATAGCCTGTAAGAGAGGTACCGCCTGCAGGAGTTCGGCGACGACGACGAACTCCATGCAATCGCGCAAGCCGAACACAGACATTATGCGTGTGTGTGCTAATAACGATGTCGACGGCAATGGTGGTTGGTATGACGACACGACGAACCCAGACGTCTTATATAGAGCATGCTAGAACCTGCGTCAGCCTAGGAACAATACCACACTAATGAGAAAACAGATAAGAGGCCGGCAGAAAAGAGATAAGCGGCCGGCAACTGTCAGCTTACCAACACCTGGCATCCATCACGCAAGGAAAAAGCAGGGGGTTACGTACTCTACAGTGCTAGAACATCGCGTAGTTAAGACAGTAACTGTACATGTTAACGTCATAAAGTCACCATGAACCAACCTATAAGGTTTAAAGGAGGTAAACAGTTCCTGTCCAATTTCTACGCCTGTAGGATACAAGCCTGTAATAGAGAATTCACCAGTGTCGAAAGCGCGTATCAATGGCAGAAGTGCATGCATCATGACGACATGCAGACGGCGCAAAGGATGCTGGCCACGCGCACGGGTCTACAGGCGAAACAGCTCAGCAAGTGCATACGAGAAAAGGAAATGTTACGCGCAGAATGGAAGAGACAACGATATGGAATAATGTATGGATTAGTGACCGTTAAATATCGCGATCCAACCCTACGTAAACGACTGTTGGACACTGGGCATTCCCAGTTGCAGGAATGGGTCAAGAGTCGGGAAGGATACTGGGGTGCACTGACATACAGTGGTCAAGCCGGTCAGAACATGCTAGGACATATAACCATGCTAGTACGCGAGGCCATACGATTACATCAGACTCCAGAGTACAGCCAGATGGCAGACATACAGCGGCCGCATCACGCGATCGACCAAGGGTCGGACGCAGATACCAGACATGCAGCATCAGCATCGGCGTCACGCGCTCGACCAAGGGGCGACGATAAGAAAGCGCGCCACAGTCGGGGAGAGGACTATATAAGCCCGACTCGGAGTGATAGAGGCATACAACCGCTCTCCGCTTCACAGACGACTTCAAAACCTTTCACGATCAGCACCAGCAGAGACATAGAAATGGCCGCCACCACCGTCACCAAGACAACCAGCGACCAGGACGCCGAGATGATGACCACTCTGAGCCAACTCGAGAAGCAGGTAGGTAACGGTACCTATATAATAAGACGACCGTTAACCATAGTACAAGTCGCCGTTCAAGAGAAATATATCGTTTATCCATCATGTCAGCAGTGCAACAAACGGGTCATTCCCGAAAACAACGGGTATGTGTGTCCCATTCATCGATGGCAGCGGGGTGTAGTGTATCGGTTCGCCATGCGTGTCCTCCTACAAGACGCCATCGGCAGCGAAGTGTGGGGAACCATATTTAACGACAAGGCTGTCCAGTTGCTAGGATACACGGGGAACGATTACATAAACATGACGTCAGATGCCGAGCGGTATGCAGCACTGGACATGCTGCGGGGGGCCCGAGTCATGGTGACCATTCGTAAACGTATGGCAGGACCGTACGTAAATTACACGGTGGCCAACATGGAAGTAGTCACAGTGTGAACCATTCCGTTGACAGGCTGGCTCGATCGTCGCTGCGGCAGCCACTGCAGTGGCAACCGGAAGCGGCGATGACATCATCGACGGAGAGGGACGCGCTAAGGTAATGCAATGGTTACAGTCTAACAGCACGGAAATACTGTTCTCCTCCTCGGTGGACAGCGGTTCGCCGCCACCACTGATTGTAATATCAGATGACGACCAGGGGGAGAACAGTGTGTCGTCGGCGTCACATTATAGCATTAGCAGTAGCGCTGATATGGAGGCTACTGTTAGCGGTCTAGATAGGTTACGTGATAGATCCGAAGCCATGACCAATGAAAACATATTCTATAAGGCGCTAGAGGCCGCCAGTGTGCAATATGCCAGTGACGAGGTTGAACGCATAATGAATCTAAACGATGATAAGGATCGTTACGTGCCATCGACCAGCATGGTCATGCACGTCTTGCGGTGGCTATCTATAGATGTCATCGCAACGTGCGGGACCATGAAATGGCGTAACCGAGTGACCGAATTGGTCAGAAAGAGTATGTACGAAACATACGACAATAACGATATGCAGGGCGACGCGGAATAATATAACCCACGTAATGTAACCTATGCGTTCTGTTCAATAGATGGGACTGGAGCAACTCCAGAACGCGTATAAACGCGACCTGGCGGCACTGTACAACGACAGCGAGGATGGGGTGGCACGAGCGGCGAAGAGGCTGAAGACATCCTCTATGACAACCTCGTTCTACCCACCATCACCCCTGACCAATGCCGACTCGTATCCGGACAACCAAGAGGGGTTGCTACCACCGTGGACCATCCCATCGGAGTCTGATGAGTCCGAGGAAGACGCGTGGAGTATAAAAACCCCTCCCCATTACTACAGTGAGGATGAGGATGCGATTGCGTCATCCCCCGAGCCTGCGAAAGTCGACGATGCGGACTTCCAATTTAGTCCCGCGTCGCCACCACTCGTCCAGCGCAAGCAGGACGACGACGACGACGCCGACGACGACGATGACGCATCCCTGACGACCCTGTATGTCTTCCCGGATAAAACCGTCGTATTGACCCGCGACGGCGAACAGGTGGACATCCCCGATCAACATACCATCACCCACACAGAGCCGGAGCCGGAGCCGCAGCCGTCGACGTCGACGGCGCATGCCCACGAAGAGGACGACGCCACCGACGACGACGAAGAAGACGCGGACAAGACGGGCAAGGTGTGTTTCCACAAAATGCAACTGCACCTCGCACGTCTTATAACTAAACTGTGGCGGAGAAGCGCCCCTGCCACGGTGGAAGAGGTGACGGTCGACGTGTGTCGGTCCCTCGCCAGCACGGTACTCTCCGCCGAATATCAAGAGCACACAATGCAATACGTGCGATGTGCCATCCGTAAACCGCGGGCAATAACGCGACCGCTTAGGTAGAAGGTGTTGTTGTTGTTGGTGTTTAAATAGGTGGTAATTAGTAGTAAACGTAATAATTGTATTATTATTAGTAATAGTAACATTGGTGTTATGTAGAGTGAAGAGTATGACGACGAGGCACCCGTCCTCCCAGCCAGCATTCGGGAGCGATCTCGAGTATTGGTCTCCGCATATATGACGTCGTCAACAGAGTATTATTATTAGTAGTAGAGTTAGAAGTAGTTGGTGTATGACGTAATATGGAGTGATATATTGTTAATTTGTTCTGTAGGATGACGTACCTGTGTCACCGATCGAACTGCGTAGACGTGCATGCCGACAATTAGTGGTGATGATACTTGAATACATTATATCAACACACGATGAACAGTAGATCTATTGTGTTTTATGTAGGAGCAGGAGAGGGAGGACGAGGTGCCAGCAAGGAACGAGATGAGACGTCCAGTACATGATTTAATGAACGACATTATATCAGTATACGAATACAGTAAAGATAATAGAAAACATCATTTCAGTATACGAATACAGTAGACGCATATCTTGTTATGTAGGAGGAGAGGGAGGAAGAGGTGGAGGAAGCACCCGTGCTAGCAAGGGATGAGAGAAGACGTACAATACATACTTTAATACAGGGAATTGTTGATTTCATGCTTGACACCTCCGCATTTCAATAAGCACCGTTTACAACGGACTAATAGTAGGTAGTGTCTCTCTCTCTCGCTCTCTCTCTCGCCTGTATTGTATGTATGTATTCGCGCACATATTGTAATTGCAAGACATATAGTAATACATATATATATATAAATATACATACTAACCTATATATTACATCATTGTACGGAACCTCTGTCGCGGTGTAAAAACCCACAAGTTAATAATCATTGTACTAGCCACTGGCGTGTCGATAAACGACCGTAAGCTAGGGGTCACTGGCGAGGATGGAACATTCCCACAAACCCACAAGTAATCAACATCATCATCATCATAGTAATTATATAGGTCTAACCGTGTATATGTATATGTATATTATGTATATCGCTATGTCTTTATATACGCAATAAAACGTCTTACAATGAACGAAACGTGTTGTTAGTGGTGTTGTCATGAGTTGAAATATAACCCTTCACCAATAACCTCCACCATCACCACCACCACCACCACCACCATCACCACCACCACACGTACTATATAGCTGTACTAACAACCACACTCTCTCAGTTGTAGACACGTAGAGCAGAGCAGAGCAGCATGAAAAGACACCAATGTCGTCACTGTGGACAGGTGCTCGACACCTATGCAGCGCTCAAACGCCACCTAGCGAGTCATGCGACACCGGCAGTGATCGAACATACGTATTCGGTGGCGCCACCACTAGATGTGCCACGGGAGGTGCCACCTAGCGAACAGGCAAAGCGAACTACGTATTCGGTGGCGCCACCACTAGATGTGCCACGGGAGGTGCCACCTAGCGAACAGGCAAAGCGAACTAAGTATTCCTGTAAATGTGATGCAACGTTCGACATATGGGACGATCTGCAAGACCATGTGAGGTCCGTATGTCGTCTTAGCAGTAACCGTAGCCGTAGCAGTAGCAGTAGCAGTAATAGAAAACAGACCACAGTGTACACATGTGCGAAATGTGGAATGACGTTCAATAGACGCCGTACCCTGACCAGACACGTACGAAATGCGTGTACCGCCGACGACGACGACACGACGCCACCATCGCCTAAGATATCAATCAGGGAAGACACCACACCCAACCATCCACTCGTTACCGATGCCGACCCTATAGACCCACCTGCCCGACTCCCCTTCGCCGACAACCTGTCGCCGGAACTGTTAGATGTCGTACGAGCGCACTGGTCGACCATACGGACACGTGTAACGAGAGGTCCTCTTCAGTGCAGGTACGATTACAGAGTAACGACGCTGGACACGACCGTTCTAGAGCCGTCGTTGAGGAACGTGTTCCAGGAACAGACCAACGCGTTCAAGATTAACCTCAGTTACGGGTTCGTTCTGAGGAACAAGAACACGGGTCAATACAAGTACTACCATCCCTCGTGCAACTGCTGTGGACGCTACCTGGACGAGCCCAGTCTCATCACCAACAGCAAGGACTTTGATACGTTCCTCGAACGCATCCGCGAAACCGACGTCTTGCAATGGGCCATCAATCAAAGACCGGATTCAGCGTGGGTGTGCGAACTCGTGACCAATGTCACATTTTTCGTCAATCGCATCATCGATCACCCGATAGGATGTGTAGGAATGACCGACCTTCCCATGTACATCAAGAAGAACAGAGCCGTCATCGCATTGGACACGGAGCCTCAGTATAGCAAAAGGTACAATGACAACCTGTGTCTCTTTCGATGTCTGGCCCTGCATCGCGGATGTGAACGGCGTCGATTGGAACCGGCTGTGGAGACGCTGTACGCGACGTACGCCCAAGACGGCGTACCCATGGCAGCATTTGCCGGGGTCACGATGGACGACCTCTATCGTGTCGAGACCACGTTCGAAACAAACGTGTGCGTGTACAGTCTCGTAAAACCGGATGGAGATGAGGCGGAGGAGGATGGTGGAAAGGCGACCGCAGAACTCGTTCGTCGCTCGGTATGTAAATACCCGGACACACTCTACCTCAATCTGCACGGGACGCATTTTTCCTACATCCAGGATAGACGCATGTACTGTCACTCGTACAGATGTCGGAAGTGCGGTGACTCGTTGTGGAAAGACGCATGGCATCTACGCAACCACGAGAGCACGTGTACGGGGGGTGTGCGCCGAGTCTATCCTGGTGGCGTGTACCATTCGACTCCATCGGTGTTCGAACGTCTGGCAGACGAGAACATCCGAGTGGCCGAAGCGTTGCAGTACTATCCGTACCGAGCCACCTTCGACTTCGAGTGTTGGTTCGACACCGAACACCTTCCGGCGGACAGTGCCCAGGTTCACTGGGTTGCGCGTCACGTCCCGTTGAGCGTCAGCGTGGCATCCAACGTACCCGGACACGAACAGGTGACATGCATCGTCACGGACGGAGACGTCAACAAGTTGGTGAGCACCATGATGACTGTCCTGCAAACGATGAGTGAGGCCGCGTACGACAAGATCAAAGGCTCGTACGATCATGTACTGGAACAACTCGCAGAAGAGCTGACGAAATGGGACGCGCGGGAGGAGGCTGCACGGGACGCAGCTGCACGGGAGGCCGGCGAGAAGAAAGGGCGAGCAGCAACCAATCCGTACAAAACGCTGATGGGACAAATGTATGGATGGATGCGTCAGTTACCCGTCGTCGGGTTCAATTCGGGGAAGTATGATCTCAATGCCATCAAACAGTTCCTCATACCGTACTTCCTGACGACTTCAAAGACCGATGTGGAACAGGACGAGGCCGCGGACGAGAGGGAGCAGGAGGGCAACGGGAAAGTCGAGACCGACGGCATCGGGTCAATGTTCGTAATCAAACGCAACAACACTTTCATGTGTCTTTCGACGGATCAGCTGAAATTCGTAGACATGATCAACTACATAGCCCCCGGATTCAGCTACGACAAGTATCTGAAAGCGTACGGATGCGAGGTGACGAAAGGTCATTTCCCGTACGAGTACATGGACAGGCTGGAGAGACTCGACGACACCGCACTTCCACCGAAAGAGGCCTTCTTCAGTCGACTGAAGAACGAAGGGATTTCAGACGAGGATTACGCCAGTTGTCAGGAGGCCTGGCGCGTCAATGGCATGACGACGTTGCGCGACTTTCTCGTCTGGTACAACAACAGGGACGTGGTTCCCTTTCTACAGGCCATCGACAGACAGTTCGCGTTCTATCGACAACGGGGAATAGACATGTTCAAGCAAGGTATCAGCGTACCCGGTCTGACCCTGCTGTACCTGTTCAACGATCTGCCAGAGAAGACCTACTTTACCATCTTCAACGAGAAGAACAAAGACCTGCACGACCTCGTCAAAGCGAACATTGTAGGCGGGCCTTCGATCATCTTTCATCGCTATCACGAGACAGGGGTCACCACGCTACGTCGGAACGAGTACGGAGAGGCGGCTCGTCCCTGTCGAGCGATCGTCGGATACGATGCGAACGCACTGTACCTGTGGTCGCTCATGCAGGACATGCCTATGGGATGGTACACGCGACGACGAGCGGAGAAGGACTTCCGCCCCGAATCGGCGCAGCTGTACGGACAGATGGCCGGAGAATGGTTGACGTGGGAATCCGAACGCACGGGACGGTCCATACGGCATCAGATCAACGGACGAGAGAAGCGCATAGGCAAACATCGGGTGGACGGATGGTGCAGCGAGACGAAGACGGCTTATCAGTTCCAAGGTTGCTTCTTTCACGGTTGCTCGTGCAACCGAGAGGAGGTGAACGCCGTCAACGGGAAACCCATGGCGCAACTGCTCGCCGAGACCCGAAAGACCACCGCCTACCTACGACACTTTGTCACGGTCGTCGAGTTGTGGGAATGCGAGTGGAAGGAGATGAGACGAACACCGGCCGTACGCAAGTGTGTGGATGCAGCATTTCCCCGACGTCGACACGTGCAATGGACGATGACGTCACAACAGATCCTGAACGGAGTGCGTGCCGGAACCGTGTTCGGCATGATCGAGTGCGACGTACGCGTACCGGAAGCGTTGCGCGCGCACTTTGCCGAGATGCAGCCCGTGTTCAAGAACATCGGTATGCAACGGGAGGATCTCGGTCCGTTCATGCGCCGATACGCCGAAGAGCACGACATAATGAAGACTCCGCGTCGCATGCTCGTGGGTAGTTATTGCGGCGACAAGATACTGCTCGCAACGCCACTGCTGCGATGGTATCTGGACCACGGTCTCGAGGTGCTGCACGTGTACCAGGTCGTCGAATACGATCCCGTTCCGTGTTTCCGGCGGTTCGGCGATGCAGTGTCCAAGGCCCGACGCGAGGGCGACGTTCACCGAGACAGGACCATCATCGCGGACACCATGAAGTTGCTGGGGAACTCGGGCTACGGAAAGACCATCACCAACGTCGACCGACATCGTGACGTCAGCTACTGCACGGAGAAGGCGGCATCGCTCCTCGTCAACGATAAACGATTCCGTCAACTCGACATGGTCGTCGACGACGCGTACGAGATAGAACTGAACAAGAAGACCGTCAAGTACACCCTACCCGTACACGTGGGATTCTTCGTTCTGCAGTACGCCAAGCTGCGCATGTTGCAGTTCTATTACGATTTCATCGTCAGGTACGTGGAGCGCCCTCTGTTCGAGTACTGCGAGATGGATACAGATTCTGCCTATTTGGCCTTGGCTGGCGAGTCCGTCGACGACCTCGTGACCCCGACACTACGAGACCATTATTTCCGCCATCGGTCGGAATGGCTGCCGTCCGAATGTTGCGACGACCATCGGAACGACTACGTGCGCTGTCGTCTCGCCAACAGACCGTGGGTCGGCGACGAGGCGTGCTGCAAGGCACGCAGAGCGTTCGACAAGAGGACGCCGGGTCTGTTCAAGGTCGAGTGGTCCGGTGCGGGGTTCGTGGGGTTGTGTAGCAAGACGTACTACTGTTTCGGCGCCACCGACAAGTACAGCACCAAAGGTCTCAGCAAACGGCACAACACCATAGACAAGGACGCGTTCCTGGAGGTGCTCACCAACCGTCGGAGCGGAGGCGGTTCGAACCGGGGTTTCCGGGTGCATAACTCCACCGTCATGACGTACGTGCAGAATCGGGATGCACTCACCTTCTTTTACGCCAAACGCGTGGTGCACGAGGACGGGGTGACCACGGGTCCGGTGGACGTATAGTAGAAAAGGCGATGCACGCTGCATTCGTTGCACACGCATTCATGGATGCGCGATGGAAACACCCCTTCACGTGCATCGTCGCCGGACCGACGGGGTGCGGCAAGAGTACTTTCGTGACGCGTATGTTGCGTCACGCAGCTGCGATGATCGATCCACCACCCCAGCAGATCACGTGGTGTTACGGAGAATGGCAAGAGGCTTACGCAACGACGGAATTGGGTCACGTGCGATTCGAGGAAGGGTTACCGACGGCGGCCATGTTCGATCCGACAACGAGGAACCTCATCGTCATAGACGATCTCATGGCAGAAACGGACGAACGGGTCACGGCCCTGTTCACTAAAAAAAGTCACCACAGGAACACGTCCGTGCTGTATCTCGTACAGAACCTGTTCCCTAAAAACAAAGAGAGTCGCACCATCAGTCTGAATTCGCAGTACATGGTGGTGTTCAAGAATCCACGTGACGCATCGCAGATGTCGACCTTGGCGCGGCAGATGTATCCGGGACGCGGCAAGTTCGTGCAAGAGGCGTTTAAAGACGCCACGGCGGTACCGTACGGTTATCTGTTGGTCGATCTCAAACAGGACACGCCCGAGGACATGCGTCTGCGCACGGCCATCTTTCCAGACGACGGTGTTCAGTACGTGTACCTGCCGAAGGTATAAAACGACCGAGTGTGTGGATAGTCTCTTCATTCGCATCATGTCCGCCAGGGTGAAGAGACACATCGTGTGCATACAGGCTCTGGCCAGAGTCAAGAACAACAAAATTAAAAAGGCCATCATCGCCAACGCCGACTCCGATCTGCTGTGTGCACTAGCCGAGTGTGCATACAACATACTAACAAAGAACATTCCATTGTCCCCTTTACAGAGGCAACGATTGAATAAATACAGGACGAGGTTACGCGCGTTGGCTAATAGACGAACGCCAGCTGCCAGGAGAAGACGTCTACTGCTGCAACCACAGGTTGGTGAGGGACAGAGCGGCGGTTTCCTATCGGCCTTCCTAGCACCGTTGGCCAGTTCGGTCTTGCTACCCTTGCTCCGAGAGGTGCTGAACAAAAGGAGGTAGATACATGGAGCACGCACGCAAGATGGCCTTGGTGGACCCGCGACTGTTGGACACGCTTCGGTCACCCCCACCCGCGACCGACACCTTAGGCAAGAAGGTGCAAGCCCTCGATGACGAGATGAAGACCATCCTGGATAGAACGGACCTAGACGACTGGACCAAGGTGACCCTGTATAATCAGGTGTTGCAGCGTTACAACGTCTTGGCCGATAAACGCATCAAGGAACCGCTACGCGTGGTCACGGTGAACGAGTCGGAGGTGGCGTCGGAGTCGGGGTCGGCGGGTACAGCACCAGCTCCTATTAGCGGACTGGAAGCCACCGTCTTGGCCACCGTTCCCAAGACCATGCAGGCCAAAGCCAGTCGTTTGATGGAGCATCTCAAGAGAGATGTCGAGTGGACCGCTCGCGGCGAACTGATACACGAGGGCGTGCCGGTTGTCGGAAGTAACGTGGTGGATCTCGTTAACGATCTGTTGCGTAAGAGACAGACCGCTCCGACGGGTTGGCTGCCATTCGCACGACAACTCCGTGCCATCAACCTACCCATGACGTTGGTCGGTAACGTCGCCAGAAGAGCCTACATACGTCCGGAGTCGCCGGTCACTCCCTCTCGTCGGTCACGTACTCCTCTGCGTGCTGCTGCTGCAGGTAGTGCTGCAGGTAGTGCACGAAGATCGCTCAGTTGGACACCCCTCGGCCGTAAGAGCCGTCGAATGGAACATACCATGCCCACCCCACCCCCCGAATCACGCAAGGCTCTGTCGTCATTGGCTGGTTGGGACGACCTATAGGATGGTACGCTGCGTGTCCGTAGCACAGTGTTCGTCATGTCGCCCGATCCACAGGACCTCGTGTACCGTTCCATCGTCGGTGCGATATGTATCAGTGGACTTTACATGATTGCTCACAGTCTAGTCCTCAGTTTTATGCCACAGGCGTTATTCGAACCCCCCACGCTCGACGACTGGACCATTCCTCGTACACCCACCCACCCTCCCCCAGCATCACGCAAGGCGTCGCCGTCGTCGTCGTCATTGGTTGGATGGAAGAACGTATAAGGTGGTACGACGCGTCTCCGTAGCAGTCATGCTCATCGATCCACAGGACACGTACCGATCCATCGTCGCTGCGCTATTGTTCGAAGGATTTACCGTGCTGGGAGACGTTGCAGCCGACATTCTTCTACAACAGCTGTTATTCCGACTATGGTTACTCCACTAGATCGTTGTTGTTCCACCGCTGTCATTGTGGGTGCCATAGTGTGCGTCCTAATACACGTCGGCGTGCTCCTCGTCATTCGTCAGCAGTGGGAATCCGAAGTCAACGTCACCGCCTCCGTCAACACTTCGATCCTCCACCTCTTTTGATGCCTCAGAGGGAAGAACGCTCCTTGAGCGAGGTCTACTTCGATCCCACGAAGGTAGGCAGTTATGGAGGCGTCGATGGCTTGCGACGCGTCACGCGCCTGCCACAGAAGACCGTCAAGGCATGGTTGTCGGCACAGGACACCTACACCTTACACAAACCAGCGAGACGTCATTTCAAGAGACGACAAGTCATCGTGGGTGGTATGCATCAGCAGTGGCAGGCCGATCTCGTGGACATGTCGAAGGTCAAACGCTTCAACGACGGTATGGCCTTTCTCCTCACGATGATCGACGTCTTCTCGAAAGTGGCCTGGTGTGTTCCCATGAAGAACAAGTCCGCGGCGGCGTTGGTAAAAGCGCTGCAATCCAAGTTCGTCGACGTTTGCCCCCTGACCTTGCAGACGGATCAAGGCAGAGAATTTCTGAACAAATCCGTTCAGGCGCTATTGAGGCGTTACGACATCCATTACTTCTACACGCACAACGCGGAGACGAAGGCAGCCGTCGTGGAACGGTTCAACCGAACGTTGAAGACGCGCATGTGGCGCTACTTCACGAAACACCAGACGTGGCGGTACGTCGACGTCCTTCCGGACTTGCTGCGATCGTATAACAATGCCCGCCACCGCATGATCGGTATGGCTCCGTCACAGGTGAATGCACAGAACCAAGAAGAGGTGTGGCAACGTCTGTACGGTCACGACGGTAAGGGCGTGCCCAAGTTGCACGTGTCGGATCGCGTGCGTGTCAGCAAGTACAAACGCACGTTCGAAAAGGGCTACGAGACGAACTGGAGCGAAGAGTTGTTCACGGTACACGAGGTTCACCCCTCCGACCCACCCGTGTATCGCTTGCGGGACGATCTCGGCGAAGTGCTGGAGGGTACCTTCTACGAACTGGAGCTGCAGAAGGTGACGGTACCTTTTGATAAAGTGTACCGTGTTGAAGCGGTACTGAAACGCCGTACGGTTGGTAAACGTAAGGAAGCTTTGGTGAAATGGTTCGGCTATGGCTCCTACTACAACAGCTGGATCGATGCCAAGGGACTCGTCAACTATAAAGCCTAGTCGCGTACACGACGACACTGCATTCGAGGAATGACACACGACGCGACACCATCACCACCACCGCCCTGCCTCACCACCATAGACGAGGAGGAGACGGATTGTACTGACGCTGCACCGAACGAGCCAGACAGCACTCCCTGGCATATTTTCGGTACCGCGTGTCCCAAAGAGGAGATCGTGTTTCTGTGTCAGGTCGTCGTCCTGTACACGGTCATTCTGATCAGCATTTACAACCTGACGACAGGTCGCGGCGATTCTAATCTGTGGACGGCTCTGTTGAGTAGTTCGTTGGGTTACCTACTGCCCAATCCCACGTTGAGACGCAATGGCGACTGATTTCTACATGACGCTGCCTAGCAACGCTTCCATGAAGATGCACCCCGACAACACCTTGACCCATTACGTCACGGCCTTGCCCCAACGCATCGATCTTACCGGCGAGTGGGAGTGTGGGTTGGCCGAGGTCCAGTATCCGCACACCTGGTACAACGTCACGGATAGCGACGTCTGGTTCTTCCTCAACACGATCGATGCTACGGACTCGTCCATACGTTCGAAGTTGCCGTGTGGGTATTACGACGATGCGTTTACGTTGCTGTATCACGTCAACAAGGGACTGTCCAATATGCGGACGTATGAGACACAGGCTCAGATGAGCTATAGCGCCGTCACTCAGAAAATGACGTTACACATGACGGCGAACACCGTGTTCACCATACCGTACCACAGCGCGATGGCGACCTTGTTGGGATTCCGCGGACCCGTATCCAGCCCGGCGGAATTGGAGTCGGGTAAGTCGTCTCCCATCCTCCCCATCGACACCCGCCATCCCGACTCGTCGTACCCCTTCCACATCGAGGCCGACGATGTGGTGAACCTGACGCAGGGGTTCGACACCCTCTACATCTACACGGACGTCGTGGAGTCGCGTAATGTGGGCGACACTCTCGCACCTCTGTTGCGCGCCGTTCCGATCAGCGGACGTAACGGCGACACGGTGTCCGCTCGTTTCACCAACGTGCACTACGTACCGCTGGTGCGTTCGAACTTCGACTCGATAGAGGTGGATATAAGGAACGACATGGGTCGACGCGTGCCATTCGAATACGGTAGAGTGACGGTGACGCTTCATTTTCGTCGACGCAAGCCCGGACTGTTCTGATGAATTACAACGATTATTACGCGCGCCAGGCTGGCGGTGCACTGCCCTACTTCGCCGGTGCGCAATACCAGCGAGGTCACGGACTGGGCAGTCTGTTCGGCAGTCTGTTGCGCAGCGCCATGCCGCTCATCAAGAGAGGTGCCGTGGCGTTGGGCAGGGGAGCGTTGAAGACCGGCGTTCGCATAGCCGGCGACGTCTTAGCGGGTCAGAACATAAAAACGGCTGCCAAAAGACGCGTCACCGACGCCATCGGTAGTATTCGAGCCCCTCCTGGTAAACGTATAAAACGAACGGCCGCAAAGGCGACAGTCACTGCAGTCAAGCGCCGCCGCAAGAAACGGACGTCCCCGAAACGCACTGCCGACATATTCGACACCGACGACAAAGATGGCGTTCGTGCATAGACAGTCGTGCGAGGGAGTCAAGACCGAGCTGGATCTCTTTACCGTACCCCCCACTCAGACCTGCATCGTCGAGAGTCACGTGGTGGAACATCAACCCACGGCCTCTCTGGACTCTGGAGGACCGATAGAATTCTTCATCCCCGGATCGGGAGACGATTACATGGATCTCGCCAACACGATGCTACACTTGCAGGTGAAGGTGACGCGAGCCAACGGTAACCCTATCGACGCGGGCGAACCCGTGGGACCGGTGAACAACTGGTTGCATTCGCTGTTCAGCAATGTCGACCTCTCCCTGAACAACACGCAAGTGACCTCTTCGTCCTTCAACGCGTACCCGTATCGAGCCTTCATAGAGACGCTGTTGAGTTACGGATCCGATGCCAAGTCGACGCAGATGACGAATCAGATGTGGTACAAGGACAAGGCCAGTCGCATGCACGCCAAAGAGCTAGCCGCCGGACCCGATCCTAACCCCGGGTTCGTGACTCGTCGAGAGTACATATCCAACAGTCGCGTGGTCGACATGATAGGTCGTCTCCACGTGGATATGTTTCTGCAGGATAAATTCCTGATCAACGGCGTCGACGTCAAGTTACGCCTGGTGCGCAGTAAGCCCGAGTTTGCGCTGATGGCTGCTGGAGCGAACGAGTACTTGATAACCGTCGTCAACGCGTCCTTGTTCGTCAAGAAGGCCACCGTCGCTCCGGCCGTGCAGAAGGCTCACATCTTGGCTCTCGCTCGGACCACGGTCAAGTATGCGTTACGACCCGTCGAAACCAAGGTGTACTCCATTCCCACGGGTGCTCTGTCGCACACGCACGAGAACCTGTTCCTCGGCTCCCTGCCGAAACGCCTCGTACTGTGCTGCATCGACAACGACGCCTACAACGGCACGTACGCCACAAACCCGTTTCACGCCAAGAACAACGACATCAGCTTCGTCGCCGTGTACGTCGACGGTCGTCAGATACCCGCCAAACCCTTCCAGCCCAACTTCGCAGACAACCTCTTCGCCAGGAGCTACGCCAGCATGTTCACCGCGACCGGCAAGGTGTGGCAGGACGAGGGGAACTGTCTGACACGCGAAGAGTACCGAGACGGCTACACCTACTTCTGTTTCGACCTGACCCCCGACCAGTGCGACGGTCCCTGCTTTAATATGGTACAAAAGGGCAACCTGCGCTTAGAATTTCATTTCCGTGCAGCGCTTCAGACCACCGTGAACGTCGTCGCCTACGCCGAATTCGAGTCCGTGCTGGAAATCGACAAGAACCGCAACGTCATCTACGACTACTGAGATGGACACCCTGCAGATCGCCCGTCTACTGGCGATGGATCCGAAGACCGCATCCGTCTTTGGTGGCGTCGTGCCCCGAGATGGACTGCCTGCAACAATTGACGCTCTGCCGATCGCCTTCGTGTGCAACACCGACGACGCCGACGAACCGGGCGAACACTGGATAGCGCTGTACCTGTCCTCCGACGGGCGCGGCGAATACTTCTGTTCGTACGGTCTGCCGCCTCGTCACGCGGCGTTCCGCACCTTCTTGAACAAACACTGTTCCGAGTGGACTCATAACAGCACGAGACTCCAGAGTCCTCTGTCTAACGTTTGCGGACAATATTGCGTCACTTATATCATGCTTCGTTGTAACGGCGCTCCTATGAGAACTTTCGTCAACGCTTTCCACACCGATCTGGTCGCTAACGATTGTCGCGTGTTCGATTGGATCAGGCTGCTAAAAAAGGGTATACCGTACTATAACGTGTCATACTGAGCCTCTGGCGCGGTGGTCGCTCAACCCGTAAGCTCGCCCTCGAACCTCTGGCGCGGTGGAGACACCCGTAAGTTCGCGACCTCTGGCGCGATGGTCACCATTCGCAAGTCGCCTCCACTTCATCATCATCATACCCGGCTCGTTGTATCCAATCGCATACGATCGCCTCGTTTGTACTGCTGCTGCTGCCTCTTTGTTGTATTTAATAAAATACGTGTGCACCGTACGATTGCGTTCGTCTCCTTACTAGGTCAACGACCCTTCGGCACATACACGTAACTAGGTCACTGTTCGTTCCTCCTCCGGTCGCTAGGGGCGCGGCACGCGCATGCGCGCCACGCTCAGCCGCCGCCGCCGCCAGGGGGCGCTCAAAGGTCTAGTGCTGCTTTCTGATTGGCTGCGCGCACTCATTAGCGGTGGGCGATATTAGAGGCCTTTTCCTTTGATCTTTTGATCGACCCGATAAGGGGGTCTCAGAAACCTCTGCTAACTACTGGCAGCCAGTCGATGTAATCGCTGATGATGTGGGCCTATACCAACTCGGTACAAGTGGTGAATAATTAAAATGTCTACGTACCTGGGTGGTACCTTAATTATCAAACTAAAACATGTCACCATTTCCAGTGCTATCTCACTATAATATTATAGTAATTAGTGTACTTAATTTATACATAATGTCCATCACGTGTCCATCGGACACCCCCCTCCATTTCGAACAAATTGTTTTCATCAAGTCGAAATCATTTGTGGAGACCCCGCGAAGTGGCGCCCTCCTGCACTTGTTCCTCATAATTATGAGGATATTTCTAATATACGAATTAGGGCTTTACAACCAGTACTGCCATTTGTCCTAATGCACAACGGCTTGTGGCTAGTGCCGGCTGAAATTAATGTTAGCTCAGCAAGAGGAAGAAAATATTTTACTTGTTTAAAATAGTTAGCAATGCACTAGTTTGTACATCCTTGAAACAGTCGTGCATCGAGCTTTCACGGTCCAATTTTCACGGGCCTGTATGGTTCTCCATTTTGTTCACAGTAGGGGAAGGCAGTGTTAGCTGAGCCACTGGGTTAGTTGAGCCACCCATGTTTCCCTGGAAACTACAGCAGCGACAGTTACATGGTACCACCCTAAACTATCGGCGTATGTGGCCAGACTTTATTTTCTGTGCACTTACAAATGATTTAACTATTCACAGGGAAGAAGATTATTTACACCACTTCGGGCATTAATGAGAAGTTAATTAAAAAAGCTTAATTGTCGAAACGGGGCTAGTTGAGCCACCCAAGGCCCAAGGGAGGGTTAGTTGAGCAACGATTAAAGAACGAAGATGAGTGTACTTTAGCCCAAAACACATCAAAGGATACATTTCTCCGAGCAAATTGGGACATCAGATTGCTAAAAAGCAACATATTAGCAGTTAGTTACACTAGATACGATTGGCATATAAGTCTATATTAACTAAGTGTGTTGACTTATTAATTAAGCGTGTAGATTTGTCAGAAACGTGTTGTACCCAATAAGTAGATGTGTTGGCTGAGTTGTTGTTAAATGTTAGTACCAGGGCTACGTAAATTATACAAATAAAGCATTTACCTAACTTACGCTACACTGTGGAAAAATATGGCAAAAAATAAGCCAATTGGCATGGCCCTATGCCCCCACCCCAATACGCCACTGAATACTACTACTAAAACAATTTGTACTATTACATCTACGTACAATCTACAAACATCAGATGTTTCTTGTTGCTGGAATTTTAGTGTGTAAGTGTGGATTAAAAGCGTAATAACCTATTTAACCCAGTGAATGCTGCAGGCACATGCTCCAGTTGCCAATGCGGTCGTCTGCACCGCAGTCAGCCCTGTGACCGTACCCTGGTGTGTAGAGGTGTAGATGTCAGGCCACTGATAGACTACCGGACGTGTTACAGAATGTTTCGAATGTAGTGCCTAAGAATATGCAATTTATCTACTACTCGAATATAGTGCCTAAGAATATGCAATTTATCTGATTTCAGTGATTTTTGTGTGTTAAGTAGTAACTGTATTCAGCCATCAAGGTTGGAACGCTTCAAATGCGGACCTTTGGTAGTGAGATGTTGCAATATGAAGCGGATTTGAAGACGCGTAGGTATTTTGGTGGTGACATTCCCGAGACGCCGCTAGGTGTACTGATATTTGGCAAAAACTGCCATTTTTAGGGTAAGCGCGTTTGCGACACGATTAAAAGAGTTGCAAATGTCAAGTTTTTACTAAACTCGATCAGCATGCCAATGAGATGATGACGGTAGGTATGATTTTTTTTCTTCGAATTTCGATAATGTGCCGTTGTGACAAAATAACGGTGGTTCACATAAAAAAATAAATCAAAACAATTGCTAGGCTGCCCTATGTTGTGTGTGTTTGACTTCAGTGTCATGCTAGATGTTATTTAATTATAACTACAATAAGCACTTTTTAGTAACGTCATGTTTAGTAGTTTATCACAAAATTATTTCGGCTTTTCGGAATTGTCACATTCGCCATGTCTCGATGTCCACTAGCTGTTGTCGCGGGAGAAAGGTGAAACTGACCGCGGGCCAGAGTAGGCAACAATAACAACCGAGTGACAAAGAGCGCCATTTCAAGCGCATATTTGGAAACCCGAAAACAGAATTTAGATATTTCTTTTAGACATTTCTTTAAAATGGGTGATAATTGGACAATGGGATTTCATACAAAAAGTGGGATACGCCATGTCAGGTATGATATACAAAAGTGAAGTCACAGTTGTCGCAGGATTGTCTCATTTATTAGGTTAATCAGCATAAGGAATTTGCACAAAATCAACCAAAAACAAGCAGCCGGCGGTACTGCCAACTATGATCGCAAAACATTACAATTGTGTACACATATGCTCACATGGTTCCAAATTGTTGATAGTTTTCCTTTTCTTGGTATTTTATTACTATCATTAGACAAATAAAGGACTTCATGGGTCAAAGATCATATGCAAATATTCCAGAAATCGTGATATATGATAACAAACAGTTGTATCAGTAGTTTGGAAAATATTAACAACTAATGTTATTGGCTACACATCGATAAAAACTAATTATGTTAGTGATAAAGAAGCCTCAAGCGATTTAACATTTCGCTCGGCGATTTCCGTACTGAGTGGGCGTGTGACGTCATCCTGGCCATACGAATATCAACACACATTGTCATTCCATAGCAACGCAGAACATCTGCGTACGTTAAAGGTTTATACGTTGCAGTGGGAAAAAAACAACGAACTAGAGTGTGACATCAGTTTCATTATTTAAAACACCATTAAAACAGTGCAACATATATTGATTTTAAATAATAGCTGGCGTAGATTGAGAGTTGTGCTGCGACAAAATCGGAAAGCCAAAGCCAGGGCAAGCCAACACAAAGGCGAGACAGCTCTACTCAAAAGTTAGATCGACACAGTTTATATATATATATATATATATATATATATATATATATATGACAGTATAATTTGCTTAGCGCTTAAGCTTTGTCACATCGAGAGATATATGTTATTAGTTACAGTTGGATACAATTATTAAATGACCTTTACCAACTGTTCTTGTTCAATTCATATAGCAAACGAGCTCAGGGTTCTGCCATTAAGCATCAGCAAGGTATAAATATATATATATATATATATATATATATATATATATATATATATATATAATTAAGATCAAACAAGCGAGTAACGCAAAGACAAAGTCGGCCGCTGGCCCAACTTCCAAGCCTAGGCTAGGGCTAGGCTAGACTCGACGACTGTGTCTACTACAGCTTGTACAAACTAAACATGGAATATAAAATCAGTTTGATAAATAAATATGCATGGTACTGCCAAAACAACACTATTGTAAATACATTTACGCTATTTTTTTTATCCCGGGCATTTATTTACTGGGGCATGAATTCGAAGGCTTCGGCCAAAATAAATCAGACTTGGTTTGACACAACTTGCTGTCGCTACTAACTTCGTTTTTGTGACTGTGACCGCGTTGTTGACTCGTACATTTACGGAATGACTCGAACAGATAAGTTTATGTCAGTTCCACCGTCAGAATCGCCGTCGCTCGACTTTTTGCGTGATCGAAATTTTGCTAAAATTTAAGTGCCTTTGAACCGACGTAGGCGAAGTTCGTTTGTTTCGCCAAAATGATGTCAGGCGGCTTGACATCTATCGACAACAATCTACTAACTGGTTTCGGAAAGTGCCTTCGGGAATTTAGGTATATCCCCCGTTTTATGACTAAATTAATGTAACTTTTTACAATTTTATGACTGAATATGAATAAGGGGATACAGTTCTATCCAGAACGAGTGAAAACAAGTAAATGTATCCGACCTTTGCATATGATCTTTAAATAACATTTCCAATTACCAATTTGCATAGTTATCGCAATCTGTTATATCATAAGGACTTCCTGTCGCTCGTTTCCTGCATTTTTCAGTTTCTAATACAATCAAAACTAAATATTCTTTGACATGACATTATGAGAAAACACATGATCAACCATAATATATTAGTCGGTAAAACTGATATCATTGTTATAACAATATTATATAACAATTTATATATATATAAAAGTTAACAATATATATATATATATATATATATATATATATATGGTTAACTTTTTTAATAGATATTACGTGATTAATAATTTGTTAATAGATTAACCAATGATGACTAATTAATAAACTATTAATAAAAAATAAATTGGAATGCCCAACACTGGGACTTAAATCGGTATATTACTAAACGTGGATGCAAAGATATATACAGTCATCAACAACTGTCTGGTGGTTCGTTGATGGCAGGCGAGATATAATCGCAAGTATGACTGAAACGGCCTAGGCCGTCACTTATTGTGTTCTTCTTTCGTTATGCATTCTCATGATATTTAGACGTGATGGCGAGGCAAATGAAGGGCTATTGTGATTCATAAGATTGATGCCGTAGCGAGTAGTTTGCGCGTAGAGCCCAATCGTTTCAATACACATTACTAATAAAACAATAGGAACTACTGACATGCCCCATTAACTTTGTGTTGTTAAATAGTTAATAATGTTAGGACATGATTATATATTTATAATGCTAATGAATAAATTTCGTTTCGTCTATGAGGCTAGCAATATGTATTAAGGACTCCTGTATTAAGATAAAATATACAAATTAATGGCCAATCAGAATTAAAGCTCTGATTGGGGAAACACACATTACGTCACACGATCAAGCATATTACAAGCATTCGTCATATTACAGAACTATTATGGGAATCTGAATTTTCTTAGGTTTGCCTAAGTAAGATTTCACCATAATAACCCCCAAAGCAGGCAGCAACCATCATTTACATAATACATAGAAACACCCGCGACTATTGCATAGAACACATGACCACAGCAACCATTACAGAAAACTTGCAATACCGGATACCCTATTCTCTCCGGAAATCGCGGGAAATCACTGTTCCTATACATAGACACCATGTACTCTTTAGATAATACATAGAAACCATGTACTCTTTAGATAATACATAGACACCACGTACTCTTTAGATAATACATACACACCATGTACTCTTTAGATAATACATAGAAACACCGGCGACGATTGCACAGAACATATGACCACAGCAATCATTCTAGAGTACTTGCAATACCCTATTCTGTCGGGAATTCGCAGAAAAGCTGTGTCCTTATACATATACACCACGCACGCACGCACGCACCCACGCACGCACGCACGCACGCACACAGGGAAACACCAAGAAAATGCTGGTTGTCTATGGAAATGAAACACGTCATCAGTCGTCTAGGTCGAGCAGGTAGTTTTGCATGTTGGCGGTGTCCGACCATGCCGGATGCTTGGCGCCGTCCATCTCCGTCGCCAGCTTGTTGTCAGACCTGGAAACACATTTAGATTTTCTCTGATGCGCGATCAATACAAAGAAATGTCATTCGCCGATTTGTTTAACGTGAAATTGTTGAATTTCAAGTATTAGCAAAAATGCGCATCCTCCGGACGGGATAACAGTGACTATAAAAATGTCAGGATACACAACTTTATCGCACAAATATCTACCAATGCCTTGGTACACGGTGCTGCCAGTTAATATATTGATGGCTTCTTGAATTAGCGACGTAATACTGCCAGTTATACAACGGCTAGCCGTGATTATATCCACTCGACGTTCACAAACCTTTAATACATGACTCTCAGAAGGAGGCAGCCGTGATATATGTATCAACTCATACAACACACGTTGTCTCGTTCTGAGAATCCAGCTGACATTTGAATCATTTCAAACGCGATTGAGTACGCGAGTGTTCGAACGATTTGTGTGTTTTCTGTGATTGTTCTAATTTACGTAATCTGCGTCAAACGTCCGCATCAGTACGAATGCTTCGTGATACCGACCCACCAGCATATTTACAAATGTAGGAAATGACTTGAGCTTGAGTTTGAGTACGCCTTATAACCTCGGGCCCTGGTTGGTCTAGAGAATTTTACCGTGATATATCAACTCATATAACACGCGGTTGCCTCGTTCTGAGAATCCAGCTGACATTTCAATCATTTCGAACGCGGCCGAGTACGCGCGTTGACATAGACACGTGGTTGTTCGAACGCTTTCCTTGTTTTTTGTGATTGTTCTGATTTACGTAACATGCGTCAAACGTCCGCATCAGTTTTTTTTACGGTACGAATGCTTCGTGAAACCGGCCCATTGTATGACGTAACTTTGGACAATAAAAAAGACGCATGACGTTGCCAACAACTGTAGGTAATTGTTCCCACAGCGTTACGGACAGGTATACGTAATAACTACAAAGGGTAATTCTATTGTTCATGAAAAGGGTAAAAGCTCGGTGAATTTCGAAAACATACTTACATACTCATGGTGGATTCTAATCAGATTGTTTCTACGAGGGAACGACACAGCATGGCGAGAAAAGACGGACAGCAATAGAACCGTCGACATACCTCAAATTGTGAGACGTGCCGCCGATGGTCGCTTGGCATTCTGGGCACTTGGCCTCTACCATGGCGCCTCCACATTCTCCAATCGCGTAGATGTGCCCTGTTTCACGTACACAAACATATGTTAGATTCATTGCTTGATTGATACTTCTAGATAGCATGCATGTAATATATTCCGGATATAATCAACATATCAGTGCAGCCACATCGATATAATATCGACACGCTGTGGAACTAATATTGCTGCAGAATTAATCCAATCATAATGAAAACGCCTGGAATAATTTTAAACTGCCAATTATATAATTTTTTCGCATGTAATTTTAAAAGTCCACTCGTTGTGGATACGTCATATAATTAATGAAACATTATTTGGAGAATACAGACATTAACTGTCATTTAATATGTACGTGCATCGAATGCTAATGCTTGTGTGCAACCCTATTCCCCCTGTGTCCAGCGAGAGCACACACGTACCATTTGGACATTTGAACCAATGACCTTTCGCCAGTCCGACAGCCTTGACCACCTGTAGCTTCTCAACGTCCGTGAACTGACCAATTCCGACCGCCTTCCGCACCTCCTGCAGGGTTAAGTCGGCTGACTTCAGCTGTTCGTCACTGAGAGACGTGCCGCCTGTCAGGAGTTGAACGGTCGCGTCAAAGCTAGTTGACAGTGACTTGGAAACATCCCCAGTCCCCTGTCTCATCCATTGACTCAGCTGGCCGGCTGTCACCCTGAGTGTCAGTCGCGTTGTCTCACGACTCATGTCTGTCTGCTCCTGCTCGGTGAGCCGACGGCGTGAAGTCAACGCCCACTTCTCCAGAGCGTTCATCTCTTCGACCAGCTGGTCGTCTGTTATGTCAGACATTGCCTTACGGAGTTTCAGCAGCACCGACAACAAGTTGGTGATGTTCTCAAGGCAAGTGGCTTCTTCGAGGCATAGACGAGCATTCTCCATGCAGTGTTTGATATCATTTATTTTACTTGCAACAGGTGAATTTATTTTACGTGCGACAGGTCGACTTCTAAGCTGGACGTTGACAGACACACTTCGCATATGTACATTTGCCAGAGCAGTCGATACGCGTTGTTTCGCGGCTTTTATCTTCGCCTGATCACCAATGATGCGAGTCTTCACCTCTTCGATGTCAGCTAGTGTTCTGTTGACAATTGTTCCATAACGTCGGCTGCGTCGTACTGGAGTCTTGCACTTGGGACAACATTTCAATTGGACGTCGACAGCGCCCTCGGTCGAGGGTTCCGATAGTTCCATCCATTGGTCCATTCCTCCGACCTCCAACACGTGGCCGCAATCTTCAAGCTGGACGAATCTGGCACCGGGGTCATCTTCGGTACCGAAGAATATCTCGCACACCTGGGAACAATAAATCCCTTGTGAGCGCGTTCTCTGAATCATATTCTTAATTCTGTGTCACAATCTCAAATTTCTAGATGATGTCTACGCACAAATCATACTTGTTCGGTTTACAGTACAAATACAAAAAAACAAAAAATCCCTTAGAAATATTCCAAACTCATAGATATAGAATGTAACCGGTCATGCATAACATTTAAAGAACAAGTCTTTTTAAAATAGATTTGTTATATGTAATATGCTATATGTTGTATGATACTATATGTAAACAAAAGAGAAAACAAGACAACAAAATATTAGTTTAATCTATGATCGAATTCTTGTCGTATATGTAATTTGCGTGGAAGACACAACGTGCCGTTCTAGAATAACCCTGCAAATGGTAAACGAAATAATACTTCAATTTTTCAAACACGTCAGTCAGATTATATGTATAGGAAACTAACTGCAACCATTCGTACCTGATCGCGGTTGCATACACCACACGTGACCGGACACGGCTCCCCGCACATCCCGATACACTCGTGTCCGCACTTGAGGCGCTTCTTGCAGCCGCGAGGACACCGGGGCCGGTCACACTGTTCGTGACACAGCTTGCTGCACCGGTAGTGTGGACAGCGCCACGAACATGGCTCCACACACGGTTGACACGGCTCGCCGCACGGCTTCTTACACGCACTGTGTATACAGCGGTTCTGACAATTCTGCCAGCACGGAGGACAGGTAGCAGAACAGACGTCGCGACATGAGTGACCGCACACCAGGGTACGGCCACAGCGTCGACTGCAGGGCGTGTGTAGGCGACCTCGGTGGCAATTGAAGCATGTTCCGCTACAGGGGTGCCCGCAAGACAAGGTCGCCTCGCACGGCTGAGGACACTTGGTGCGGCTATAGCACGGTACCTTGACTGTGTGACCGCACGGGAACTGGCGCCGCACTTCCTGGACACACGACGTTGTGTGAGGGTCGTCACAGACCTCCGCACACGTGTGTCCGCACGACAAGACGTGTTCACACGGAAAGAGACACCTGAATGTGGCGGGATCCTGGTGACACGGAACCTTCTGTGTGTGTCCGCAGGAGGGTATCACTTTGTCAAGCAACACGACACATTCGCGGCATGTCTCGTAACATATCCCAGGGCACACGTGACCGCGGTTACACAACACCTTCGTGCACGGCTTCAGACACTCGTACTGTTCATGGTTGACATCGTACGGGTGACAATGCAGCGCGCACACGTGACCGCACAGAAGACGGGCCTCGCACCACCGCAGACACCCTCCGTCGGGGGCTCCTGTGAACCCGGCAGCCGTCGAGACATTCAACCTCTCCTCATCAGGGTGATTTTGACAATACAACCCTAACTCCTCGCCGATGGCGCCAGCGCTGTTCAGTGAATCGACGAGTTTCACCCACAGTTTACTCTTCAAGGCGAACATCTCAAAGTTTCCGACGACGTAGAATCCGACACGGGCTCTCGAGAGAGCGACACAGACGCGGTTGTCCTCGGCAAGAAATCCCATTTTACCATCGTCGTTGCTACGCACAAGAGACAGTAGGATGATGTCGTTCTCCTCGCCTTGATAGTTGTCGACCACGCAGACACGAACGCCGTAGAAGTCATTCTTGGGCATTCGCTTGCGCAGCTCAAACAGCTGTCCGGTGTAGGCCGTCAACACAGTGATCTTCTCCGCCAAGTGGTCCTGCTGTAGCAGGTAGCGACACAAGGCGGCGACAAACGCCGCCTCGTGTTCGTTCCGGTGACTCATGCCCTCGTCATCATGCTGCTCCTTGTGGGAGTGCTGCAGGAAGAACATGTTCCTCGACACGCCCTTCACCTGTCCGCGGTCACACACGCAAGGGTCGTCGCGCAGATTGGGGTAGATATGACGCAGAAGCACTGAGATCTCGGGTCGCATCCTGTGTTGGTACTCCAGCGTCTCACACGGCACGCCGTTGTTGACCATGCGCTCGAACATCGAGATGTTGAGGTTGTACCTCCGCGCCAGCCTGTACACGTTGGGATTTGGTCGCAGCTGCTGGTGGTCACCGATCAGGATGAGGTGCTCGCAGCTTCCGTTGATCGCTGTCACGATGTGAGACTCGAGAACTTCGGCTGCTTCCTCCACGACGATGATCTTTGGTCGAAGCTCCTGGAGTAGAGTCCGGTTCCTCGCTGCCCCCGTCGTTGTCATGCCAAGTACTGTTGCCTGACGCATGATGAGCAGGTCGATCTGTCCGTGTACCTCCTTCAGTCTGTCGGCGGCCATCTGATACTGTATGGCGTTATCTGACATCGTCTTTCGCAGGCCACTTCGGTACTCGCCGATCCAGTGTCGGTACAATTTCCATCGCTGCTGGAGTGGAAGTTTCCAAATGTCGACGATTTTCCTCGCGTCTTCTTCCGACATCTCATCAGTCAGCCGCATGTTTCGTTGGAAAACTTTCTTTTGTTTCTTCTTTGCTTGTTGCTTCTGCCAACCGTTATCGTGTGAGGAATAGAAGAGATCTTTTTCGATGCGCTCTTTTGTCTTTCTTCTGCGTTGTGTCGGTTCTGGTCGCGTCTATCGTCGTCGGGTCTTCGCTGCTGCTCTAGACGCACTGCTTCATCCTCAATTTCAATTCCTTCTTCTTGTGTCGCAGCTGTGTGGAATAACTTGGTGTCCTCTTTCTTTGCTTGTGCTTGCATTTGGTAGACATCTACATCCAGCCATTTGGTCATAAGTTGTCCTTTCCTAAGTTGAATGAAGTGTTTTTCATGCATATATGAACTCACTGCTTCGCTTCGGATCAGATGACTGTACGTGGCGGTGAGGCAACACGTGGCTTCTATGATACAGTATTCAACGTTTTCCATTTCGCGATAAGCTTCAGAACGGATCTCGGAAATTCCACGCGGAAGTCTGGTATCACTGTGTGCCAACGGTCGCTTGTTTTCTAACGAAAAGCTCTGAATGAGTTCGCTCTGACTGCGTCTACCGACTCGCACGATGCCGCTCTTCTGGAAGGCGTGAATACCCTCGAGGAACTGGTCGAGCGCGTGGTTTGTCAAGCACACGACTAGGATTGGAGGCGAGTTCATCTGATCGTCGTCCCCAGCAGCATTCCAGAAATGCTGATTACGCAGCAGTGTCTGCACCACCTTCAGGCCGATGTATGTCTTGCCGGTTCCTGGCGGACCCTGGATGACGGCAAACTCCCGAGTGAGAGCTGCCTGCACCGCCCGCAGCTGACTCGCGTCCAGGCCCAGCGTCTCCTTCGGCGGCCATTGCTCCAGCTGCAGAACCGGTACTGATGTTGCATTCTGGGCTCCACTGCGGTCCATTTCTTTTTCTGACGCGTTTCTGTCTGTTGCTGCTGCTGCTGCTGATGATGATGATGGTGATACTGATACTCTGTTTCTGCCACGCGATACTCTCAACCACCGCCGACTGACTTCCCCTTTATTCTCCGATGTAGTGTCTTTCATCAGACAACTCAAGTCGTACGTCGTTTGTTCTTTCCCATCCAGGTACGACGGGGGCTTCATCTCCACCTCGCCGTAGACAACGTAATTCTGGAAGGGCAATTCGGGCTCATCCGATTCTTCGTTCTCCTGAATGCTCTGAAGTCCCTGCAAGATGTGTCGGTACGCTTCATAGTATGCCGTGGTTTCTACCATCACGTATGTCTCCTCACGTGACGTGTCCGGCAGTCCGTGGATATTCTCAAAACGCAGTAAGACTTCCCCGCTGGCGGCAAGAACCTTCGCATCGCGTTCGTGAACTGTGGCAAAGGAAACCGTCTCGAAGCCATCCTTAGAGAGACAGATCAGCTAGCCATATATTAGTCTTTTACTATGCGCCCAATTGACTCTCTTTAGTCGCGAAACGTCAAACTGAACACGAAGCGCAACAAAGCCATTCGAGCAGACCGGCTCAACAACGTGAACATTCCTGTAGACGAGAATATCATTGTATCTTGTAACAGCGTCCTCTGCCTCCGTATACTCACGAATGCCATCTCGTAGTGGTGACATGAAATCCTCTCGCAGCAGCCGGAACTGCACGTCCAGATAATGGTCGAGGTCTTGGTACGCACCACGGACTTTGTTCACGCGTAGAAACACCTCGCCACGGAAGTGCAGATCGGCCAGCGTCGGACATATGGACAGTGCTCGAAAACTCTCTGGTGGATTTACGTAGTCAGCCGGCATTTCGTCAACCGATAACCTGACGGCTACGTCCCGGTTAGACATCTCCGTTTTTATCCTAATCATTTCTGTCCGGATTGCCTCGATGTTCTTGTTTTCTTCCTTTGGTTGTCTAGCTGGTGACGCGAGCGATCTTTCGCAGAGTGACGCTACGACACATTCGACAGCAGCAAACGATGGACGCAACATCATGTGACTGCCACTGGGCATGCGCACGACAAGTTGCCAGAACAGTCTCAGCAGATCGCGGATACACGAAACATTGGATGATGAAGGCGACGACAACATCCGGGTAACGCACGACGTCACGTGATGACTAAGGAAGTTTGACGTGCGCAGCATGTTGAGCAACTGAAGTACGTTGGCGGGTGACGTCTTGCATGTGGACGCCTTGGCCATTACAGCTATCGCCAGTTCGACCATGTCCGGTCTGACATCAACAGCATTTAGCAACACGGGAAATCCGCTGCTCTCGCAGACTAACTCGTATATTATTGTTTGTGCATTTCCATTGCTTAGATCTGAAAGTTTCCTGTAGCCAATGGGGTATGTTCTTGCCGCGTGTGGCGCTTTGCCATATCTACAATTGGAAATCGGCGGAATCGTTGGTATTGGCATGTAAATGTGTATTCACAGTCTATGTATGCACATACTTTCCTACACATATAAATGCATATAGCGCACATACTGGTGTAGCTATGTAGCGCATTATTTAATGTTGCTAGGCGACTCATAAATGTATGAAAGATATAAATTTGTGACATAATGACTGCGGTGCAGCACAAATTAACAAACAGTTGCAATAATACTTTGTGTCGTACAAAGACACCACGAACGGTTATAGTAAATTATACTAATAATGGTAATGTACACATTTTTTTTACCTACCGTTGTCCCTGTCGTTGTTGGTCTACGTTTGGCATATGCCACTTGGTGCCACCCCGATCCTTCCATCTGGGCTGGCCCAAACTCGGATGTGGGACTGTGGTGGTATATCGCTCCAAACTTCCCTCCCGTCGTCGGCGTCGATACATGTTTGTTGGAAAGTTCCTTGGCATGTTCTCCGAGTCACGCTGGTGCTCCATCCACGAAGGCTGGTCCAAACTAGGATGCTGATCTCTAGTGCCATGTCGCTTCGAACTTCCCTGCCTGTGACGTGGATTCACGTTTGCGGAAGCGCTGCGTGGCTCATACCCCGAGTAACGCGGTGGCCCCCTCCACCTGGACTGACCCCTACCAAGATTTGGATTTTTGGGGCTATATCGCTCCGAATCTTGAGGCTGTTGTATCAGGAATGCTCCTTTGTCTACAGCACCTACACTTTCTGGTGTGGAACTTGTTCGCGGTATTCGGAATCCTGGTTGGAAGAATTTGGTACCTTTTCGTCGCGGCCCATCTCGCTGCATTTCTAACCCAGGCTGATTTCGGCGTCCATATTTTACGTCTTCTGTTATCTGGTCTTCTGGCTCCAATAAATAACCATGATTATGTGTGTGTGGGGTGGGTGGGTGGGCGGGTGGATGAATACATACATGCATATGCATGTATGTATTTATAATTCTGTCAATTCCTTAACTTGGATGTCTCGTTATAGAATACGCATTTACCTCACTATGTTGCCTAATGCGAAACTTCCAGACTAAAAAACACATTGACACACATATGGAAATTACTAGCATAACCACAACTAGAACCATACTTGCGACGCCAAAATGAATAGACAAATCGTTAGCACATGACCAAAGTAACTATTGGGCTTTGCGCCTACATGCAAAAGACATGACATGCTCTACTTCGGAACACGCAGTGGGACGTTTCAAAAAGCACTATATGCAACATCGATGGTGCTAAAGATAACGCTTGCTGGTAGTGATTGTGCGAGACATCAAGTGTATGACCAGTCAGGCAAGATTGCAGGCTTGCAAACTGGCAAGTCAAGACAAGTCTAGTCGAGTCATCTCTCTGAATTCCAAGAATTGCAACCAACTAGGCGTCACCACAAAATGTACAGGCACACGACCCACGAATCATTACAGTCTATGAAGAGTGATTGCCAATGTGTGGAGGCAACTCACATGTGTCACATGTTATCGAGCCGCATCTTCCCTGGTCTTCCCCTTTCTTCACCATTTCATAGTACCCTGCATAATTCCTTTGGCAATGTTGTTGTGACAAGTGGTGTGTCAGCACCATTGTAGCTTCCTTCCTTGTTGCGACGAGTGGTGTGTCCGCACCATTGTAGCGTCCTTCCTTGTTGTGACGAGTGGTGTGTCCGCACCATTTTAGCTTCCTTCCTTGTTGTGACGAGTGGTTTGTCCGCAACATTGTAGCTTCCTTCCTTGTTGTGACGAGTGGTGTGTCCGCACCATTGCAGCTTCCTTCCTTGTACTGACGAGTGGTGTGTCGGCACCATTGTAGCTTCCTTCCTTGTTGTGACGAGTGGTGTGTCCGCACCATTATAGCTTCCTTCCTTGTTGTGACGAGTGTTGTGTCCGCACCATTGTAACTTCCTTCCTTGTTGTGACGAGTGGTGTGTCCGCACCATTGCAGCTTCCTTCCTTGTACTGACGAATGGTGTGTCCGCACCATTTTAGCTTCCTTCCTTGTTGTGACGAGTGGTGTGTTCGCACTATTGTAACTTCCTTCCTTTTCTGACGAGTGGTGTGTTCACACCATTGTAGCTTCCTTCGTTGTTGTGACGAGTGGTGTGTTTTCAACATTGTAGCTTCCTTCCTTCCTTAATTATGTTTAGAACGGACTGGCATTTGGGATCCTGCCATGTCATTGAAGGTTTGCACTATAAATTAATTGTTTTTTGTGTTCTTTGTAATATTGGCAGGTTTCATCTCAGAAGCCTGTAATCTTCAGTCAGTTTGTGAGGTCAACATCCAGCTTTCACATCCGTTGGTCAACAAACATAGTTGTTGTAGTGATGCTGTCACTCTAGATTTGTTTAAGACTTGCTATTGCTGGTGTTGCAAGGCTGTTCTTGGTGTTATTTCTTCGGTAGAGCTGCCTCCAGATGAGATAACCTATGTTAATGGGCCATAAAAGCCGAGCAGTCTTCCCGATGGTGCTCCAGACGTAGGGAACACAAACAGCGATAAGTAGACACGCTATAAAGCAACAGACATCGCAGTGTTCCCGGTGGCAGAAATACAGCAAACAACAATACTATCATCCCTGTACAAACCAACAAGTGTGATCTTCCAACAATAGTAAACACGAACATTTGTGATTCTAGCTAAATCGTCGGCGGACTGACGCAGGCCACCAGTGTTCAGAATAACATAGCATGATGAGAACTGGCTTAGGAGAAACTTCAAGGAAGCAATAAGCATCCATCGAACGAAACCTTGAAACTGAGATGCCAGCCAGGAGCTTTCACCATTCCTTCTCCAGCTGTGACGCCAGTCCGCCGACGAAAGCCAAATGAGTCTGTCGAAATATTCGGAGAGTACAAAGACTTTCCTTGAGAGGTAAATAACATGTGTAATGTAACGTTGTATATATTCTCGCAAAAGCATAATCAAACCAGTGGAAGCACGCACGCACGCACGCACGCACGCACGCACGCACGCACGCACGCGCACACACACACACGCACACACACACGCATTGTCCACGGCACAAATAAACAATGGATTGTGCAATACACAGCCATGCTCTGAAATTCCTATTCATAGTCATGCTCTGAAATTCCAATTCAGATCAATACAAAAGAATCATTTTGGTCACTTACTATGTATACACACATACACAATAGTCTAAGATTAATAACGTTAACTCGCCAACTAATGATACGTTATCTCTTCTTAGGCTTTTTTATCTGATGTTGCTGCGCGTTTAATAAAATCGCATTAGTTCGTCAATGTATCCAGGCAGTTTCAGGTTTGTATTCGGAGTTAAAAAGCGTGTCCAAATGCACAGAGTTCATGTGGTTTACAAAACGATTGATAAATGGGAGCGTTGCAGTCGTACAATCACTACAATGTTGTTTAGACGTCGACAAAACTGGATAAGTTAAACAACACTGAAACAAGACTGTTATGTGTCGGGTACGTAAGTGTAGCACATTCATTATCATGGACCGTTAAATATTGGCCTATTTTAAACTAAGTGAAATATTCCATAGAAGTGGAGATATAGTTAAAACTGACATGACCTTGGATTCGACAACAGTCATATTATATTTCCCCGGTTTCAAATTCAAGCTGCATTTGGGACCGAGAGTACAGAACATTTAAAATAAAAGTTGGAATTTTCAATCATACCTTGTGCGTATACGCTATATATAAATGATGCACAATGTTATTTTTTATTCGATTAATGGATTGGTCACACTAAGAAAACCGCCATCCATCATATATGCACTCACATGGAACCTCTTAGGGAAGAGAAAAAGACTAGAAACCCCTGGCGGCGAGACCTTGAAGCAGAAATAAAAAAGATGGATTACACCTGGAACTAAATCACAAAGATGGCACAAAACAGGACACATTTGAAAACTTGTGTCGATGTCATGTGCTCCCAGCGAGCAAATGGGCCCGAGTAAGAATATTACGCGCTCTGTATAAGTTTTCTCGTTAAAAGTCACAGTGCACAAGAATACCGGTAATCATGTATTGGATTGGCTTGTATTATTTACGCCGCCAAACGGCATTCTTACCTCATTTTTCTATGCCAATGCATTCATTCCACACCATTCCACGTACAAAACACATACATTCTTATTTAAATAATGCGTTTTGAGCACTTCTGCGATCCAAATAGCGCCGCTGATTGCATCGGTAGTGAACGATAATATAAGCCACTGACGCTCACTACAGAAGACGCTGACGCAACGCGGCGAAAAAACAACATTGCTCAATAAATGAGGTAAGAATAACTAAGAGTAACTAATTTAGGCCAATCTAATACATGAACGTCCCAAATTATCTTTATCGGATACCCACCTCGAAAGTTCAGCAACACGAGACAGGCATAATTAAATCAATGTATTTGTTTACTTTTATATGCACTGATCTATTATTTCTCCAGTAGTAAAATGGTACAGCTCACTTTATAACGATGTGAATCATGACCTTAATTGATGACATATTATTACTATTATTCAGTGGACAGGTCAGACCATACAACATGGGTAATATGATATGCTGTGTTTTGTATACACCGTGCTAAGACACATTTTGTGCAAAACAGTCCAATGCAAGTAGGGCAAGACGGTCCCCATGCATGTGGGGCAAAACGGTCCCTATGTTGTACCCAACACTCAAATGGTCACAACGTATCAAATGTGTGTAATACATTTGATATAATATGAACGTCGCATCATTTATGTTCTGCTAGCCTGTAGGATGCAATTAGGACGGACTATTATAACCAATGGTAGATTATGTGTGGATTGCAATGTATACACACATGCACACGCACGCACACACGCACGCACGCACGCACACATGATTTTTGGGGTATTCTTATTAATTTACAAATGCAACTCAGCTAGTTGGTCACATATATGCCCTGTCCATGATAATATTATGAACATCCTAAATACATGCTAACGTAGTTTAATGGTGAAGGTCCTACAATTTGAATGTTTTCCTTGATGGGGAGGGGGACTGCCCCAGGTTACCCCGCCGAATACCGTCAGAAACCGCAATGATTTGTGTCGATTACAGGACGAGCCAACACATTTGCCAAGCGGTAGAATATCAAGTGGCATCATGCAACATTGGAAAACCAGTTAACAAGATTTAACAAGATTTGCCATCCAAGGTCCAGATGGCAAGTGGACAAGGAAGCAATTGACTTATCGAGACAACAATGTTCATCTACTTTTAACCCGCCCTCCTGAGATATGTGTCAACCTTGTTTTTAAACATATTCACGCAGTACGTAGATCCTCGGAAACCGCGATAAATACGCGAGGATAGTTCGAAGCTTACTAGCAATTGTCTGTGGTTCAGCTTTGGCGGCGGACGAAGTGTACGATAGTCATCAAATAAGAAACGCTGACTGTCCGTTCGAAGGGCCCGTGCCAATTTCCTAGCGAGCGTCTACGTACGCAGTTTCCCGGTAATCGCTACACGCGTCACGATTTTGTTCCGGTTGCAGTCTCGTCTGAAGCTCATAACATGACATCACGATGACATCACGATGACATCATCGGCAATCCTCGCGCATTTCTCACGGTTTCCGAGGATCTACGTACTGCGTTAGTAGCGACTGGGTGGCGTCCCGCGTTACTACAAATTCGATGTTTTCTCCATTTTCCCGCGTTACTACAAACTCGCCGTTTTCTGAAGGCTGGGTTGCACCACATGTATGTCAAGATTTACATAAATGTACACCCAAACGATAACTTAATCGGGTGAAATTTAATGCCTCAGCGGTACAATGTACGCAGGCAGCGCGTGTTCGATTTCCGTCTAATGCATCTTAATTTTTTTTGTACTTATAAAGTAAAGTCACACATAGACAACGATTTTAAAATAAAAATCATACCATTAGTATAATAATTTTTTTACAGTTTATCATAGCTCATCAACACAATACGTATATATATATATATATATATATATATATATATATATATATATATATATATATATATATATATATATATATATATATATATATATATATATATATATATATATATATATATATATATATATAAAATATATATATATATATATATATATATATATATATATATATATATATATATATATATATATATATATATTATATATATATATATATATATAATATACATTTATATATATATATATAAAATATACACATATGTATATATATATATGTGTGTGTGTGTGCGTGCGTGCGTGCGTGTGTGTATTATACTGGATCGACGCGCGCACACCACGCACATTTGCTCGAAGTTTGTTGACATTTGGGCAACGTTGAACATGGTTGACAGTGATAGGCGAGTTGTTCGTGCACTGTTGTGTTCCGCGTCGAAGAGGAGGAAAGGAGAGATTGGCCACACGAGTGGCACTGATAGACCAAAAGGGACGTTGAGGTCGCCTGAAGACCGTCTTAACATTGAAAGACAGTAAAGTGGCAGAAGTTCTCGACACGTTTGTACATTTTTTTATTATTAGGCGATATGGCATCGGCATCGCATCGAAACCCGGAGCCCCGGCCCTATGCTATGGCTATGCCGCACGTGGTGTCTTCACACAGTTCAGGTTTAACACCAGTTCAGTTGTTTGTAGAATGTGGGTTTTTATGTGTAATAATTTTTTGAACGTCTGTATGTAAGAGGAATTAAAAAATATATGAAAGTTTTAATTACAATTAAGTGTAATAATTCAATATGTCAGTTTTTTAAGTTTAACCAAATGCTATTTAAAGCTGTGCTAAAGGAGCTAATCCCATGTAACATTAACAATTCTTAGAGATTAATAATAAAATATATATGTATTTACTTATTTTACTTTGGGGTGGGTTTCTTGACATAATCCCATATGAAATCAACCAACTGTTGATATTCTTGATTACTCTGATTTTGATGAAATTTGGTATACATGATGGCAGTGTTCATGGTTGGATAAATTATGGTGAGGAAAGAATTGGCTAGTTGAAATGTAGCAAATTGAAAACGTTTATATCACGATACATCATAATATGAACAAACACGTAAATAGTCATCGAAAGAGGTGGAAGGAAGGAACTGTTATGGGAGAATGGTTGTTTTAAGTTAAACTGCAATCATTATTGTAATAGCACTGGGAGCTTCAGTGAGTCACTACTGTCCCATGGGTGCACACAAATAAGCATCAGTCAAATTTAATGTGTTTTCAGGTACTATGTTCTGATGCAGATATAAGATCCATTGAACTGTGTTGTGTATTGCCCTCCTTCATTGACAAATCCATTGTCTAATTTGTAAACATAATGCCTCCAAGTGGGCTGTAAAGTAAAACCCTCATGGACTGGCAGTAATATACCAGCCCTTCTGATGTGAATTGTGCCTGTGGACAGATGCTCCTATGTCAGGCAGAAACCCAGCATTTGACAACAACTATCCAGAAAGCAACTGGTGATCAAAACGAATAATATTTTATATACTATATGAACTTGAACTACAGTATATAATATAACCAGTATAAACACCATACATTATGGATGCTCATCACATATTTAAGAAGCATTCTTTTCCTAGTTTAAAAGTAATAAACTGTATTGCTATAAACACAGATTTAGCATCATCACATCCTTTCACCCACACAGTTTGAATGGTTCTGAAGAAAGAGTTGCAGGAAGAGAAAGAGGTGGATTGAAAGAAAAGGGTGCAGGGAGAGGATAGAGTGCACCAAGAGGAGGAGGTGAAGGGCGACGGGGACATGGCACAGCAAAATTTGTGACACTCGACAGAGCAGATTGTGCTCGCATGACGAAACTAAGAAGCCAGAGAAAGGAACAACTACAGGTAAAATTGTATTTGGATTGCAGTACACACTTTTAATAACAATAATACAACTGATAAATTATACAAGGGTTTCTGTATTCTTAGCCACATTTGAGGTATTTTTAGGCATACAATCAACTGTAGTGAAATAAGTTATATCAAATAAATTATACAGTATAATATATAAACATTATAGTAATATACCCAGCAGAGCTGAGTTTGTGTTTGATTACCCTAATTCTAAGGATTTAATAAATTAGCATGTCATGCAGTTCACATGTAACATATCTCTGACAAGAACACATCTGCATAAGCAGCCTATTTCTATGCAGAAAACAATCTGTAGAATAGTAACTTATTGAACAAATATCAAAGGCATACAACAGAGCTGAGTTTGTGCTTGATTACCCTAATTTTAAGGATTTAATAAATTAGCATGTCATGCAGTTCACAAGCTACCTATCACTGACAAGCACACATCTGCATCAGCTCCATATTTCAATACAGAAAACAATATGTAGAATAGTAACTTATTGAACTAACAATGAAAATATGTTTTATTATTATAGATATAACATCAAAGGCAAACAACTTAACAAATGGATGGTGAAGACTTCATCTATTGATCAACATTTCAAGTTGTGGGGCAACTATTATTGCAGCCCTTGGCAACAGCCACAACACCTAAACCAACAGCCACAAACATAAACCAAGAAATCATTCACCCAGACATGCAATTTTTTTATTTAAGTAATTGTGAACTTTAGGTAATATCATTTGCAGTGACAAATTTGCATATTATCATTGTAAACAAGCCACATTGCACAAATGTCTAGAAATAGGCAGGGACAACATTTGACCTAAAATACAGAAATGCTCATGCAGGTAAATATCATTTGAATGACAAATGAAATTCACACCAACATTTTCTTAATAAATAATTATCAAATAAATATATAACATAGTAATTCTAAGGTGCCTTCTTTAATCCTTCCTGGGTGCCACTAAAGACCAGATTAAACCATAGGCAAAGGGGCTGCTTCTACAGATGGCAGAAAAGGAGCCAGGCCTTGTGTTTCACATCATGACAAATAATCCAGGGCCAGTGGTAAGTGTGACTTCACCAAGTTGGTGCTCGTGCAATTATCATTGCGAAATGGGCAATGATTTTGAGCAACTGTGCTGCAACATGCAGACTGACAAAATCAATAAGCCGTCAGACATATACATTTATATAATATATATGAGGCGGGGGTGTTGGGTGTTCCACCTCCCACAAATCCCATCTATATAAGGCCAACTTCTAAACAATGTTTAGGACCAACCTCCCATTTCCTGCAAATCCCCTTATATATATGTAAGTAAATATTATGTACTGTTCACAACATAATTTTGAAATTACATAAACAATCTGTATAAAACTGAATTTGTTTTGGTATTACAAAAATATATACCTGTTAAATGACATTGTGACCTGCTGTCACCACATGAGTAACATTTTTTTTTTTTTAGAATCGGGTGCAAAGTCTGTTGCAACAGTGGGGGCAATGCTTTTCTGATCGGCAGGCTTGAAAGCCACACTTCCAGGCTTTGGATACTTTGTCATCTGTTCAGGTACAGATGAGTGTCTCTTGCAGGCTGACAATGTAATTGTAATGTTTTGGTTAGCGCTCTGGGACATTTTCCAATTTCCGTATCTTGTTGAATCTGTTGCAGTACCTGTAAATTAATAAACAAACTTGATGGCAGGTGTTGTAAGACCCTGAACTGCTTTTGTTAGGCATGATGGCATTTGCAAGGAACTGATTTTTAATTCCACACGCTGGCAATGTATACACAGTTTCAATGTAAATAGCTAAAATATTGAACATGAACATGAAGTTAGTGAAAATACTGGATATGAATGCATATAAAGAACATAATGTAAACATAATGTTTTTATTATGCATTGTCTTAATGGTTGCGTATTGCTACACAATAAACCTCGCATTTCAAATATGTTTTATGTGTAAACAATGTTTCTTTCTGTAGCGCAAACTGCTATCTCAAACATAATTTGTTTAATCACAAAGCCATTTAACATTAACTAGTCTTCTTTATTGACCACTAAATAAGTAAAAACAAAAAGTGTTATCTGTGCTGTGATGGAATGTCACTATGTCAAAGAATAAAAATATATACAAGCTATACTTACACAGTGCCCTTTGAGGTTTGTCTTCAGGGACAAACTTTCATGCTTCTGGTAGTCAATTGCTGCCACAAAGTGTCATGCCTGGTATACTGTGTAGCTGCAATAGTTAATGTTTAATTGTTATGTTTCATAAGCATGATCCAATGGCCTACCCCATCATACTGTACACTCTACAGGCTTCCATAAATGTTTACAACTGTTAATATAAGTGGAAATAGGCAGTCAATCAAATTGCAATAATTTTTACAAATTTTTTTACTTCCTAACTGAGCATAGCTTCTTTCCAAAAATAACACTGCCAACAAGATTTTCAAACTAAAATGGAACCTTAATAGATAATTTCTTTTGTAAGTTAAGTCAAGCTACCTTAAATTCAACATCAGGAATTTTAATCAAACAATTTTCAGACCATCAACCATACTTCGTATTTATCTACACTACACCACTTAACAAATGACTTCCAAAATGTGTAAAAATACATTTAAAAAATGAAAAAACTATGTGTAATTTTGCAAACGAGATTACCAAATCAAACATTATAAATAAATTTGACAAAAATCTTTTCTCAGACCCAAATTATAATTATAACATTCGTATTGAAGAAATGGACATGGCTAATGTTAAACATATGCCATATAAAATAGTTACATTCAATAAACACAACAATCAGCGTGGATAACCAAAAGTATACTTAGGTCAATTAAATATAGATAGAACTTATATAAACATATGAAAATGACAAATCTCAATGCAACAGGGTATTTTGCACAAAAAATTAACCTAAGAACATACAACTGTATTTTAAGAAGAAGTATTAGAGCAGCTAAGCTGATGTATTATGAAATACTTTTTAAGAAATATAGAAACGACACAAGGAAAATTTGGAAAACAATAAATGATATCTTATCTAGACCAAGTACAACGAAAACACTACAAACAACTTTCAGAGGTGACTAATAACTAATAATTTGGAAATTGCAAATAAATTCAATTAATTTTTCACTAACATAGGACCATGTCTTGCTAGAAAAATACAAAATATAAGCAGTAAAAGTTATAGTTCTTATTTGGAAAGGCATCTTGTAAACCCTTTTAAATTTCATGAAATTAATGAAGAGACCATAATAAAAATAATCGATACATTTCCTGCAAAAACCAGCAGTGGTCATGATGGCATTTCTTTGAAACAATTAAAATACATAAAATGCATTGTAACTGAACCTCTAACATTGATTGTTAGACAAATTTTAAAGACTGGAATTTTCCCACATAAACTAAAAATTGCAAACGTTATTCCAATTTTTTTAAATGATGATGACACTATTTAGTAACTATATACCTATATCATTATTACCAGTAATTTTCTAAATTATCGAAAAAAAATAATGCCCAATCAAATTTATTCATTCTTTACTGAACATAGACTTTTTTTATGCAAACCAGTATGGCTTCAAAACTGGTCATTCAATAGAATATGCAGTTTTGGAAGTACTACATAGAACAATAGCGGCGCTGGATTCTAATAAAACACCAATAAATATATTTCTAGATTTATCTAAAGCTTTTGATACTTTAGATCACAGCATTTTATTAAGCAAATTAAAACACTATGGAATAAATGGCACAGCTCTGAACTTAATGGAAAGCTATTTGAGTAATAGAAACCAATATGTAGTGTTTAATGACACACTATCATATATGTTGCCTATTACAACAGATGTGCCACAAGGTTCCGTACTAGATCCACTTCTCTTCATAATATGCATAAATTATTTACCAGAGGCAAAGCCAAATATTAAAATTTATTATGTATGCAGATGATACAACTCTTTTTAGTACAATACAGTCTTTTAACACTTGTGATAAAATTGTGGAACATCAAATAAACACTGAATTGAACGAGGTATGTGAATGGCTTAAAACAAATAAATTGTCTTTTAATATTAAACATTCAAAATACATTTTGTTCCAAGTGGCAAATAAAAAACCATATCTTTTTCGCTCAAGATAGATGATATAGGCATTGAAAGAGTTCAAATTGTTAATCTTCTTGGCTTGACCATACATGAAAATCTAAGTTGGAACAACCACATTGAAACAATCTCAATATAATTCTGCAAAATTATGGGTATTCTATATAAACTGAAACGCTTCTTACCCACTCATATAAATTAATTTTATATAATTCATTAATGCTGCCACACATAAATTATGGCATAACGGACTGGGGCTTTAAATGTGATAGAATAAACAAACTTCAAAAAAAGGTTATCAGAATAATATGTTTAAGTAAATATAATGCACTCTCAGTACCAAACTGCTATATATGTCAACAATCTCATTAGTTGCACCTCCCTGGTCTGTTACTCTGTTATTTTATATAAATGTAACTCTGCATAAACATTTATTATAAGCACTAAACTTAATTTTTTTTTTAAAGTCTGCTTGGAAAATAATTTTAAATTCTGTTTGCCGGTTTTTTTTAAATCCTTCCTAAAATGATATTAGTTTTGATTGAGAATAGATGCATTTGTGTTTTATCTTTAATGGAAAATGTTTAAAGGTACTAATTTATTAAGTTTATTTCATTAGGGTGGCTTCTACGATAGCGATCAATATTGGTCTTTGTAGTAGTCTCCCTGACCCATTAAAATATGCTTCGTTCTAAAACCACAATTAGTCAAAGGTAATACTTGTGTTAATGCAGGTTTTTGTATTTAGTTTAGTTTTCTGTTTGCTTTTCAATTACAGTAAACACATTAATGTAATTTTGTTTCCTTAAGATAAATGAACCTAAATTTGGATTTTGTTTATAAAGGATTGTCTTGTTATTGCTAACTGTGAAAATATTATTTTTGTGTTACTTTGGGTTCAATAAACTTTTCCGATTCCGATTGTCAAAATCCCAAAGAAAGGAGATCTGCAGGAATGTAAGAACTACAGAGGGATAATGCTTCTGTCATTGCCTGGAATGGTCCTCAACAGAGTCATATTGGAGAGACTGAAAACAGTAGTGGACGCCAGACTCAGAGACCACCAGGTAGGCTTCCGTAAATACAGATCATGCACCGACCAAATAGCTACGCTCCGAATAATAGTTGAACAATCCATGGAATCATGCACCGACCAAATAGCTACGCTCCGAATCATAGTTGAACAATTCATAGAATGGGATCCATCCTTGTGCATCAACTTTGTAGACTATGAGAAGGCATTTGATAGCCTCGACAGAGAGACACTATGGAAGCTTTTATGACACTATGGGATACCAGAAAAAATGAATTCTTTGATACGAAGTACCTACGAAGGCATGACATGTAAGGTCATTCATGCAGGACAAACGACATAGTCGTTTATGGTGAAGACAGGAGTAAAGCAGTGATGCCTTCTGTCACCTTTCCTCTTCCTGCTAACCATAGACTGGATAATGACGAGGACCACAGACAACAGGGAAAACGGTATACAGTGGACATTTGGATTTTGGAGCCAGTTGGAGGACATGGATTTTACAGATAACCCCGCTCTCCTGTCCCACAGTCACCAACAGATACAGGAATACAGACCTTCTAAACACAGTGTCAACACAGATAGGACTCAACATCAACAGAAGCAAAACAAGGACCATAAAAGTCAACATGAGGAACATCAACCCAGTCGCACTTGGAGGGGAACCACTGGAAGAAACCGACTCCTTCACGTACATGGGCAGCATAATCTACATGAGTGGAGGCACAGAAGAAGAAGACTTCAAATCACGGATACAAAAAGCTAGAATGGCATTCCTCATATTGAAAAAAATTTGGAAGTCAAAACAAATCAAGCTTAACACCAAACTGACGCTATTTAACTCAAATGTCAAGTCAGTGTTATTCTACTGCTCGGAGACATGGCGAATTACACAGAAAACACTAAAAAGAATACAGACCTTCATCAACAAATGCCTGCACAGAATCTTACACCTAGAATGGCCAGTCAAGGTATCCAACACTATGCTGTGGGAAAGAGACCAAGCAGCTCCCAGTAGAAAACGAAATAAAGAAGAGAAAATTGAGGTGGATAGGACACACATTGAGAAAACCAACAGCAAACATCACATGACAATCGCTTGCTTCGAACCTCCAAGGAAAGAGAAAAAGAGGAAAGCAAAGAAACATCTGACAGAGAGACAAGAAAGAAATGGAGAAAATGGCCACAAACAGACAAGAATGGAGGACCATGGTCGACGGCCTATGCTCCCAGCGAGCAAACAGGCGATTATGAATGTATGTTAACTATTCAGTTACACGTATGATTATTGTGGTATGGTGTATTTAAACCATGCTGAAAAACAGACGTTGAAGAAGTGGAATGATGAAATTCTATAGAGATGCTAATTGCAGTGGTAGCCACACCCAAACACACGTACACTTGGTTGAATATACAGTAATGCAGAATTTTATGTCCCACATGTTTGTATTACAATATATCCATTAACTGAATGCAAACTAATTTTGTTTCAATAATAGATCAACGGACAAATCAAATGTATGATATAAATGTTGTTGACGGACACATGTCTTTTTGATAACATTCATTGCAACAACACAATCTTAAACACAAACATTGTACAAAAAACAGAATATTGTTTCGACAATTTGTGATATAACGTACCTCCAACTCTGTTGACGAACCATCTGTTTCCACGGAAGCCATGTTGTTTATCGGTGACAGGCGCTGACATAACACAAGCTCCGCCTCTTCGGGTCGCGACCTTTTCGTAGCTAGCCGAGAGCTGTTCGGGAGGTCATAGATATATAGTACTACTAATTATTACTATATATCTACGGGGAAGTGCACTGACCAGCGACGTCGTAGTTATATATATATATATATATATATATATATATATATATATATATATATATATATATATATATATATACATAAACTAATCATCGATTAGTATATATATATATATATATATATATATATATATATATATATATATATATATATATATATATATATATATATATATATACGTATATATTTTATTTTCACGCATTGGTTCACAAGTCCCTCACCCGTGGTTTTTACCTGCTTATATGAACAAACCAATATATACGTATATATATATATATATATAGTAATCATCGATTAGTTATATATATATATATATATATATATATATATATATATATATATATATATATATATATATATATATACGATATATACGAAGTGACTTAATTCATGCCACGCCTTAGGCAACGTTGGGGAACGACCAGGTGGCTCATATATATATATGGCTCATATATATATAATTATATATATATATAACATATATACACATTTATAATATATATATATATATATATATATATATATATATATATATATATATATATATATATATATATATATATATATATAGCATATAACACTATGCATACTGTTCAGACACATGTCCATTGTCATATTATTTTGTTTTGTTTGTGGAGCATCATCTAACAAATTATACAGACAAACAAAATTACACAAATACTCAAAACAACATAATGCTTTTTTTGATCACTTATACACTATTTACGACCTCTGTAACGCATATACCTTCATCATATATTGGATTAACATTTAACAAATATGCATATACTTGTCATTCATACCTCTTAAAGAGCTAATTAATGACAGAACGCTTTGATCACGTTTTTCTTTCACACTTGGGTGTCGTTGAAAACAACAATTTAATTAACATAAAAGATCTTGATAACAACGAATTGCAAGTTATAAAACATTCTTCTTATTGCGACACAGACCACTTCAAGATACTAGTGGCCGAAAAAAGTAAATACTTTTTAATACTTAGTTTAAATATTCAATCTGTAAATGCTAAAATTTATTAATTATCAGCATTCGTTAGTTTACTAAAGAACATACATTATAAATTTAACATGATTTGCCTACAAGAATGCTGGATATCCAACCTGACCGATTTATCAAATATACAATTACTTGGGTATGACTGCATTGCGCAAGGAAAGAGCAGCAGTAAGAATGGAGGCTTAATAATATATGTAGATAACAGATTCCAATATGAAGTACAATTAAATATAAACACGTATGAATACTGGGAGGGACTGATCAGTAAGGTAACAAGGGGTGGATTATCAAAAGCAATTACTATTGGTAACATATACAGACCACCAAGTATGGTAAGAGAACATATTAGGCATTTTATTAATTAATTCACTACAGTAATCGTATCCATAGAAAAATCAAACATAACTATTAGCCGGATACTACAATCTTAATCTCCTTAAGGTAAACGAAATTGCAATATTTAACAAGATTGCCATCCCAAACAACAAGTTCCAGATGGCAAAGTGGACAAGGAAGCCATTGGCTTATCGAGAGTCCAACAATTTTCTCATCTATGTGTAGCCCACCCTTATCACATATCTGTCAATTCTATTTTTAAACATAGTCATACTACTAGCATTAACACAATCATTTGGCAGTTTGTTCCATTCATTTATCACCCTCTGTGAGAAAGAGTACTTTCTCATGTCCAACCTACACTGCTCCTTAACTAATGCTGCTTTGTGTCCTCTGGTTCTACTGCCTTCTTTAAGTTTGAAGAACATATTCATATCAACATCCTCATAACCGTTCACCATTTTAAATACTTCTATTTGGTCTCCTCTTAGTCTCCTGGTCTCTAGTGTTGTCAAACCACATTGTAACAAGCGACTTTCATAACTACGGTCTCTCAATTCTGGAATCATTTTGGTTGCTCTTCGTTGTATTCTTTCTAGCTTGTCTATGTCCTTTTTACGATACGGCCTCCATGCTTGAATACAATATTCCAAATCTGGTCTAACTATTGCTTTGTACAGGGGTACAATTAGCTGTTTCTCCTTATACATGATAGTTTTCCGAATTAGCCCTAGAATTTGATTTCCTTTTGAAGCAGCAATCCCACATTGCTCTGAAACTTTCATGTCAGCACTAAATGTTACTCCTAAGTCCTTTTCTTGTGTGGTTCTACCTAGTACAGTATCCCCCATTTTTTATTCTTCGTCCATGTTTCCATGCCCTATGTGTATACATTTGCACTTCCCAAAATTGAATAACATTTGCCATTTTTCTGACCATTTAACTAATTTATCTAGATCATCCTGTAAACTTTGTTTATCTGTATCATTTGTAACCTTTCTGAATACTTTTGTGTCATCTGCAAATTTGAGTACTTTGCTAGATATGTCATCTTCTAGATCATTTATATATATTAAAAACAGTATAGGGCCTAAGACTGATCCCTGTGGTACCCCACTCAAAACCGATTTCCAGTTTGAAATCTCACCGTCTACTATTACTCTCTGTCTTCTGTGTGTAAGCCACTTTTCTATCCAGTTGATTACATCATTACCTATACCATGGGCTTTTAGTTTAAGTATCAATCTTTGGTGTGGCACTTTATCGAAAGCTTTCTGAAAATCTAAGTAGACAACATCCACTGGTGACCCGTCATCTACCCACTTTGTAATTTCTTCAAAAAAACACAAGAGATTGGTTAGACATGACCTTGCTTTTAGGAACCCATGATAAGATGTATTTATTAAATTATGTTTTACAAGGAATTCCACCATGTGGTCTCTAATTAATGTTTCGAGTAATTTACATATAACTGATGTTAAACTCACTGGTCTGTAATTTTCTGGCTTGTTCCTCGATCCCTTCTTAAATAGTGGCGTAATGTTTGCTTCTTTCCATTCTGATGGAACTATTCCTTCTTCTAGTGACAAGTTAAACAATTTTGCAAGTGGTGTACTAATTTGATCAACAATTTCCTTAAGCAGTTTTGGTGGAATCCCATCAACTCCAGGTGATTTATTATCTTTCATCTTCTTGATTTTGTTTGCTATCATTACAGGAGTTACAAATAACTGCCCTAAATGTTCTGATTTATTACCCTCAAATTTAGTAAATGGAACTGGAAGTGAGCTGATATCTTCTGTGGTAAATACTGAGCTGAAATACTCATTCAGGACCTCTGCCATTTGAAACCCCTCTGAAATTATGTTTCTCCTGTTGTTTTCCCGTGGTCCGACCTTATCTCGAACGTTCTGTTTACTCCTTACATAAGCATAGAAACTCTTGCTGTCATTGTTTATATTACCTACCAATTTTTCTTCAAAGGTTCTTTTAGATTTTCTAATTTCAGTTGTAGCTAGGTTAAGTGCCTCTTTGTAATTTGCATAGTCTTCATCCTTTCTGGTACGCCTATAAACCCTCCACATAGTTTGCTTAAACACTATTTTTTTTAATAGCTTCTTTTGACAAGTGTTTCTTTCTAGACCGTTTTCCTTGTTTTTTCAAGGGAACAAATTTATCGATGATACTCTCAATTTCATATTTTAGAATATTCCAACATTCAATTGCGGTCTTATTCATCAGCATGTTATTCCGATCTAGCTGTGCTAAGTATTTTCTCATATCTTTATAGTTACCTTTGTGGAAGTTTCTCCTATACGTATTTTAATTTTTACTTTCTGATTTTACGTTGATGTCAAAATGTATTTGATTGTGGTCACTGTTACCCAATGGTTCATGCATTTTTACATTGTCGACTAATTCTTTTTGTGATGATAAAACTATATCTAATACATTTTCTCCCCTGGTTGGTTCTAGCACGTGCTGAGTAAGGAAGCTCTCCTGAATTAAAAATAAAAATGGTTGGTCATCACCCCCTGTACTCTCTAGAGATTTCCATTGTATGTGTCCATGGTTAAAATCTCCCATTATGATACATTCCCCTTTACTAACTTCCTTTATAGCATTTTGTATTTTTGTGTTATCCGCTTCGTTTATGTTTAGACTTCGGTAAACTAATCCAATAGTTAATTTTGAATTTCCTGAAACTATTTTGCACCAAACAGCTTCATCGTAATCTGCTTCGCTTTCTAATTTTATTTCATAAGCCTGAATAGATTCTTTAACATATAAAATAACTCCCCCTCCCCTTCTTCCTATTCGATCTCTCCTAAACATTACGTATCCTGTCAATCCTAATTCAGCATCTGTAATGTCTGTGTTGGCCCATGATTCGGTTATACCAATTATGTGAGGGTCAATATCTTCTACCATAATGTTTAATTCGTTTTTCTTATTTATTATACTACTAGCATTTAAACACAAGCATCTATAACCTGCTTCAGACATGCAGCGAATTTTTTTTTTTTTTACATCCCATAGTCTATTTCCACAAATCACACTTCCAACAAGATTATCCCGCTCCAATGGTTCCCTAATTGATAATATATTCTGTAAATGTCAGAGTTCAACATCCACAGCTACATCTGGTATATTAACAAACAAATTATCAGATCACCTCCCTTGCTTTATTCTCTTAGAAATTTCATTATTCAATCCACCAAATCCTAAATGGATTAAAATAAACACACAAAACAAGAAAGCTATTGAAAATATAATAAATGATATTAGTGCATCCGATTTGCACAAAAAACTTGACAAAAGTTTGACCACAGACCCTAATTTAAGTTATAATATTATACATGAAGTAATTGAAAATGCCAAGAATAATCATACGTTGAGCAAATTAGTGAAATTTTATAAATATAAACATACAAAATCCAAATGGATCACTATGGGTCTACTAAAATCCATAAAATTTCGAGATAAGTTATATAAGAGAATGAAGCTAACAAATCCTAACTCACGGGAATACGAAATAATGTGTATAAACTTAAAAACATATAATACTATACTAAAGAGAAGCATATGCGCATCCAAACAACATTATTTTGCGTCCACCTTCGCTAAATATAAATCTGAATGTTTTCCCGAATCTTTCATTATAAATATCAAAGAAACTACAAACACACTAGAGATAGCCAACGAATTTAATACGTTTTTTACAAACATCGGTACCAATCTTGTCAATAACATAACCTACTGAGGAGAAAAAAATTTCAAGCACTACCTCAAAGAAAATTTAAACTGTAAATTCACATTTAATAACGTTGACGAACTAATTGTACAAAAAACAACAGACAATCTTTCGTCTAAAAATGATACAGGGATTGACGGCATTTCAACTAATTTGCTAAAACAAATTGCACCAAAAATAATAAAATATTTAACGCTATTTATAAATCAAGTTTTTAGCACAGGGATATTCCCCGAAAAATTATAGGTGGCCAAAGTCATTCCACTGTTTAAAAAGAGCGACCCGACAATAATCAACAACTACATACCAATTTCCCTTCTACCAGCCATATCAAAAGTATTGGAAAAAATCATGGGCAATCAACTATCCTCCTATTTCGAAAGTAAAAACTTTTAAAAAATCAGTATGGCTTCCGCTCTGGTCACTCGACCGAATTCGCAGCCTTAGAACTGATAGACAGAATAACAACTGAATTGAATAATAATGCGGTACCGTTCAGTATATTCATTTATCTCTCTAAAGCATTTGATACTTTAGACTATAACACATTACTATGTAAATTAAACCATTATGGTATTGAAGGGGTACCTCTGAAACTATATGAAAGCTATTTATCAAACAGAACACAATATGTAGAATTTGCTGATGTAAAATCAGAAACCTTATCAATAGCAACTGGTGTACCCCAGGGCTCCATTCTTGGACAAATTCTCTTTATTATTTATATAAATGATTTTTCACAAGCCAGCCAAATTTTCAACTTCATATCCTATGCAGATGATACCACTTTGTTAAGTACAATGAGCAATTTCACAAATGCACATAATGATGATGCTGATATACTAATAAATGAAGAACTCTACAAAATTAATGAATGGCTAGAAATAAATAAACTGTCCCTTAACGTTACCAAATCCAAATTCATGGTTTTCCACATGTAAAAAAAAATTCAAAACACCTGTTCCTAAAATAAATAATATAATAATAACAAAGGTTGACGATTTCAATTTCTTGGGATTAACTTTGGATATCCTACTAAATAGGAAAACACACTCCAAAAATATATCAAACAAACGTTCTAGAATAATCGGCACACTAAATAGGCTTAAACTAATACTGATTATGAGAATTAAAATTATGCTATAGAACACGTTATTAGTACAACATATAAACTATTGTTTAATGACTTGGGGGTTCCAATGTCAAAGAATTAATCAGCTTTAGAAAAGGGTTATACGAATAATAACGTTGAGTAATTTCAATTCACATACTGACCCGCAATTTAAAAAATTAAACTTACTAAAAGTTAATGATACGCTAGCCCTTCAAAAAAAAAATTATTATAAATTTATACATAATAAATTACCTACATACCTACAACATTGGCAGATAGCAACAAACTCCAAGATACATGGTCATAATACACGCAACCAAAATATAATTCACATTTATGGTACAAAGCATACTTTTGCAAAACAATAAATACAGTTTACCAAATACTATCAACAATACCTCTCAAAGTGTGAAAGACAAACTTTATACACACAGTTTACAGGGTTTCATAAATTATGCAAAGTATCATATCATTCAGAACTATAAAAACATGGGCACAATCATCAACTGTGATACCTGTACATATATGCGCAATCAACTTCAATGATGTTAGCTACACTGAAATACTATAAATACATTTTCACTTTCGCACATCACTACTTGCTATGACATACACCACAGCAGCGTAATAAAACAACAGTCCAGGTTTTCATTGACGGTGGACTTTACTTTACTAAATTTTAATGTTGATAACTTTATATCTATATTCACTGCTTTCCTGAGAAACTAAAATAAACGAATACAACGGGTGGCTCCTACGGTAGCAACTTTTAATAAGTCTTTGTGGGAGTCTCCGTGATCCTCTCTGTATACATGCAGTAATATTTTATTACGTACAATTATATAATATATTATTATTATTTAATGCGTGTACATTTTGGATCTAATAAATTACTCACTCACTCACTCAGCTTTGGCGGTGTGCGATAGACATCCGATCAGGAGCGATGACTATCACTGACAGACGGATACCAACGACAAACCCCAGCATTCACACCGACGTCGTTTCGACGTCGAAAATAGGTTGAAATAAAGTCGCGACGTCGGACAATATATACACAACGTATATGCAACGTCGATTAACCCCCGTCGTACCGACGTCGAAGTTTGACGTTGTTTGGACGTCGAATGTAGGTCGGTAAGCAACGTACATATACGTTCGAAGGGCTCGGTGCCAATTTCCAAGCGAGCGTCTACGCGATTTCCCAGTAATCGCTACACGCGTCACGATTTTGTTCCGAGTACATGAATCTCGTTAGTTTTAATTTAGATGTTATGTAATAACCAATCATATATTACGTCTGGATTGCAATGTATACACACACGCACATGCACAAATACACGCGCACACAGGTTTTTTGGGGTACTCTTCCTAATTTACAAATGCAAATCAGCTAGTTTGTCACACATCTGCCCTGTCCGTAATAACATTATGAACATCTTAAATACATGCTAACGTAGTTTAATGGTGAAGGTCCTACAATTTTAATGTTTTCCTTGGATGGGGACGTTTCCCCATGTTACCCTACCGAATACGGTTACAAACCGCAATGATTTGTGTCGATTACAGGAAGAGCCAACACATTTCGGGGACCGACCAGTGGTCGAAGCTTACCTGCAATTGTCGGTGGCTCAGCTTTGGCGGCCGACGAAGTGTGCGATAGTCTTCCGACCAGGAGCGCTGACTCTCACTGACTGGCGGTTACCAACTACGAACGGTTCGAAGGGCTCCGAGCCAGTTCCAAAGCAAGCGTCTACGCGATTTCCCAGTAATCGCTAAACGTGTCACGATTTTGTCCGAGTACGCGAGTCCCGTTAGTTAACCGGGTTTTAGTCACGTTGTGAGACTCACATAGATCTATATAAGTACCAAACTCGTGACACGAGTAGCGATTTCCAAGAAATCGCGTAGATGCTTACTTGGAAATTCGCATTGATCTTATCCAACTGTTACGTCGGAATGCTTATTTTAATGTTGCAGTATTCGTATGATACAAAATATGGAGCAAGATTTAACAACATTGACTTCTCAAGCTACAAACAAGTTACAAAATTACATGGCTCATCGACTGTACACTGTGTGTGGCCCAATCGTCTCATACATCCGCCATGTTTTACCCACATTCAAATGGCAGTTATTATAGGGAAAGGTTGGGTAATATGAGCCACGTTTTTTACATTGATATTCTGGAGTCGTATGACTATATATCTGTTGTGTGTAAGGTTGATGTAAAAGTTCTCATGGTAGACTATTGCTGTGGTCATTATTGCACACGTTGATTGTTTACTTGTTCAACGAGGACGAGGAGAACATTTTCTCCAAATGGCTCATGTTACATGACGCGTTGGAAATATGAGGTTTGCCCGTGGATACTATGGGCATGAGTGATCATATTACCCAAGATGGTGATGTGAGTGCGTGTGGGCGTGCATGTTACGTACATATTTGCGTACATGTACACATGTATGCCCACACGCACTCACACACTCACCCCCATAAACAACACTGACGAATCATTACTCAACATGGGCACACACACACACATGCATACGCACGCGCACGCACGCACGCACGCACGCACGCACGCACGCACGCACGCACGCACACACACACAGGAGGCATTGCCCACACACACACACACACACACACACACACACACACACACACACACACACACACACACACACACACACACACACACACACACACACACACACACACACACACATGCGCACGCACGCACATACACACACACACCTAGAATATAATCCAGTTCTCTTTTGGCCTCCAGGTAGGAAATTTACACTACATGCTTATGCATATATAATCGACTATGGCACAGGCTGACAGCATAATGAACTCATTTAAAAACGCAATTCATGTGGATGTAGATTACACGTCTATGATCTATAGGCATTCACCCAACATGCGGAAATTGTAAGAAATGTTGTTAAATGTTATTCGCGTACATGTTTCTAAATTGTGTTGTCTTACCATTGCAAATAGTGCCTGCTTGGTCTGCCACACTCCTTAACTCAGCAAGTATTCGTCAGATGACACCATATGGTGTACCACTTCTAAGGTATGGAAGTGGCCCATGCTTCCAGTATGCTCACACTACCGAACCTCCCCCTAAGATACAGCCAACTAATAATTCATACCAGTAATTTATCATCTTCTGAGTACTTTCTTGTATCCAATCTACACAACACAACGCTTTATGTTATTTGAATAACCCGATCTTATCATCCCTGGAAAATGTGCGTATCCGTGCGTGCGTGCGTGCGTGCGTGCGTGCGTGCGTGCGTGTTACTTGACGCAATACTACACAATCAGCCAACTTACTGTAACAAACAAAAAACTAGTTGCGTCGCGTTGAGTGACGTCGGGTCGTATACATGCCGGCTTGTTGTCAAAGGTCGGTCGAGAAAAAATTAGTGTTTAGCTGAATATAATAAATCACAATTCGTGATTACATGCTTTCTGGAATGCGTGCGTGCGTGCGTGCTTGCGTGCGTGCGTGCGTGCGTGCGTGCGTGCGTGCGTGCGTGCGTGCGTGCGTGCGTGCGTGCGTGTTTTGCTCTACCATTTGCGGTTTCGTACAACACGATGAAAACGCTTGCGCCTGTGACACCAATGGTTAACGAGGTAATCGGATATATTCCATAAAGCGAACTAGGCGCAGTGTGGATAAGAGTTCGTGATAATGGAGAAATTCGGCCTTAAGCATGCCGCCAACACAAAGACTGTTGATAAAATAGTTGAAACGTTTCTGTAGCCAGGTTGACTGTGTTATCGCTATCCACATTTTAACCTCGTGCTCCCAAAAGTACCTTTTATGTGTGCTCTTCGATAAATGTGTTATACAACGTAAATAAAGCGTAACACTACATTTCAATGCACACAAAAAGTGACGCGTCGCGAACTTCGACCACGTATAATTACTGTGTAAAATATGCGGATTTCGGTGGACTTTTTCTAATAACACACACACACACACACACACACACACACACACACACACACACACACACACACACACACACACACACACACACACACACACACACACACACACACACACACACACACACACACACACACACACACACACACACCCACACACACACACCCTTTTTGGCGTAGATTGACTGTACTATATCACATCACAACAGCTTTCGTCTCAACGATGCCACTTCTATTGACACAACAAATTTGAATCAAGCTCCAGTAACGTGCTCAGTTTGACACAACACGCAAGTACACCGCGGGTTTACGGCTACGTCAGATCCAAATAATATATTGGGTACTTTTGCAGTTTATCCCCGCACCCCAAAGAACCATGAAAATGGTCACGCACAACCGCCATATTTCATATCAACAAGTCAGGTCAATTGTGTCTGTAATACTAATAATGTTAAGAACTGGTAAGCTCCGACAATCGCACTTATAATATTACGACACATTATTTTTACCTGTTTTGCCTCTAACGTGATAAGCTTAAAAACTACTGTTCTATTCCGTGTGCTCGAAAATTGGAGACATTACCAGAATCCCCCACTGGTAGAACACATTCTGAAAAAAACACTGGCGTGATATTCTAGATTTTAGCTTCACACGTTTAGTTTTTATTACCTGTTAGGTGCGTATCCCCAAAGCCATGACTTTTGCTTCACTTTAAAGATATATTAAAAATATCGCTGTAAAATAAAATTATCTTAAAAACATATTTATGATTAGTGCTGGTTCGATGCCAGATTTCTTCGATACCGATCGATACCAGAATTTTACTCGAAACTCAGTACTTGCGTTGTAAGCAGGGGCATCCTCAGGAATTTGTTGAAGTTTTAAACACATTTGTGAACACAAATTATAATTGTAACTGAATATTTCTAATTGACAGTTTAAAAACAAATATGTATTTGTGATTGTAATTGAAAACTAAAAAGCAATGTAACTGTATTGCAACTGTAATTGTAATTGCCGGCAGTTCTGATTCACACTATAAGTCTCAACCCTCATAGTAATTGAACTGTTCAACAGTAATTGAACGTACAGCAAATTACATCAGTATTGCCAGTTCTGCAACAGCAGTAGCTTCTCATTAATTTTTATTCAGAAAAAAAAACAACGGCCACTGTCACTACTAGACATAGTCTCAGCAGACTCGGCGGCGGATTTGCTTTGTCATCAGGCTGCAACTGGACGTCTATCTTTTTTTTAACGAACAATGCCGAGAAGGAGGGAACGTCGGCCATCTTTGGGAAGTACAGGAGGTTGATCAAGACACTTAAAGAAGCACGGATTGGACAGATTATGTTGTCGGGGATATTACCAGTAATGGGAGGCAGGGGTGACGAGCTTAGGAACTGTAGAAGGATACGATCAACACACAAGTACAGAATGTATGTATTGAGGAGGGAGTAGGCGTCGTAGACATGTGGTTAAACTTTGTGGGAAGATATTACTTTTTCATGAGAGATGGACTTCATATGACTGGGAAGACTGCTGCAGTTCTTGGGTGTGAGTTTGTCAGAGTTGTCGACGACGGTACAGGTACACACCCCTAATTGTACCCCTAGCTGTAATTCTCACCATAAATACAATTGTACTTTTTATCTGTATTTCTCAGTACACAGCTTTATTAAATAGCCACTGCACCCCCATTACGCAGTTATAATACATATACATTACAACCTCAGTACACAGCTAGAATACAACATAGTCACTGTTGGAATACAGTCGCTGTACCCCCAGTACAGATTTAGAATAAATAGTCGCTACACCTCCAGCAGACGGTTATGACACAATCATAATCATTGCATCCTCAGTACACAGCCACAATACAAAGTAACTGCACCTCAGCACACAGCTAGAAAACAAAATAATCACTGTATCCCAACACACAGCTAGAATACACAGTTAGAAAGCATAATATAGATACAAACTATTGTATATTCTAGCTGTACACTGAGGGTGCAGTGTCCATGTATTCTAGCTCTGTACTTGGGGTGCAGTGACTATGTATTCTACCTGTGTACTGTGGGAACTGTGCCTATGTATTCTAGTTGTGTACTGAGGGTGTAGTAACCATTAACTCTAGCTCTGTGCTGGATGTGCAGTAACTATGTATTCTAACTGTGTACTGTAGTGAGTTGCAGTGACTATGTATTATAGCTGTGTGCTGGGGATACAGACAATGTTGTATTCTAACTGTGTACTGTGGATGTAGTGAATATGTATTCTAGATGTGTACTGGGGGTGCAGTGTCCATGTATTCTAGCTGTGCACTTGGGTGCAGTGACTATGTGTTGTAGCAGTGTACTGCGGGTACGGTGACTGTGTAATCTAGCTGTGTACTGTGATAACAGCGACAATGTATTATAGTTATGTACTGAGGGTGCAGTGATCGTGTATTCTAGCTGTGTGCTTGGAGTGCAGTAACTATGTATTCTAACTGTGTACCGGAGTTGTAGTTTAATTCGATATATTCTTCCTATATATTCATTCAATGGGTATTTATCTGAAACATGGGGTTGTGGTGGGGGTGGTGGGGGTAATGGTGGTGGTGGCCACGTTTGCATCATGAGGTCTATATACGTCTACGATATATATTTTGTTTTTGCTACTGTTTTTTGACCCCTCTCGCTAGATAACCACCCATTAAAAAGAACTTTGACCCCTGCTAGATGATGGATACAGAATTCCTGGTAAGGGTATAGTTAAGGGTGTGGTGAAAATTACAGTTAGGGGTACAGTTAGGAGAATTAGGTTACATTTAAGGGTATGGAGAGAACTATAGTTAAGAGGTAGTGCAGTAACACAGGGAGCACAGTGACTATATTCTAGCTGTGTACTGTGGATACAGTGACTATGTATTATAGTTGTGTATTGAGGGTGTAGTGACCATGTATTCTAGCTGTATACCGGAGATGCAGTGACTGTGTATTATACATGTGTATTAGGAGTGCAGTAACTATGTGTTCTAGCTGTGTACTGTGGGCACAGTGACTATGTATTCTAGTTGTGCACTGAGGGTGGAGTGTCCATGTATTCAAGCTGTGCAGTGGGGTGCAGTGGCTGGGTATACTACACGGATATTGAGAGTGCGTAACTATGTATTCTAACTGACCATGTTGTCTAGATGTGTACTGGGGGTGCAGTGACTGTGTATTCTACATGTGTACTGGGAGTGTAGTTACTATGCATTCTAACTGTATACTGGAGTTGTAGTGACTATGTATTCTAGCTGTGTGTTGGGGATGCAGTGATTATTTTGTATTCTAACTGTGTACTGAGTGTATAGTGACTATGTATTCTTGCTGTGTGCTGAGGGTACAGAAACTTTGTATTATGGCTATGTACTGGGGTGCAGTTACTTTGTATTCTGGTTGTGTACTGAGGATGCAATGACTATGTGTCCTAACCATATACTGGAGGTGTAGCGATTATATATTCTAATTCTGTACTGGCGGTACAGCGACTGTATTCTAACTGTGACTATTTTGTATTCTAGCTATGTACTGAGGTAATAATGTATATGTATTATAACTGTATAATGGGGGTGAAGTGGCGATGTAATATAGCTGTGTACTGAAAAATTCAGTTATAAGTACAATTAGGTATGGTGAGAATTATAATTAGGGGTATGCTGAGATTTACAAATAAAGGTACAGTTAGAGGTATTGCGAGAATTACAGTTAAGAGAATGGTGAGACTTACAGATAAGGGTATGGTGAGAAATACAGTTAAGGGTGCAGTTAAGGGCGTGGTGAGAATTACAGTTAAAGGTATAGTTACGGGTATGGTGAGCATTACAGTTAAAGGTACAGTTAAATGTACAATTAAATGATTGGTGAGAATTACAGGTAAGGGGTATGGTGAGACTTACAGTTAGAGGTATATTGGAGAATTACAGCTAACGGAATGGCGAGACTTACAGTTAAGGGTGCATTAGGGGTATGGTGAAATTACAGTTAAAGGTACAGTTAGAAGTATGGTGATAATTACAATTATGGGAATGGTGCGAATTACATTTAAGGGAATGGTGAGAATTAAAGGTAATTGTACAGTTTGTGTATGGTGAGAATGACAGTTAATGTTACGGTAAATGATATGGTGAGAAGTACATGTAAGGGTACAGTAAAGTGTATGGTAGTTAAGGGTATGGTGAGAAGTACAGTTATTAGTACAATTAAGGGTATAGTGACAATTAAAGTTAGCCATGTTGGTTGTTTGCGAGAGAATCAGACGGATAGACAAAAACAGAACAAGTCTATACACACACCCGGCATTGTTCATCCGCCAATCACAGCGCTACGTGGCCGTACGTCGTCGACGGTGGTTCAACGTCAGCTCATTAGTGCTCGTTGTTAGCTCATTAGTGTTGTGTTGTGTTGCGTCATATGCTTATATAGCTATGTATACCTAGCTACGCCCCTGACAGTAACGCAGAGTGGTGTGTCATGCTTATATTGCTATGTATCCGTAATCGAATGTTTCCACTATTGTTCTCTCAATATTTAAGACAGGATAGTCTTTTATGTAATTTACAAATGCATTTGATATGCAAAGTAACTCAGTTGTACTATTTTCCCTCGGTTTCATCAGACGGGATACCCTAAAAACGTTTCCTGATATAGTAAGTAACCTAAAATAGTGTCCTAATATAGTAAGTAACAAACCTGTATTATGTTACGTTAATTAATTAATCAATCAACATCTAAAAATGCCTGACCCTACATTTGTGTCCTTTACGTCACGGACAATTAATTCAGCCGAACCATCTAATATCAAACGAAAATTGTGTTGACTGACTTGGATCATACACTGTTTTTGTTCGCTATGATATATTGAAAGTTATGCCAATCGCGGTGCACTTGCTCCAAACAATATCAATAAATTCTGCAATATTCATCAAACGACGGGAGCGTATGATTATTTTAAGTCTGTTAACCATAATGATTTGATAACCATATTTGTTCTTGCACCATCTGTGATACACCAGGTATTGTTGGAGAAGCCTGGAAACACTCTTTAACTGAACGGAACATTAGAGCTGGCTTCGAAAGCGCTGGAGTCTTCCTTTTCAATTGAGACGTCTTCGTTCACCTATATTTTGCGCAATCATCTGCCGCAGATCGTCCTGCTTCACAAGTGGCTGATGTACCTGCTGGAAAACCACGATGTGCCTAAAAATGACCCAATCCCCTGTCCGGCTGGTTTGACAAACATACAGTGCCTGCCAACCGAGGACCCTATCCAAAGTTCCCAGCCTGGCACAAGTGGGCTCAGTCCAGACGACCCTGACCAGCTGCCACAAGAAGGCATTGGAGACCAACAGACAGACTCTCAAGCAGCAACAAAACTCTGAGGAAAGATCGTCAGTGTGCGAAGAGACGTCCATTTCACCATTGATAATGCTACTGTATGTTTCTAAAATGTATGTATGATACACTCGTGAGCGAAGTCGTTTTTCAAGGCGAATGGTCTACATTAGTTCGAAAACTTTGCAACCGACGACAAAGATGTTATCAACGGAATTTGCAAGTTCTTCTTTGGCAATGACTATAATGCATACACATGTGACCTCCTTGTGTCTATATTTTCAAACTCGCCTGTGGCCACCGTGAACATATTTCGATACCAAGAAGAAACAAAGCGATATATTGAGATCTAGCTGACACTTAAATGATCAAAGGTGACACTAAAATACACCATCCACCTGATTCGCAGAAACGATGGACTTGGTGACCACTACTCTATTCGGGCAGGCGGACGATCTTCGCAGAAGACGTCTACAGACTACTAAGTTCGGTCATGAGAGATCAATCAGACATATTCACCTCACATAAGACAATTACACCATGCGGCTATGCAGACATAACCGCTCCAAAGAAAGCACATACACAACTGAGACACAAGAGGTGAACCAGACATGACCCATTTTCCTTTTTTTTTAATCAAATTTGCAACGTTAAAACAAAAACAGGCGCACATAGTTCGTTCTAAAATTTGACGTAAGAAAAACGAACAACGAACACAAATTGTATATACACATACATACATACATACATACATACATGCACACATACATACATACATACATACATACATACATACATGCATGCATACACACATGCATAGTTACTTAGTTACGTATATGCAAATATACATACATACACATTCGCACATATGCACACACGTAAGTACGTGCATACATGCATACATGCATACACACACACACACACACACACACACACACACACACACACACACACACACACACACAAACACACACACACACACACACACACACACACACACACACATTCACACATACATACATACATACATACATGCTTACATGATGCGCGTACTGACGCACATAAGCACGCACACAAGCATGCATACATCCATGTATGCATACATGCATGTATATGCTATATACGTTATATACATTATGTTATGTGCATACGTTATGTGTGTGGCCGCGTAGCGCATCAACGACACAGATGCCAGAACCAAAAACGAGTGGCGCTGCAGTCGCTTTTTGTTTTTCGCTTTTTATTCTGCTGTAGTGAAAATGATAAAACGGTTTGATTAATCTTGATGTTGTTTTTCTAACTTATATTACAAAAAGCGCATATAATAGTTAGCATTCGGTTTCGCTTTGTATGGCAAATTTGAAAGCGAAAATCGAACATTGTGTGCCTTTTTCGTTTTCACATTGATAATTTTATCGCGAAAAAGGAAAAGACGGTACATACACGGGGCGTCCGCGGGGGGGGGGGGGCAAGGGGGCACTTACCCTCCTGGATCTGGAATTTGTTTCGGACGCATATTCGTGAGCTCAAAGAATATGTTAACTTTACATATAATATATATATATATATATATATATATATTATCTGGTATATTTAATTATGTACAATTATAACATTACTGTCCGTCGAATGTGGACATGTTAGTAAATGTAGATATGTTATCGCATAACTAATCACGTGACTTATAACGCAACTCGACGAGATAATCTTCGCGAGAATCCATCTGCTATTCTCAAAGGAGCCTTGTGCAAGCACTGCATCCTATTCCAACAAACAGTTCACCGAGGCACACAAGGCGCATTCATTATCAACACATACACAAAATACCAGAACGTCAACGAAAATGCAAAACACAAAACAACTTTGCACAAACATTCACTTCAAGATGCAAAATACTTCTTAGTCGTTTCATGCAAACCGGAAAAATCAACCTGTCAGTTCGACACTGCAGTCAACCGTAAAATACAAAAAAACCGCTACAAACTTCCTCCCATCCACCATCGTATTCTGTGCAACACACGACGTCGCTCTACGTGGAAAGGAGTCTGACACAGGCAACATCCAAGGCGTGTTTCAGTTCCGCATAGAAGCCGGCGACGAAACACTACGTGACCATGTGGAGAATGCAGCAGGCAATACAAAGTACACATCGGTCAGGACACAGAATGAGCTGATCAGCATTTGTGAGGATGTCGTCGTACGTGAGGACATCTGTGAGGATGTCGTACGTGAGGACATTTGTGAGGATGTCGTACGTGAGGACACCGTTTCTGCCGCCGATGCTCCTGTAGGGTTCTCCATTTTGATAGACGAGAGAGCTGATATGTTGGGGGAAGAGCAGTTTTCTCTTGGTGTTCGTTTTGTCGACACAACTAACAAAGAACCTGCAATCCATGAAGAGTTCCTTGGGTTTATCTCACTAGCACAGATGCATGTTGAAACTATTGCAAACACGTTGATCGTCCAGTGTACAAAGTTCGGACTAGATCTCACTAAGCTACTTGGCCAATGATACAATTGATGTTCAACCATTGCTGGTACAGTTGGCGGAGTACAAGCTAAGATCAAGGAGAAGTACCCCAAAGTTGCTTTCGTTAATGATCTCAATTCCGTTACAGAAGTCCGCAAAGTTTTTTTTTACGAGAGAGCCCCAAAGGACGCAGCCTGGTACCAAATGTCCCCGTGCTATGTGAAAAACTTTGGATGGCCAAGTACCAAAGCATCAGAATATTCACCAACCACTTCGTAGATATCCACAAACAACTATAGGTATCCTGGCTGCTACACCTTCTGGCAAGACCAGCCAAGATGCAAACCAGTTGCAATGCACATCTGGAACGTCGACGTTGTTTTAGTGCCACGTTATCATAACAAAATATTCAGCGATGTTGGAGCCAATGACATAAGCTTTGCAAGCTGATCAACTTGTCCTCGAGGTTCTCAAGGATCACGACCATATCCAGCAGCTGTTGTTAATATTTGAAACACACAGAAGAGAAGCTGAAGTACGCTTTGTAGAGGATATAATGGTGCAAGCTGACAAGATTGCAAAGGCAGTTACAATTGAGCAACGTATGCCTCGCCAGTGGCGACGTCTAACTCAATGGCCAAACTACCAGAGCAAGACGATGAAGGAGTATTATCGTGTTGTAATCTTCATCCTATACCTTGAGTCCATTTCCAGTTTTTAAATTAAATTGTTTTCTCTATCCTTAAGTCTCCGGCTATGATGACATTCAGATGTCTACGCATACAGTGGGTTTGCAGTTCGGTCAGTGATTTTTCTAGGTGGTTCAAGTGGAGCTCTAGGTGGTTCAAGTAAAGCTTTGGGTGGTCGATATAATGAGCCTAAGTATACTTTCTATGATTAAGGGAATTGAATGGAGCTCCATATACACTCATTGTCCTTCGCCAAGTCCTTTTCCTCTGTGGCTAGGACATCCTCCCTAGTAGCACAGAATACTCCGCCTCAATTCCTGGTACAGTCTTTTCGATATACTTCCTTATAATGACTAGGGAAGAGGCTGTTTGTCTGGAATGTGCCGTCAATTTTACACTCACAACCTATAATGACGTGTGGGTCATGTTGGTGGGTGAGTGCACGGAATTCACAGTTCTTTATATTCCCCTTGATAATATTGCAGTTTAATGATCAATGGACAATAGTGCAATGGAAAACACTCAGTGAGCCTCAAGTGCGAGCTGGAACAATAAACGAATTCAGCCGCCTCTCCTGCGGCATTTATAGCCAGTAAACTGCGCATTCATCCCGAAGTAGACTATAGCCAAAATTGGCGTCTTATGTCGTTCCACAATTAGAATTAGAATGGCAATATCCTGAGAAGTGAGGTTCCTTTCTTACGGGGTTGTCCTTGAGTTGGGTTGACACTGTCCCCTTTCAAGTCGGCCAGTAAGCCAGTGGTGATAATGTTGGCATGCTGCATTGTCTTAGAACACTGGCATTGTGTCTGCCCACCAGTGGTAACTCTATGGGCGTATTCTTTTTGTCTCTCCGACCTCTCCGCGGAGCGAAAAGTGCTATTCTTTTTGACGCGGAGAGGTCACGTGATCTCTCCGCGTCAAATAGAACATACCGGAGAAGCTGTCCGGACCGCTCCGACCTCGCCGCCTGCGGGGCATGTCGCGATCGGAGAATTTCCGGTCACGTGACTTGAAACATGGCCGAATACAACGAAGAGTAAGTTATATTTGTACAAAAGATAAAATTAAATATGTAGTTTTCTGTTTGCTGTGAAAACGTGACAACGCAATAATGTTTATTTCACATGTATAATATACGTTAATAAGCATGTAAATATGTCTGTAGATTATTCTAATAGATAAAATAACGGTTTTTCTGTATTATCGCCATCACACACATGGATCAGCGTACAGTTAGTCATTTCCCATTGCATTGGTGACCATGTCAGCATTGGTGACCATGTCAGCGTTGGTGACCATGTCAGCGTTTTGCATGATTATAAGAAAACGTTACCATAACAATTTCGAACACTTCTTACCTGCCGCTTTTATCTTCCACTGACATGATGGTAGAGTTTTGTCAAAATTAGACATTTCTAAATATTGTAATATGCCTCTATGTGCAGTACACTTCACTCTTGTTATATACGTGTATATGCTATACACGTCAATAGTAAAAAATATTGGAACGGTTAACGGCGCACATATGTAGCTTTAAAAAATCACACATTTATTATCGCCTATTAAAATCATCTAAAAATCCATAATTTCATTATCAACAACTTCCTTTCTTTATTTCTTTCATATATTTGACAGGAACCATTTATCATTGGACATTACATTTATGCCAATGGTAGTTTTAGATAATGAGATCACCAGCTCTTTTAATCAGCAATACGTTTTTTCCATTTCCCTGTGTGAGGTCTTACTTCCTCTGGCATAGAAACCATACAGAAGTGAATGAAGGCTTGTACTGTCTCTTCCTAAATACACAGGCAAATTCGGGTGAACAAAGTTTCACAAATCTTCGAAACGGCGGATTTTTTTAAAACGTTTTTTCTTCAACAGTCCCACCACATGAACACCTCACCCCACAAACAAACCTTGCAATGTCCTGCTCAAATGCACTTGTGAGATCGTTTCAAATTTTTTTAACTTCCTATGTCAACACTTATGACGACCTAAAATGTTACGTAATACACTAAAAAGTCTTAGCCATGATCCCTTAATGCTTCATCCAGGACGTTGTCATTTAACTAAGCCTAATGTATGCATATGTCTGACTTACAGGATTTAACCGATTTTGCAATGTATACTAGACATTACAATATGTGTTTAGTTTTTATGTCACTTGTACGATTATCCATGATTAATTTTTTTATGACATTAATCTTCTGTTCATAGTTAAGTTCATTATGTGCATTTTCAGTTATGCCTGTTGGGGCTATCAAAATAATAATAAAAACAACTTCTTCCCTTACATATATTAGTCCCAATAAATGATGAAAAATATTTTACATTACGATAACACACCAATTGGCATAGATGTAGTTCACAAACCAAATTAATTAATGCATTGTGCAGAAATTTTCCTTTCAATTTTTTTTATTTTACAACTTAAAACTTTTAAAATTATGTGGTTATAATATAAAAAAAACCTTTTCATTGTTAACACATAATTTTTTCATAAATTATATTATATAAAAGTAAATCTTTTCATGTCAATGATATTTCATAAGTGTAACTTTTATTTTGTCGCAATTTTTTTAAATCTTGTTATATATAAAATAGGATAGTCTGTCAGCATATCATTTAGATATTGACTTCATATCCAATAGGTCACTAAATTATAAGCTAATATTTGAAACCACCTGGTCATTGTCAGTCCTATTTCATAAGACACATGCATTGAATTGCTAGCATTTTGAGTGTAAATGATAATAATAATTTTTTTATTAACTTTATTTTTTATGTGGTTGCTTCAATAATTTTAAGATCTCTATCAGAAACTCGCAACTACCATATATCCTATTTACATCCCATGTAACTGTTTTCACTGTGCTTTACTTGTTCATCAATTAATATACAAAAGACATTTTGTCAATAGTTTCTTTCTCTACTTCATGTTAAGGTGAATAGGTGTTTCGCACTTTAACATCATACTTGTAATGTCTCAATAGCGACCATTGCACATTCTTTGTTTGTGAGTTGTGACTTTATGAATTTGTTTGTATTTAGTAAATATGCATTATATTTAAGTTGTTTGCTTGTATTTTTAATATTCGTTAATTAACAATATTATTTACGTGTTTTATATTCTGATTTAAATTATAATATGCATTTAAGCAAAGTTCTAGTTACAGAATAACCATCAATTTAAGGTTTTACCAATAACAACCAAGTACTAACTTATAATTTGGCTCAATTTAATGGTATGCACCTAACTGAGGAGTCCTGGGCATACTGTATGGGCTATTAACAACAACAGGACGAAACACTGCCAATAACAATATACAAAAATTGCCTACTTCATTTATAAATGTAATCATATTTTTTCTACTATAGATTTCATTTAGTTATTGGCAGTGTCTTAGGAATGAAACCACAACTAGTAAAGATTGTAAAAAAAGCTATTTGTTATAGTATTGACATAATATCTGTTTTACTCTTTAACACTATTTACCTAAATATGATCTTAGATTTTGCTCAACATCTTTAGTACTTATCTATTTTATGAATAATTTAGAATTGTGCATGTGCTATGTTTCACTACATATTTGAAAATATCGACAAGCAAATTTGATTAAATATATCCGTTGTATGAAATTTTTGAAAAAATTATACATACATAATGCATGGTCATTGATTTTTATTGTTATTCTAGGTGACAACACATGATACATTCGTATAAAATATATTACATCTAAGTAAAAAGAACTACCTTTAAAAGTTGGAGTAAGTGCCACACTCTGTATATAAATGATTTCAGCTGTTAATATAATCATTTAAACACATTTGTAATGTTGTATGACATTTCAAAAATATCTAACACTTGCGAAATATCAAACACCATGTTGTTTTTTTGTTCTTCAGATATTGGAGAACTTACAATGTTACTATGCCAGATGGCACCAAACATGCAGTTGTTTTGAGTGCAACTGAAGGACGGAAACTCATAAGTGGAGGTGATTTAAAATTATATACACTTCTTTGATATATCATGCATTTATAAAATAAAAAATATATATTTAGTAACTATTTTTTTATTAACGTATATAGTTAACTGCCATATTGCATCATTTTAAAAGTTTCAAAAATCATTATAGTAAACAGCTCAACATTTAAGTAGTGCTGTGACAACATATTTTGAATAAATAATGAGAATGTTATAAAAAATACAACATTTCTAGAAGTTACAAAATATTTTTACTTGCGCTACATTCCTATTAAAAACGTAGATGAAATTAAATGTATTGTATTGAGAGAAAAAAACTTGCATTTATTGTTTTATTTACTAAGTTGCTACATTTGTTAATTCCTATGTTATAATGCATACATATATAATAATTATTAAATGTCTTAATGTTGAATGTAGATACAAAGTTGTTGCGTACACTGCAACAAGAAATTGAATCGTCACGCGTCACACATGAATCATCACCCTCACAAACACAGACAAGACAAACATCGATATCTACATCACGGACATCTACCATCACATAACCTGCGCCAATGTGGTAGGGGTTTTACATTAATAGTATAATATGTAAGAAATATGGAAATTATTTATGTGTTTATATCAAATGCAGACGACAAGTCACTAACAATTAAATGGCACTTGTGCAACACCACATTTTAATTTACCTTTTAAACTTATTAGAAGGAGTCAACACAGCTGTAGATATTTGCAGATGTCTGATACAGATAACACTTGTGAATGTGTTAAGTATTGCATCTCTCATAACAGTAACCCACATTTAAGAAAACGAAAAGATAATGTAGTGATAATACTTTAAGTTTTATGTTGTGAAGTTATCCTTTTTTCTCATGCTGTTTCCTCAACTATCTGCGAAATTATACATACAACTAATTCTACATGTATATATACATTTATATTTATATATATTGTAGTGGTAGGTGAGATTGATAGAAGCTTTAATCATCATTCGTTGTAGATTAGTCAAAGCAGTTTAAATATATAGAAATGTAGAGAAAACAATTTTGGATTTGGCATGCAGGAGCTACAGACTGTTGGATGTCTGGGTTACGGTCACACGGTGTCGTAAGTGGCCAGGGAATATATTTGATAGACAAGGAGAGTTAACTTCATTATTTTATGTTGTTTTAAATTATGGTATGCATTAATGAATAAGCTAGTGTTGATAGATATTTATTTAATGATATAATTTAACTGTAGTATGCTCAATGTTTTATTCAATTAATTATTAATTCCTTCTCATATTTGTTTCAGAACCATTACCATGCTTACACAACAGACATATACTCCGTGCAGAACACCATCCCTTCATCGATCATCTTACACAGTACCAGTACTCACACCGACATCTACCATCACAAGACCTTCGCCTACACCACAGTCATACAGCGTATCATCACCTAGCACTTCAGAAGATACATTACCATCACGTGAGTGAAAATGTATTTTTACTAATAAATAAAAATTTATTAATAACATTTTCATTCATAACATAACCCATTCATGTTATTAAACATTACCATATCATGCACACACACACACACACACACACACACACACACACACACACACACACACACACACACACACACACACACACACACACACACACACACACACACACACACACACACACACACACACACACACACACACACACACACACACACACACACACACACACACACACACACACACACACACATATGTTTGTAAACTCGCGATAATACTTAGTTATATTATATTATATCACTTAAAAATTAAAAATAATTACTTTTACCCTGTCTTTGTGTATCATAATTAGAGGTGTAAATTTATAAATGAAATGAAATGCTTGTTAATTATACAATTAACCATTTGCTATTTCTTTTGCATGCACGCACAGTGTGGACCAATGCTGGAACCAAGCTTCTCATAGACATTGTGCATACGAATATGTACGATGACAATGACGAAAAGGTTATTTGCCACAATGGCATGTGGCAAAGGGTGAAAGATATCATGCACGTCAATGGATACGACTTTACAAATGACCAACTTAGGGGGGCGATGGAAAACTGTAGTTTCTTCGTATAAGAGAGTGAAGGACAGTAACAAAACTTCTGGACAATTACACAGAAAACATGAATTCCATGCAGAACTATCTTTCTTGGACAAGAGTGTGGATGTGATACCACATGTAGTGGTACAGTCCAGTCAGGTACCACATACACACTCTTCTAGTGATGAACAAAACAATCCCACACCACCAAAAGCAAAAAAATAAATAAAAACAGTAAAACAAAATGTAATGCAACATCTTCAGGAAATGGCTTCATCATTTCAGCGAGAACAACAACAGACAAGGATACAGAGGGAAAGGCATCATTTCGAAAAATTAGCAATGATGGAGAAATTAATTGAGACGCTAAACAGAGAGATTAAACAGGACACAATAATAATAAAACCATGAATAAATCTTATGACTATATTTTTTCCCTAAACAATTTCTGACAAATTTTCATTAAAAAAAAAAAAAATTTAATATTTATTTATGCTGAAATGATGAAGTCATAAAATGTTTGCTTTCTATCACACACAATTGTATTTTAAAATATTTTATTACAAAGTTTTTTTTATTACTTACTTATTCTATAAATGTATTTGTTTCATATTGGCACACGATTATTATAACATAGTTTTAATAATGTCCATGTTAATTTGTTGCTGTCCTTCACTCGAACTACTCTTATTAAAACGTGTTATTTAGAAAATGTTTTATTTAACATTGTCATATTTATTAATACAAGCTCTATTGTGTAAAGGAATAAAATAATTTATCATGATTTTTCTCCGTTGCAAATTTTTTGTATAATACATGAAGTTTTTTTTACTTACACATGTAGAGATGTATACATGTTATTAACAAGTATATATTATTTTAATTTATGAATATACTTTAGTTTCAAAAGATTTACACATATGTTAAGGTGTATGTTATTTTAATTTATTAAATTTATTTAAATGAAAGTGTTATGTTGTTCAATAAAATATTTTTGTGTTATCTTAACAAGAAAAATTTTTGTTTTTACATTTCAATATTAATTATTTTTTAACTAATTGTGTCACAATTAAATGAAAGGGATAAAAACTTGAAAGTACTTAATTTAATTTTTATTGCACATATTTTCCATAGTAAATTTCCATAACATATTTAGAATTCCTGAACTAAACATTGCTATAACAACTGCGTATGTATACATGAATGTATTGTTCAATATATGTCATCATTACATGTAATACTCATTCATTGTAATAAAACATGTACACATGTTTACTCATCTGCATTATGTTTTATAATAATGACAAAAGCAAATAATACATACTATGCCAATATTTACATATGTATGTAGTAAACAAGAAATAATGATAACTTACAAACTATAAACGATGTTTAAAACATGTTTTTAAACATTCATAATGAAATGTTCACGTTTCAACAAGAAACTGTGAAAAAAGTTATCGTAATAATGAGTGATGTCATAAAACATTTTGTGCAAGTGCAATTGCAAATTTATGTCTGGAAAATGGTGTTTGCAATTGCAGTACGTTTCCTCTGTGCAGCATCATCAGTGGTGTGTGTTGACTGGTGATTTGGAGGCGTACTTCCACCCTTCCCATCATCATCATCATCATCGAAGAACTCAGAGATATCTTCATCACCAACAAGCGTGATGTTGTGCAGAACACACGCACTGATGATTGTGTACACAGTGTAATGAATGTTTTTGCAACTGCAAAATTTCAATCTTTGAAAACGACCCTTTAAATGACCAAAAGCTCTCTCAATAACCTGACGTTTCGCAGACAGTTTTTTTATTAAAGCATAGTTGCACACGAGACAAATGACAATTGTCTCTGTAAGGTGTCAGCAGCCAAGTTTTAAGTGGGTATGCACCATCTCCCAGTAAATGATACCCGGCTGGGATGGATGGTCCAATCGGATTCCAAATATCTGAGTTCTTTAGGACCCGACTGTCGTGTACCCTACCTGGCCACCCAGCCATAACATGCGTGAAGGACATATCAGCATCACAAACAGCTTGTAACAACAGGGAATGTGTCTGCTTCCTGTTGAAGTAAGAGGCACCATCGACAGCTGGGGCAGGTATGTTAATATGTGTGCCATCGATTCAGCCAACAATCCTTTCAAAGCCATTAGTATTAAATACCGTTGACATATTTAGATATTGTGCATGTTCTGGCCACTTTATAACTTGAGGCATTAAGCTCTCTGTGAACAACTTTGTTATATTTTTGCGACTTTTAAATGAACATGAATCGGTTCGCCCAAATCTATCAGCAATGTCACGAATTTTCTGCTGACTCCCTAAAACATTTGGGTAGTAAGCAGCTGTTCGTCTAATGGCACAGGGGGTCTGCCGGGGCCTCCTTCCACCGGGGCAATAGCCATAGCCCCTAGCTGTCGCAGGACCATTTCAAACGTTGAGGGCCGCATTCTGAACATTGCCACAAAGTCGGCTGGCAAATAATGGGGGATGACATTTCTTGTGTACTCACACACGCGGGTATGATCATCACGGAACCTGTTTGGTGGGGCATAAAATTAAATAAGCACATGTTTGGGTAATGATCATAGTTACTGTATGCAATCAGCGATATATAAATGTGAAACAAATGACACATATTTAACTACATATTATAAGTTAAGAGATTACATGTATATGATAATATTATCAATGTAATGCACATATAGAAATTGCACGGAACCCACAAATTTTTTTTTGGTAAAATGTATTTAAAATATGCTATAAATTATAGGCTTTATTACCTTGATTTAATGGTAGGTGGCCACCTTCAGACCAAAATAATAAAACTTATGAAGATATAAAACAATGTAATATGTGTAAAAAAATTACAAATCTGAAACACCTATTAATAAGTGGTGTAAAATTTATTTTATTATTTTTCCAGTATCCATGACCCTATTTGCTACCTGTAAATGAAGAAAAGTGACGTTATTCTTTTTTATTAGTATGTATTGCATGTTAATCTTAAAATGATGTACGTTACAAAGAATGGATACAAACAATAACATATGACATAGACATACATAATAAAGTGCCACACAAAACAGAACTGTAATGTGGTGCAACTAACATATGCGGCCTACATTAGCCTAGGCCTAGGGCTAGGCTCAGTTTCAGAAGTTATAAATAACGTGTTTATTTATTACAATATTACATACTATTTTAATAACTATTACAACTTACAACATAACAGCAGATGCTGTGAACTCGTGAGCATATCTGGCATATTTAATGTCGTCGTCGTCGTCGTCGTCATTGTCGCTTAGAAAAACATCGCTCACAATTGACATGGCTAGTGCTTCTGCGTCCATATTGTTTATGGGCGATAACAAGGCGGTTGCTACCCTCTCCCAAGTCTATTCTTTTTGTACCTCTCCGCATTCTCCGCTTCCGGTGGCTGCGCGGACGACAAAAAGAATACGCCCAACGGGTCGGCTTAGCGTGACTAATGCCTCGTTGCTTCAGGTCATAGTACACTGACTTGGAGACACGTGTCAACGATTTTGCAGTATGTTGGCACATCAGAATCAGCTTGTGGCTTGTGTACATGATTACCATGGCGACCGTCGCAGTTCACTGAACAAGACACTGTAGTTACTCGTCTTGTAGTGGTACTGGCCAAAACTCTTATGGAATCAAACGGTCAGGGTTGGGTGCGCATGCTATTTAGTCGTGTTTGTTTATGACTAAGTGTGTGAGAACTTGCTTACGTTGTTGTGGTTCTGGCTGTTGTGTCTGGTAATGAATTGCAAGATTTTGTTGTCCGGGGGATAAATAAGAACATTTCTAGCAGTTCTTGCTGGTGTTGAAGGATTTGCTATTTAGATGCCGTTAGTGGCTGGAGGAGGTTTCCGACAGGCAAGGATAGATGACTGTGGATGGCTTTGTGACATATGATGAGGCGTATATGTTTGTTCTCCTTGTTGTTAGTTGCTCTATGTGTAATTGTTTAATCATTTCTGACACCGTTTCTCTGGATGTGTAGTCGTTGTGACAAAAGCGAACCGCCCGTCTTTGCACCATCTCTATATTGTTAATGAGGACCTGGATGTGGGTATACCCACGGATGTTGAATATTCTAGGAGTGGACCAACAAGGGTTGTGACAGCAGTTGTTTTGAAGGCATGAGTACAGATTCTGTCTGACGAATGCAAGGGTACGGTTTGCTGAGACTGTGATCTGGTGGATGTGTTTGTTCCAGGTGAGTATTAGTTGAGATTCTGTGGAGTGTATACTAAGGACGCCATGTTGTATGTCTATTAAGATTGCGTATCGGTCAAAGTGGTTCATGATTTTAGAATATACAATGTGATCGAGGATTTTGCAACATATTGATGTTAAGGAGATGGGACGATAATTTATGCAAGGGATCGGTCTCGGGACCGGTCTCCCTTCTTGAAGATGGGAGTGATGTTGGCACGTAACCAAGAGAGTGGGAGTTCCTCTGTGATGAGTGATTTTTGAAAGATTAGACTGAGGGCTGGAGACAATTCATTGGCGGCAAGTTGGAGGATACTTGCGGGCATCTCGTCAGGTCCTGTCGTCTTGTTTGGTTTTAAGCCGTGAAGTAGTTTAGCAACCCCTTCTGTTGTGATGATGATGTCAGGCATGGCTGGTATGTTTGTGTTTGGTTCTTGTGGTAGGTTGGTGTTTTCGCTTTTATAGACTCACTTGAATTGGTTATTCAGAATTTCGGCTTTCAGTTTGTTGTCTGACTCTAGCCTGTTGTGTTTGGTTAGGGCTGGTATACCGGTTGTATCAACTTTCAGGCTTTTGGTGTAGGACAAGAATCGCTTAGGCGAGTCAGGACAAACAGACGAGATATATATTCTATGTGCGGTTCTTGTCTCTTCGTGTGTGGTCCTACGTGCTTTACAAAAAATCATAACTGGCTTTTTTCTGTTGTTTGCGCTGAAAGCCCTTTGTTTACGTTTGTGTAATCGTTTGATTCGCTTGTTTATCCAAGGCGTTTGATTCGCCTGTTGATCCAAGGCGTTTGATTCGCTTGTTGATCCAAGGCGTTTGATTCGCCTGTTGGTCCAAGGCGTTTGATTCGCTTGTTGATCCAAGGCGTTTGATTCGCTTGTTTAGCCAAGGCGTTTGATTCGCCTGTTGGTCCAAGGCGTTTGATTCGCTTGTTGATCCAAGGCGTTTGATTCGCTTGTTGATCCAAGGCGTTTGATTCACTTGTTGATCCAAGGCGTTTGATTCACTTGTTGATCCAAGGCGTTTGGTTATGCTTAGATATTATTTTAGTTGGTATGTGAGAGTCCATTATTGAGTCAAGAGCAGTTTGGAATTCTTTGAACATTTCATGGACTTATCCCTTCATATGAATTAATTACTCCATTTGAGTAGATCTCTTTCAGAGCGCCCGGTATTTTGTCGCAACAGCAAGTTATCGAAATTCAAAGACTTTTTTATTACAAACTAATAATTTCATCCAAATTACCTGTATTATCCAGTTATTCGGGATAAGGCCAGCTGAAAACTGACCGCGGGCCAGAGTAGGCTACAACAACAACCGAGTGACAACGAGCGCCACTTCAAGCACATATTTGGAAAACCGAAAACAAAATTTAGATACATTTCTTTAAAATGGGGGATACTTGGTCAGTGGAATACACCGTGTCAGGCACGATATACAAAAATGAAGTCAAAGTTGTGGCAGGATTGTCTCATTTATTAGGTTAATTAGCATAAGGAATTTGTACAAAATCAACCAAAACAAGCAGCCGGCGGTACTACCAATTATGATAGCAAAACATTCCAATTGTGTACACATATGTTCACATAGTTCCAAATTGTTTGTAGGTTTCTTTTTCTTAGTATGTTATTGCTATTATTAGACAAATAAAGGACTTCATCAATGTTAAAGATTATATGCAAATGTTCTAGAAATCGTTATATATGATAACAAACAGTTGTATTAGTAATTTGGATATTGTGTTAGTGGTAAAGAAGCCTCAAGCGATTTAACATTTCGCTCGGCAATGTCCGTACGGAGTCGGCGTGAAACGTCAGTCTGGCCATACGAACATCTACAAACATTATCATTCCATAGCAACGCAGGAAATCTGCGTACGTTAAAAGTTTATATGTTGCAGTTGGGCAAAAAACAATGAATATGGGTGTGACATCAGTTTCATTATTTAAAACATGATTAAAACACTGCAACATATATTGATTTTAAATTATAGCTAGAGAGGCAATTTGAGCACTGTGCTGCGACAAAATCGCAAAGCCAAGAGCAAAGCCAGGGCAAGCCAATGCAAAGGCGAGACAGCTCTACTCAAACATTAGATCGACACAGTTGTTAAAAATTGCATATATCAAACTAGTTTGGCAGTAAAGTCATACAGTGTGCACACATTTCCCAAAATGTTCCAATAGTCACAATTAAACCACCGTGTAACGCAAAGACAAAGTAGGCCGCTGGTCCAACTTCCAGGCCTAGGCTAGGCATTGGCTAGACTCGACGACTGTGTCTACTACAGCTTGTACAAACTAAATATGTACAACTTCGGAATGACTCGAACCGATAAGTTTATGTCAGTTGCACCGTCCGATTCGCCGTCGCTCGACATTTTGCGTGATCGAAATCTTGCTAAAAGTTAAGTGCCTATGAACCGACGTAGGCGAAGTTCGTTTGTTTCGCCAAAATGATGTCAGGCGGATAGACATCTACCGACAAAAATCTACTAACTGGTTTCGGAAAGTGCCTTCGGGAATTTAGGTATATCCCCCGTTTTATGACTAAATTAATGTAACTTTTTATGACTGAATATGAATAAGGGGATACCGTCCAATCCAGAACGAGTGAAAACAAGTAAATGTATCCGACCTTTGCATGTGATCTTTAAATAACATTTCCAATTACCAATTTGCATAGTTATCGCAATCCGTTATATCATAAGGACTTCCTGTCGCTCGTTTCCTGCATTTTTCAGTTTTTAATACAATCACAACTAAATATTTTTTGACATGACATTATGAGAAAACACATGATCAACCATAATATATTAGTCGGTAAAACTGATATCATTGTTATATCAATTGCTCACCTCTACACAACACACAAACCGTTCAAACTATACCAACAGCAGAGCTTACCAAATCTCAACCTCTATGTAATGTCTCCACTATAATATAATATATATATATATACATATATATATATATATATATATATATATATATATATATATATATATATATATATATATATATATATATATATATATATATATATATATATATATATATATATATATATATATATATATATATATATATATATATATATATATATATATATATATATATATATATATATATGTGTATGTGTATATATATATATATATATATTGTATATATATATATGCAAATATATATATATATATATGTGTATAGTATATATATATACATATATAGATTATTGTTTTTTATATAATTATGGTACGTGATTAATCATTTGTTAATGGATTAACAAATGATGATTTATTAGTAAACTATTAATAATAATAATACAAAAATAAACTGGAATTCTCAACACTGACTTCAATCAGTATACTGACGTGGATGCAAAGACATGTATAGTCGTCAACAACTGCCGGGTGGGTCGCTGATGACAGGCGAGACATAATCGCAAGTATGACTGAAACGGCCTAGGCTGTCACTTATTGTGTTCTTCTTTCACTATGCATTGTGATGATATCTAGCCGTGATGGCGAGCCAAAATGAAGGGCTATTGTGATTCCATATAATATAAGATTGATGCCGTAGCGACTAATTACTAATAAATCAATAGGAAGGTGTACGTAATAACGACAAAGGGTAATTCTTCACGTAGAGTTACGGGCAGGTGTACGTAATAACGACAAAAGGTAATTGTTCACGTAGAGTTACGGGCAGGTGTACGTAATAACGACAAAGGGTAATTGTTCGCGTAGCGTTACGGGCAGGTGTACGTAATAACGACAAAGGGTAATTGTTCACGTAGCGTTACGGGCAGGTGTACGTAATAACGACAAAGGGTAATTGTTCACGTAGAGTTACGGGCAGGTGTACAGTTTGATCAATAAATATGCATAGTATTACCAAAACAACACTATTGTCAATACATCTACATTATTTTTGATGTTTATAATCCCGGGCGTTTGTTTGCTACGCCGTGAATCCGAAGGTTTCGGCCAAAATAAATAAATCAGACCTGGTTTGACACAACTCGCTGTCGCTACTAAATTTGTTTTTGCGACTGTGACCGCGCTGTTGACTCGTAAATCTTCGGAATGGCTCGAACCGATAAGTTTATGTCAGTTGCACCGTCAGAATCGCCGTCGCTCAACATTTTGCGTGATCGAAATCTTGCTAAAAGTTAACTGGTTTGTTTGGTCAAAATGATGTCACGCGGCTTGACATCTATCGAAAAAAATCTACGAACTGGTTTCGGAAAGTGCCTTCGGGAATTTAGGTATATCCCCCGTTTTATGACTAAATTAATGTAACTTTTGCAATTTCATGACTGAATATGAATAAGGGGATACAGTTCTATCCTGAACGAGTGAAAATAAGTAAATGTGTCCGACCTTTGCATATGATCTTTAAGTAACATTTCCAATTACCAATTTGCATAGTTATTCGCAATCCGTTATATCATAAGGACTTCCTTCGCTCGTTTCCTGCATTTTTCAATTTCTAATACAATCACAACTAAATATTTTTTGACATGACATTATGAGAAAACACATGATCAACCATAATATATTAGTCGATAAAACTCATATCATTGTTATATCAATTGCTTACCTCTACACAAACCGTTCAAACCATGCCAACAGTAGAGCTTACCAAATATCAACCTCTATGTAATGTCTCCACTATAATCCACTATATATATATATATATATATATATATATATATATATATATATATATATATATATATATATATATATATATATATATATATATATATATATATATATATATATATATATATATATATATATATATATATATATGTATGTGTATATATATATATATATTGTATATATATATGCAAATATATATATATGTGCATAGTATATATATATACATATATAGATTATTGTTTGTTTTTTTTTATTATGTTACGTGATTAATCATTTGTTAATGGATTAACAAATGATGACTTATTAGTAAACTATTAATAATAATAATAAAAATAAACTGGAATTCCCAACACTGACTTCAATCAGTATACTGACGTGGATGCAAAGACTTGTACAGTCATCAAGAACTGCCGGGTGGGTCGCTAATGACAGGCGAGATATAATCGCAAGTATGACTGAAACGGCCTAGGCTGTCACTTATTGTGTTCTTCTTTCACTATGCATTGTGATGATATCTAGACGTGATGGCGAGCCAAAATGAAGGGCTATTGTGATTCCATATAATATAAGATTGATGCCGTAGCGACTAATTACTAATAAAACAATAGGAACTACTGACATGCCCCGTTAACTTTGTATTATTAAATATTTAATAATGTTAGGACATGATTATATATTTATAATATTAATGAATATATTTCATTTTGTCTACGATACTAGCAATATGTATTAAGGATTCTTGCATTGAGATAAAAGATACAAATTGGCCAATGGCCAGTCGGAACTAAAGCTCTGATTGGTGCAACACATATTACGTAACACGATCCAAACATATTACACGTATTCGTCATATTACGGGACTATTATGGGAGTCTGAATTTTCTTACGTTTGCCTAAATAAGACTACGCCATAATAACCCCCAAAGCAGACAGCAACCATTATTTAGATAATACATAGAAACACCGGCGACGATTGCGTAGAACAGATGACCACAGCAATCACAACAGAACACTTGCAACACCCTATTCTCTCAGGAAATCGCGGACAATCAATGTTCCTATACATACACACCACGTACTCTTCAGATTATACATAGAAACACCGGCGACGATTGCATAGAACAGATGACCACAGCAATCATTATAGAAAACTTGCAATACCCTCTTATGTCAGGAATTCGCAGAAAATCTGTGTCCCTATGAAATGAATGAAATACGTCATCAGTCGTCCAGGTCGAGCTGGTAGTTTTGCATGTTGGCGGCTTCTGACCATGCCGGATGATTGGCGCCGTCCATCTCAGTCGCCAGCTTGTTGTCAGACCTGGAAACACATTTAAATTTTCTCTGATGCACGTTCAATACAACGAAATGTCATTCGCTGATTTGTTGAATGTGAATTTTTTTAAGTGTATGTACTAGCAAAAATGCCCATCCCCGGACGGGATAACTTGGTAGTTCTCAAGTGACTGTAAAATGTCAGGATACACAACGTTATCACAGAAATATCCATCAATGCCTTGGTACACGGTGCTACCAGTCAATATATTGACGGCTTCTTGAGTTAGCGACGTAATACTTGCCTTGCTTATATCCACTCGACGTTCACAAACGTTTAATACATAATTTTCATAATGAGGCAGCCGTGCATTATCTGGATAGATATATCACGATAAAAAGAGCTTTTTACCGTGATATATCAAATCATATAACACACGGTTGCCTCGTTCTGAGAATCCAGCTGACATTTGAATCATATCGAACGCGATCGAGTACGCGCGTTGGCATAGACACGTGAGTGTTCGAACGATTTGTGTGTTTTCTGTGATTGTTCTGATTTACGTAATCTGCGTCAAACGTCCGCATCAGTGAAACCGGCCCAGTGCTTCGTGAAACCGGCCCAGCAGCATATTTAGAAAAGCAGGAAGTGAAAAAGTTAATTTGCCGTTAAATAAAGGGAATACTGTTTGTTGATGTCACTCGGGTGTCACCAGCCAGATAACATCACTCGTCACCAGTAATATTCTCGTGGCATCAACAAACAAAGTATCTTTCCCTAACTAGTGACGTCTTGCCTTGTCTGACGTAACTTTGTACAATAAAAAGACGCATGACGTTGTCAACAAATGTAGGTAATTGTTCGCGTAGCGTTACGGGCAGGTGTACGTAATAACTACAAAGGGTAATTCCATTGTTCCTAAAAAGGGTAATGGCTGGGTGAATATGTTCATACATACTCACGGTGGATTATAATGCGATTATATGTACGAAGGAACAACACTGCATGGCAACAGAAGACGGACATAAATAGAACCGTCGACATACCTCAACTTGTGAGACGTGCCGCCGATGGTCGCTTGGCAGTCCGGGCACTTGGCTTCTTCCGTGGCGCCGCCGCATTCTCCAATCGCGTAGATGTGTCCTGTTTCACGTACACAAATATACACAAACAACTGTTAGATTCGTTGCGTGACTGATACTTCTAGACAGTAATATATTCCGGATCTAATCAACAGCCACATCGACATAATATCGACACGCTGTGGAACTAATGTTGCGACAGAATTAATCCAATCATAATGAAAATGCCTGGAATAATTTTAAACTGCCAATTATATAAACTGTTCTCATTTAATTTGAAAGTCCACTCGTTGTGGATATGTCATATGACTAATTAAACAATATTTGGAAAATACAGAGAGTTAACTGTCCTTTAATATGTACGTGCATCGAATGCTAATGCTTGTGTGCAACCCTATTCTCCCTCTGTGTCCAGCGAGGACACACACCTACCATTTGGACATTTGAACCAATGACCTTTCGACAGTCCGACAGCCTTGACCACCTGTAGCTTCTCAGCGTCCGTGAGCGGACCACTTCCGACCGCCTTGCGCACCTCCTGCAAGGTTAAGCCGGCCGACTCCAGCTGTTCGTCACTGAGAGACGTGCCGCCTGTCAGGAGTTGAACGGTCGCATCAAAGCTAGTTGACATTGGCTTGGAAACATCCCCAGTCCCCTGTCTCATCCGTTGACTCAGCTGGTCGGCTGTCACCCTGAGTGTCAGTCTTACACTTGGGACAACATTTTAATTGGATGTCGACGGTGCCCTCTGTCGAGCGTTTCGATAGTTCCATCCACTGGTCCAGCCCTCCGACCTCCAACACGTGACCGCAATCTTCAAGCTGGACGAATCTGGCACCGGGGTCTTCTTCGGTACCGAAGAATAACTCACACACCTGGGAACAATACATTTCTTTTGAGCGCGTTCTCTGAATCATATTCTTTATTCTTTGTCACAGTCTCAATTCTCTAGAACCAACGATGATGAAGATGTCTACATGCAAATCGTAATTCTTCGGTTTACAGTACACCAAAAAAAATATTCCAGATATGTACGGTTACTTTTAGCACATAATACGCATCCATATTTAACGCCCGATAGTCAATTGTCAACATATAATCCGCAAAAACAAAATATCTCTTAGAAATATTCCAAACTCATAGATATAGAATGTAACCGATCATGCATGACATTTAGAAAACAAGCTTTTTAAAACAGATTTGTTATATGTAATATGCTATATATTGTATGTTACTATATGTAAATAAAAGAGAAAATAAGACAACAAAATGTTTGCTTCATCTATGACCGAATTCTTGCTGTACATGTCATTTACGTGGAATGATTTTTTCATGAACCAGAACAAATTGCTTTGGTAAGTTCACTTGACGATGAATTTGTTGTCAGATTTTAATTACTAGACTTAATATTCTAGCTACTAATGAAACACAACGTGCCGTTCTAGAATAACCCCGCAAAGAAATAATACGTAATTTCTCAAACACGTCAGTTGATTGATTATATGTATAGGAAACTAACTGCAAGCCATTCGTACCTGATCGCGGTTGCATACACCACACATGTCCGGACACGGCTCCCCGCACATCCCGATACACTCGTGTCCGCACTTGAGGCGCTTCTTGCAGCCGTGAGGACACCGGGACCGGTCACACTGCTCGTGACACAGCTTGCTGCACCGGTAGTGTAGACAGCACCACGAACACGGCTCCACACACGGCTGACACGACTCGCCACATGGCTGCTTACACACACTGTGTATGCAGTAGTGCCCTGCGCGGGCCGGGCTTTGGGTCCAATCCCTCTACATAATTTCGCGGGCCGGGCCGGGCCGGGCCTGGACCTACATACTGCGGGCCCGGGCCGGGCCTGGGCTGAAAACAATTTAAACACATCGGGCTAGGGCCGGGCTTGGGCCGGGCTTGGGCCTAGTGTGAGCGGGCCGGGCCGGGCCTGGACATAATAAAAATATTCATACAAAACACCGATTATTACTTTATTTTTTAATAAAAACTTATTATAAATTGTAATTCCGGTTAATGAATGCTTAAAATTATTTCTTTAGTATTATATAGTTGCAAATTGAGACCTTGTATGGAATCTAATGGCCCCATAAGTTCACTTGGCTGGAAGTAGCCAGCTCCAAATGTTTACATTTAGAAATATTTGCAGAGGCAATCAAGCCATGATTAACCATCAACTTATCACCCTTTGACCCTACCAGTGGACATTCTATTGTCTAGGTCTAGGCCACTAGCCCACTACCCAATGCAGTTGGTAATTGGTATTTCTCCCCAGTCCTAATTCATTCTGAACCTGTCTGTCTCAGGCTAGTGACTGCAGGCCTGCTGGAAATGCCACTGGGTGTCAGTGCTAGTGGGTGACATTTAATTGAAATATCATATTAAATGATGTTAACTTAGTTGAGCTAATTCAATTAACAATATAAATTGGGGTTAGGGCTTACATATGGGTTAAGTCAGGGTTAGATAAACAAATCTCCTACCCTAACCATAAGCTAATACTTTAAAGCCAAATATAACAAATGTTATATTTAATAGTAATGACACTAAGAAGTTTTTCTAAAAAAAAATTCTGAATATTCGTAAGTTTTAAGAAGTTGGTGGTGCTGGAGTTTTAGAACTCATCCTCGTCTTTATTATAAGATTATAGGTTTGTCTGCTCTAAACTTAGCGGGCCGCGGGCTTGCGGGCCGCGGGCTTGCGGGCCGCGGGCTTACCCATCTTTGGCCCGCGGGTATGGGCCTGGCCTGGGCCTGAAACTTGCGGGCCAGGCCGGACCTGGGCCAAACATTCACGGTCTGGGTCGGGCCTGGGCCGGGCCTGGGCCAAAATTCTAGTTTGCGGGCCTGGGCCGGGCCGGGCTTGAACAAATATTGCGGGCCTGGGCCGGGCCTGGACTCTAACTGCTAATTGCGGGCCAGGCTTGGGATCAAATTCTAGGCCCGCGAAGGGCACTAGTATGCAGCTGTTCTGACAATTCTGCCTGCACGGAGGACATGTGGCAGAGCAGACGTCGAGACACGAGTGACCGCACACCAAGGTACGGCCACAGCGTCGACTGCAGAGCGTGTGCAGGCGACCTCGGTGGCAACTGAAGCATGTGCCGCTACAGGGGTGCCCGCAAGACAGGGTCGCCTCGCACGGTTGAGGACACTTGGTGCGGTTATAGCACGGTACCTTGACTGTATGACCGCACGGGAACTGGCGCCGCACTTCGTGGACACACGACGTTGTGTGAGGGTCGTCACAGACCTCCGCACAGGTGTGTCCGCACGACAAGACGTGTTCACACGGAAAGAGACACCTGAATGTGGCGGGATCCTGGTGACACGGAACCTTCTGTGTGTGTCCGCAGGAGGGTATCACTTTGTCAAGCAACACGACACATTCGCCGCATGTCTCGTAACATATCCCAGGGCACACGTGACCGCGGTTACACAACACCTTCATGCACGGCTTCAGACACTCGTACTGTTCATGGTTGACATCGTACGGGTGACAATGCTGCGCGCACACGTGACCGCACAGAAGACGGGCCTCGCACCACCGCAGGCACCCCCCTTCTGGGGCTCCTGTGAACCCGGCAGCCGTCGAGACATTCAACCTCTCCTCGTCAGGGTGATTTTGACAGTACAACCCGAGTTCCTCGCCGATGGCGCTAGCGCTGTTCAGTGACTCGACGAGTTTCACCCAAAGTTTACTCTTCAAGGCGAACATCTCAAAGTTTCCGACGACGTAGAATCCGACACGCGCTCTCGAGAGAGCGACACAGACGCGGTTGTCCTCGGCAAGAAATCCCATTTTACCATCGTCGTTGCTACGCACAAGAGACAGTAGGATGATGTCGTTCTCCTCGCCTTGGTAATTGTCGACCACGCTGACACGAACGCCGTCGAAGTCATTCTTGGGCATTCGCTTGCGCAGCTCAAACAGCTGTCCGGTGTAGGCCGTCAACACAGTGATCTTCTCCGCCAAGTGGCCCTGCAGTAGCAGGTAGCGACACAACGCGGCGACAAACGCCGCCTCATGTTCGTTCCGGTGACTCATGCCTTCGTTGTCATGTTGCTCCTTGTGGGAGTGCTGCAGGAAGAACATGTTCCTCGACACGCCCTTCACTTGTCCGCGGTCACGCACGCAGGGGTCGTCGCGCAGATTGGGGTAGATATGACGCAGAAGCACTGAGATCTCGGGTCGCATCCGGTGTTGGTACTCCAGTGTCTCACACGGCACGCCGTTGTTGACCATGCGCTCGAACAGCGAGATGTTGAGGTTGTACCTCCGCGCCAGCCTGTACACGTTGGGATTTGGTCGCAGCTGCTGGTGGTCACCGATCAGGATGAGGTGCTCGCAGCTTCCGTTGATCGCTGTCACTATGTGAGACTCGAGAACTTCGGCCGCTTCCTCCACGACGATGATCTTTGGTCGAAGCTCCTGGAGCAGCGTCCGGTTCCTCGCTGCCCCCGTCGTTGTCATGCCAAGTACTGTTGCCTGACGCATGACGAGCAGGTCGATCTGTCCGTGTACCTCCTTCAGTCTGTCGGCGGCCATCTGATATTGTATGGCGTTGTCTGACATCGTCTTTCGCAGGTGACGTCGGTACTCGCCGATCCAGTGTCGGTACATACTCCATCGCTGCTGGAGTGGAAGTTTCCAAATGTTGACGATTTTCCTCGCGTCTTCTTCTGACATCTCGTCAGTCAGCCGCATGTTCCGTTGGAAAACTTTCTTTTGTTTCTTCTTTGCTTGTTGCTTCTGCCAACCGTTATCGTGTGAGGAATAGAGGAGATCTTTTTTGATGCGCTCATTTGTCTTTCTGCGAAATTCTTCTGCGTTGCGTCGGTTCTGGTCGCATTTCTCGACGTCGGGTCTTCGCTGCTGCTCTAGACGCATTGCTTCATCCTCAATTTCGATTCCTTCTTCTTGTGTCGCAGCTGTGTGGACTAATTTTGTGTCCTCTTGCTTTGCTTGTGCTTGCATTTGGTTGACATCTAACGCCAGCCATTTGGCCATAAGCTGTCCTTTTCTAAGTTGAGTGAAGTGTTTGTCATGCACATATGAACTCGCTGCTTCGATTCGGATCAAGTGACTGTACGTGGCGGTGAGGCGACACGTGGCCTCTACGATACTATGTTCAAATGTTTCCATATCGCTATAAGCTTCAGCACGGATCTCGGAAATTCCACGCGGGAGTCTGTTATCTCCGAGTGCCAACGGTCGCGTGTTTTGTAACGAAAAGCTCCGGATGAGTTCGCTCTGACTGCGCCCACCGACTCGCACGATGCCGCTCTTCTGGAAGGCGTGAATACCCTCGAGGAACTGGTCGAGCGCGTGGTTCGTCAAACAAACGACTAGGATTGGAGGCGAGTTCATCTGATCATCGTCCCCAGCAGCATTCCAGACATGCTGATTACGCAGCAGTGTCTGCACCACCTTCAGGCCGACGTATGTCTTGCCGGTTCCTGGCGGACCCTGGATGACGGCAAACTCTCGAGTGAGAGCCGCCTGCACCGCCCGCAGCTGACTCTCGTCCAGGCCCAGCGTCTCCTTCGGCGGCCACCGCTCCAGCTGCAGAACCGGTACTGATGTTGCATTTCGAGCTCCACTGCTGTCCAATACTTCTTCTGACGCGTTTGTGTCTTCTTCTTCTGATGATGATAATGGTGACACTGATCCTCTGTTGTCTCTGCCAAGCGATGCACTCAACCATCGCCGCCTGACTTCCTCTTTATTCTCCGAAGTAGTGTCTTCCACCAGACAACTCAAGTCGTACGTCGTTTGTTCTTTCCCATCCAGGTACGACGGGGGCTTCATCTCCACCTCGCCGTAAACGACGTAATTCTGGAAGGGCAATTCGGGCTCATCCGATTCTTCCTTCTCCTGAATGCTCTGAAGTCCCTGCAATATGTGTCGGTACGCTTCAAAGTACGCCGTGGTTTCTACCATCACGTACGTCTCCTCACGTGATATGTCCGGCAGTCCGTGGATATTCTCAAAACGCAGTAAGACTTCCCCGGCGGCAAGAACCTTCGCATCGCGTTCGTGAACTGTGGCAAAGGAAACCGTCTGGAATCCATCTTTAGAGAGACAGATCATCGAGCCGTAGATTAGTCGTTTAGTATGCGCCCAATCGACTCTCTCTAGTCGCGAAACGTCAAACTGAACACGAAGCGCAACTATGCCATTCGAGCAGACCGGCTCAACAACGTAAACATTCCTGTAGACGAGAATATCGTTGTATCTTGTAACAGCGCCCTCTGCCTCCGTGTACTCACGAATGCCATCTCGTAGTGGTGACATGAAATCCTCTCGCAGCAGCCGGAACTGCACGTCCAGATAATGGTCGAGGTCTTGGTACGCACCACGGACTTTGTTCACGCGTAGAAACACCTCGCCGCGGAAGTGCAGATCGGCCAGCGTCGGACATATGGACAGGGATCGAAAACTCTCTGGTGGATTTACGTAGTCAGCCGGCGTTTGGTCTACCGATAACCTGACGGCTACGTCCCGGTTAGACATCTCCGTTTTTATCCTAATCATTTCTGTCCAGATTGCCTCGATGTTCTTGGTTTCTTCCTTTGGTTGTCTAGCTGGTGACGCGAGCGATCGTTCGCGGAGTGACGCTACGACACATTCGACAGCAGCAAACGATGGACGCAACATCATGTGACTGCCACTAGGCATGCGCACGACAAGTTGCCAGAACAGTCTTAGCAGATCGCGGATACACGAAACATTGGACGATGAAGGCGACGACAACATCTGGGTAACGCACGACGTCACGTGATGACTAAGAAAGTTTGACGTGCGCAGCATGTTGAGCAACTGAAGTACGTTGGCGGGTGACGTCTTGCATGTGCACGCCTTGGCCATTACAGCTATCGCCAGTTCGACCATGTCCGGTCTAACATCAACAGCATTTAGCAACACGGGAAATCCGCTGCTCTCGCAGACTAACTCATATATTATTGCTTGTGCATTTCCATTGCTTAGATCTGAAAGTTTCCTGTAGCCAATGGGGTACGTTCTTGCCGCGTGTGGCGCTTTGCCATATCTACAATTGGAAATTGGCGGATTCGTTGGTATTGGCATGTAATTGTGTATTCACAGTGTATGTATGCACATACTTTCCTACACATATAAATGCATATAGCGCACATACTATCTATGTAGTGCATTATTTAATGTTGCTAGGCGACTCATACATGTATGAAAGATATAAATTTGCAACATAATGACTGCGCTGCAGCACAAATTAACAAACAGTTGCAATAATACTTTGTGTCGTACAAAGCCACCACGAACGGTTATAGTAAATTATACTAATAATGGTAATGTATAAATGTTTTACCTACCGTTGTCCCTGCCGTCGTTGTTGATCTACGTTTGGCATATACCACTTGGTGCCACCCCGATCCTTCCATCTGGGCTGGCCCAAACTCGGATGTGGGACTGTGGTGGTATATCGCTCCGAACTTCCCTCCCGTCGGCGTCGATCCATGTTTGCTGGAACGTTCCGTGGCTTGTTCTCCGAGTCACGCTGTCGCTCCCTCCATGAAGGCTGGTGCAAACTAGGATGCTGAACTCTAGTGCCATGTCGCTCCGAACTTCCATGCCAGCGACGTGGATTCATGTATGTGGAAGCGCTGCGTGGCTCATACCCCGAGTAACGCGGTGGCCCCCTCCACCTGGACTGACCCCTACCAAGATTTGGATTTCTGTGGCTATATCGCTCCGAATATTGAGGCTGTTGCATCAGGCATGCTCCTTTGTCTACAGCGCCTACACTTTCTGGTGGGGAACTTGTTCGCGGTATTCGGAATCCCGGTTGGAAGATTTTGCTACCTCTTCGTCGCGGCCCATCTCGCTGCATTTCTGACCCAGGCTGATTTCGGCGTCCATATTTTGCGTCTTCTGTTATCAGGTCTTCTGGTTCGTATTTTGGTACACATCGATGTCTATTCAGTGATTTCATTCGAAATCCTCTTCCGCGACGACCTCGCTCCATTGCGGTGGAGTCGTCTCCATCACGACCTTGTGACTTAGGTCTGACGTCGGCCATACCTCTGCAAAATAAGAACATTCAGTGTATTCGACTTGATCCAGCTACGTTGTGCCGTTTTAAAACAAAATAACCATGATTGTGTGGGGGTGGGGGTGGGCGGGTGTATGAATGCATACATGCATGTATGTATTCATAATTCTGTCAATTCCTTAAATTGGATGTTTCGTTATTGAATACGCATTTACCTCACTATGTTGCCTAATGCAAAACTTCCAGATTAAAAAACACATTGACACACATTCGGAAGTTACTAGCATAACCACAACTAGAACCATACCTGCGACACCAAAATGAATAGACCAAATCGTTAGCACATGACCAAAGTAACTATTGGGCTTTGCGCCTACGTGCCAGAACAATATACATGACATGCTCTACTTCTGAACACGCAGTGGGACGTTTCAAAAAACACTATATCCCGCAGACGTTCGCACACTGCTCTTGGAAGATACAGTGCACGCAGTGATATATGCATTTTAGGAAAAATGTAAGATAATTTAATAGTTTTGAATACGTTTGCAACATCGATTATACTAAAGATAACGCTTGCTGGTAGTGATTGTGCGAGAAATCAAGTGTATGACTAATCAGGCAGGATGGCAGGCTTGCAAACTGGCAATTCAAGATAAGTCTAGTCGAGTCATCACTCTGAACTCCAAGTCAAGTCGTGAAATGGGCGACTGGAGTGCAGCTCGAGTCAACAACCCTGCAAGCTGGTGTGTTGTCAGCCTTGCAACCAACCAGGCGTCACCACAAAATGTACAGGCACACGACCCAGGAATCATTACAGTCTATGAAGAGTGATTGCCAATGTGTGGAGGCAACTCTGTGTCACATGTTATCGAGCCACATCTTCCTTGGTCTTCCCCTTTCTTCACCATTTGATAGTGCCCTGCATAATTCCTTTGGCAATGTTGTTGTGACGAGTGGTGTGTCCGCACCATTGCAGCTTCCTTCCTTGTTGTGACGAGTGGTGTGTCCGCACCATTGCAGCTTCCTTCCTTGTTCTGACGAGTGGTGTGTCCGCATCATTGTAGCTTCCTTCCTTGTTGTGACGAGTGGTGTGTCTACACCATTGTAGCTTCCTTCCTTGTTGTGACGAGTGGTGGGTCCGCACCATTGTAGCTTCCTTCCTTGTTGTGACGAGTGGTGGGTCCGCACCATTGTAGCTTCCTTCCTTGTTGTGACGAGTGGTGGGTCCGCACTATTGCAGCTTCCTTCCTTCCTTAGTTATGTCTAGGACGGACTGGCATTTGGGATCCTGCCATGTCATTGAAGGTTTGCACTATAAATTAATTGTTTTTTGTGTTCTTTGTAATAATTATTGGCAGGATTCTTCTAAGACACTTCATCTCAGAAGCCTGTAATCTTCAGTCAGTTTGTGAGGTCAACATCCAACTTTCACATCCGTTGGTCAACAAACATAGTTGTTGTAGTGATGTTGTCACTCTAGATTTGTTTAAGACTTGCTATTGCTGGTGTTGCAAGGCTGTTCTTGGTGTTATTTCTTCGGTAGAGCTGCGTCCAGATGAGATAACCTATGTTAATGGGCCATAAAAGCCGAGCAGTCTTCCCGATAGTGCTCCAGACGTGGGAAACACAAACAGCGATACATAGACACGCTAGAAAGCAACAGACATCGCAGTGTTCCCGGTGGCAGACATACAGCAAACAACAATACTATCATCCCTGTACAAACCAACAAGTGTGATCTTCCAACAATAGTGAACACGAACATTTGTGATTCTAGCAAAATCGTCGGCGGACTGACGCGTGCCACCAGTGTTCAGAATAACATAGCATGATGAGAACTGGTTTAAGAGAAACTTCAACGAAGCAATAAGCATCCATCGAACGAAACCTTGAAACTGAGACGCCGGCCAGGAGCTTTCACCATTCCTTCTCCAGCTTGTTTCACATGACAGTAGTCATGTGACACGCAGTGACGTCAGTCCGCCGACGAAAGCCAAGTGAGAAATATTCGGAGAGTAAAAAGACGTTCCTTGAGAGGTAAATAACATGTGTAATGTAACGTTGTATACATTCTCGCAGAAGCATAATCAAACAAGTGGAAGCACGCACGCACGCACGCACGCACGCACGCACGCACGCACGCACGCACGCACGCACGCACACACACACACACACACACACACAAACTCACGCACGCACGCACGCACGCACGCACGCACACGCATTGTCCACGGCACAAACAAACAATGGATTGTGCAATACACAGCCATGCTCTGAAATTCCTATTCATAGTCATGCTCTGAAATTCCAATTCAGATCAATACAAAAGAACCATTTTGGCCACTTACTATGTATACACACATACACAATAGTCTAAGAATAATATCGTTAACTCGCCAACTAATGATACGTTTTCTCTTCTTAGGCTTTTTATCTGGTGTTGCTGCGCGTTTAATAAAATCGCATTAGTTCGTCAATGTAGCCAGACAGTTTCAGGTTTGTATTCGAAGTTAAAAAGCGTGTCCAAATGCACAGAGTTCATGTGGTTTACAAAACGATTGATAAATGGGAGCGTTGCAGTCGTACAGTCACTACAATGTTATTTAGGCGTCGACAAAACTCGATAAGTTAAACAACACTGAAACAAGGCTGTTGTGTACCGGGTACGTAAGTGTAGCATATTCATTATCATGGACCGTTAAATATTGGCGTATTTTAAACTAAGTGAAATATTCCATAGAAGTGGAAATATAGTTAAAACTGACATGACCTTGGATTCGACAACAGTCATATTATATTTCCCCGGTTTCAAATTCAAGCAGCCTTTGGGACCGAGAGTACAGAACATTTTAAATAAAAGTGTAATTTTCAATCATACCTTGTACGTATACGCTATACATAAATGATGCACAATGTTATTTTTTATTCGATTAATGGATTGGTCACACACTAAGAAAACCGCCATCCATCATATATGCACTCACATGGAACCTCTTAGGGAAGAGAAAAAGACTAGAAACCCCTGGCGGCGAGACCTTGAAGCAGAAATAAAAAAGATGGATTACACCTGGAACTAAATCACAAAGATGGCACAAAACAGGACTCATTTAAGAACTTTTGTCGATGTCATGTGCTCCCAGCGAGCAAATGGGCCCGAGTAAGAATATTACGCGCTCTGTATAAGTTTTCTCGTTAAAAGTCACAGTGTACAAGAATACCGGGTAATCATGTATTAGATTGGCTTGTATTATTTACGCCGCCAAACGGCATTCTTACCTCATTTTTCTATGCCAATGCATTCATTCCTTACCATTCCACGTATAAAAAAACATAATTCTTATTTAAATAATGTGTTTTGAGCACTTCTGCGATCCAAATAGCGCCGCTGATTGCATCGGTAGTGAACGATAATATAAGCCACTGACGCTCACTACAGAAGACGCTGACGCAACGCGGCGAAAAAACAACATTGCTCAATAAATGAGGTAAGAATAACTAAGAGTAAATAATTTAGGCCAATCTAATACATGAACGTCCCAAATTATCTTGATCGGATACCCACCTCGAAAGTTCAGCAACACGAGACAGGCATAATTAAATCAATGTATTTGTTTACTTTTATATGCACTGAGCTATTATTTCTCCAGTAGTAAAATGGTACAGCTCACTTTATAACGATGTGAATCATGACCTTAATTGATGTCATATTATTACTATTATTCAGTGGACAGGTCAGACCATACAACATGGGTAATATGATATGCTGTGTTTTGTATACATTTTGTGCAAAACAGTCCAATGGAAGTAGGGCAAAACGGTCCCCATGCATGTGGGGCAAAACAGTCCATATGTTGTACCCAACATTCAAATGGTCACAACGTATCAAGTGCGTGTAATACATTTGATATAATACGAACGTCGCATCATTTATGTTCTGCTAGCCTGTAGGATGCAATTAGGACGGACTGTTATAACCAATGGTATATTATGTGTGGATTGCAATGTATGCACACGCACGCATGCACGCACGCACGCACGCACACAGGATTTTTGGGGTATTCTTAGTAATTTACAAATGCAACTCAGCTAGTTTGTCACATATCTGCCCTGTCCATGATAATATGAACATCCTAAATACATGCTAACGTAGTTTAATTGTGAAGGTCCTACAATTTGAATGTTTTCCTTGACGGGGAGGGGGACTGCCCCAGGTTACCCCGCCGAATACCTTCAGAAACCGCAATGATTTGTGTCGATTACAGGACGAGCCAACACACTTACCGATGCAACATTGGAAAACCAGTTAACAAGATTTAACAAGATCTGCCATCCAAGCCAAAGGCCCAGATGGCAAGTGGACAAGGAAGCCATTGGCTTATCGAGAGTCCAACAATGTTCATCTACTTATAACTCGCCCTCCTGAGATACGTGTCAACCTTGTTTTTAAACATATTCACGCAGTACGTAGATCATCGGAAACCGCGAGAAATGCGCGAGGATAGTTCGAAGCTTACTAGCAATTGTCTGTGGTTCAGCTTTGGCGGCGGACGAAGTGTACGATAGTCATCAAATAAGAAGCGCTGACTGTCCGTTCGAAGGGACCCGTGCCAATTTCCTAGCGAGCGTCTACGTACGCAGTTTCCCGGTAATCGCTACACGCGCCACGATTTAGTTCCGGTTGCAGTCTCGTCTGAAGCTCATAACATGACATCACGATGACATCATCGGCAATACTCGCGCATTTCTCGCGGTTTCCAAGGATCTACGTACTGCGTTACTAGCGACTGGGTGGCGTCCCACGTTACTACAACTTCGATGTTTACTCCATTTTCCCGCGTTACTACAAACTCGCCGTTTTCTGAAGGCTGGGTTGCACCACATGTATGTCAAGATTGACATGAATATACACCCAAACGATAACGTAATCGGGTGAAATGTAATGCCTCAGCGGTAGAATGTACGCATGCAGCGCGTGTTCGATTTCCGTCTAATGCATCTTAATTTTTTTTTTACTTATAAAGTCACACATAGACAACGATTTTAAAATAAAAATCATACCATTAGCACAATAATTTTTACAGTTTATCATAGCTCATCAACACAATACGTGATTATATATATATATATATATATATATATATATATATATATATATATATATATATATATATATATTATATATATATATATATATATATATATATATATATATATATATATATATATATATATATATATATATATATATATATATATATATTATATATGTATATTATATATATATATATATTATATATATATATATATATAAAATATACATATATAATATATATATATATATATACATATATATAATATACATATATATATATATCAATATATATATATATATATATATGTGTGTGTGTATATATATATATATATATATATATATATATATATATATATATATATATATATATATATATATATATATATATATATATATATATTATACGGGATCGACGCGCACACCATGCACATTTGCTCGAAGTTTGTTGACATTCGGGCGACGTTGAACATGGTTGACAGTGATAGGCGAGTTGTACGTGCACCGTTGTGTTCCGCGGCGAAGAGGAGGAAAGGAGAGATTGGCCACACGAGTGGCACTGATAGACCAAAAGGGACGTTGAGGTCGCCTGAAGACCGTCTTAACATTGAAAGACAGTGAAGTGGCAGAAGTTCTCGACACGTTTGTACATTTTTTATATTATTAGGCCGTATGGCATCGGCATCGCATCGATACCCGGAGCCCCGGCCCTATGCTATGGCTATGCCGCACGTGGTGCCTTCACACAGTTCAGGTTTAACACCAGTTCAGTTGTTTGTAGAATGTGGGTTTTTATGTGTAATTCTTTTATGAACGTCTGTATATAAGAGGAATTTAAAAATATATGAAAGTTTTAATTAAAATTAAGTGTAATAATTCAATGTGTCAGTTTTGAAATGTTAACCAAATGCTATTTAAATAAAATATTTACTTTACTAAAGGAGCTAATACCATGTAACATTAACAATTCTTAGAGATTAATAATAAAATATATGTGTATTTACTCATTTTACTTTGGTGTGGGTTTTTTAAATAATCCCATATGAAATCAACCAACTGTTGATATTCTTGATTACTCTGATTTTGATGAAATTTGGTATAAATGGTGGCAATGTTCATGGTTGGATAAATTGTGGTGAGGAAAGAATTGGCTGGTTGAAATGTAGCAAAATGAAAAAGTTTATTACACGATACATCATAATATGAACTAACACGTAAATAGTAATCGAAAGAGGTGGAAGGAAGGAACTGTTATGGAAGAATGGTTGTTTTAAGTTAAACTGCAAGAAGTTTCAGTGAGTCACTACTGTCCCACGGGTGCACACTGCACACAGATAAGCATCAGTCAAATTTAATGTGTTTTTAGGTACTATGGTCTGATGGCAGATATAAGATCCATTGAACTGTGTTGTGTATTGCCCTCCCTCATTGACAAATCCATTGTCTAATTTGTAATTGCCTCCAAGTGGGCTGTAAAGTAAAACCCTCATGGACTGGCAGTAATATACCAGCCCTTCTGATGTGAATTGTGCCTGTGGACAGATGCTCCTATGTCAGGCAGAAACCCAGCATTTGACAACAACTATCCAGAAAGCAACTGGTGATCAAAACGAATAATATTTTTATACTATATGAACTTGAACTACAGTATATAATATAACCAGTATAAACACCATCAATTATGGATGCTCATCACATATTTAAGAAGCATTCTTTTCCTAGTTTAAAAGTCATAAACTGTATTGTTATAAACACAAATTTAGCATCATCACATCCTTTCACCCACACAGTTTGAATGGTTCTGAAGAAAGAGTTGCAGGAAGAGAAAGAGGTGGATTGAAAGAAAATTGGTGCAGGGAGAGGATATAGTGCACTAAAAGGAGGAGGTGAAGGGCGACGTGGACATGGCACAGCAAAATTTGTGACACTCGACAGAGCAGATTGTGCTCGCATGACGAAACTAAGAAGCCAGAGAAAGGAACAACTACAGGTAAAATTGTATTTGGATTGCAGAACACACTTCTAATAACAATAATACAACTGATAAAGTATACAAGGGTTTCTGTATTCTTAGCCACATTTGAGGTATTTTTAGGTATACAATCAACAGTAGTGAAATAAGTTATATCAAATAAATTATACAGTATAATATCTAAACATTATAGTAATATACCCAGCAGAGCTGAGTTTGTGCTTGATTACCCTAATTCTAAGGATTTAATAAATTAGCATGTCATGCAGTTCACATGTAACATATCTCTGACAAGAACACATCTGCATAAGCAGCCTATTTCTATACAGAAAACAATCTGTAGAATAGTAACTTATTGAACAAATATCAAAGGCATACAACTTAGCAAATGGATGGTGAAGACTTCATCTATTGATCAACATTTCAAGTTGTGGGGCAACTATTATAGACAGTAATAAGTGCACATAATATCCATGCAGCCCTTGGCAACAGCCACAACACCTTTGTGTCATGTAGGTGACAGAATATACAGAGTAGAAAGGCGTCAGAAGTAAGTAAATCTACAGTAAAATAGAAACATTCTTCTGCCAGAACCATAGCACGAGGCCCTCAGCACCGGGTCTTCATATACCACTCTCACATCACGAGTTTTTCACAACCACTTTTTGTGTTGCAATGTTACTTGGCACTGAATATGCTGTAGGCGGACACACATGCTATCAGTACACAAACATAAACCAAGAAATCATTCACCCAGACATGCAATTTTTTTATTTAAGTAATTATGAACTTTAGGTAATATAATTTTCAGTGACAAATTTGCATATTATCATTGTAAACAAGCCACATTGCACAAATGTCTAGAAATAGGCAGGGACAACATTTGACCTAAAATACAGAAATGCTCATGCAGGTAAATATCATTTGAATAACAAATGAAATTCACACCAACATTTTCTTAATAAATAATTATCAAATAAATATATAACATAGTAATTCTAAGGTGCCTTCTTTAATCCTTCCAGGGTGCCACTAAAGACCAGACTGAACCATAGGCAAAGGGGCTGCTTCTACAGATGGCAGAACAGGAGCCAGGCCTTGTGTTTCACATTATGACAAATAATCCAGGACCAGTGGTAAGTGTGACTTCACCAAGTTGGTGCTCGTGCAATTATCATTGCGAAATGGGCAATGATTTTGAGCAACTGTGCTGCAACATGCAGACTGACAAAATCAATAAGCCGTCAGACATATACATTTATATAATATATATGAGGCGGGGGTGTTGGGTGTTCCACCTCCCACCAATCCCATCTATTTGTAAGGCCAACTTCTAACCAATGTTTAGGACCAACCTCCCATTTCCTGCAAACCCCCTCATATGTATGTAAGTAAGTAAGTATTATGTACCATACACAACATAATTTTGAAATTACATATTTGTTATGGGAAGCTGGGAACAGGTAACCAAACTGAATTTGTTTTGGTATTACAAAAATATATACCTGTTAAATGACATTGTGACCTGCTGTCACCACAAGGGTAACATTTGTGTTTCCAGAATCGAGTGCAATGTCTGTTGCAACAGTGGGGGCAATGCTTTTCTGATCGGCAGGCTTGAAAGCCACACTTCCAGGCTTTGGATACTTTGTCATCTGTGCAGGCACAGATGAGTGTCTCTTGCAGGCTGACAATGTAATTGTAATGTTTTGGTTAGCACTCTGGGAAATTGTCCATTTTCCGTATCTTGTTGAATCTGTTGCAGTACCTGTAAATTAATAAACAAACTTGATGACAGGTGTTGTAAGACCCTGAACTGCTTTTGTTAGGCACGACAGCATGGTGGGGCATGATAGCATACCGGTTAGAAGGCCGGACTCTCAATCGAGAGAACCCGGTTTCAAATCCCACTGCGGTTGCTTCGAACCTTTGGCAAGTTTGATCACCCCACGTTGCCACAGTTCACTCAGCTGTATAAATGAGTACCTGGCAATACAGACAGTGGTGGATATGTGAACGAATAGCCTTCGCGCAGCAATTGCAGCATGGCTGAATACTTCCCAAAGAAGTTGAGATGGCCTTGGAATGAACAGGTCTGCCAGGGGGTGAAGTGTAAAGCGCTTTGAGCAGTCCTATGGACCGGATACCGCGCTATATAAGAACGTACCTTTACTTTACTTTGCAAGGAACTGATTTTTAATTCCACACGCTGGCACTGTATACACAGTTTCAATGTAAATAGCTAAAATATTGAACATGAATATGAAGTTAGTGAAAATACTGGATATGAATGCATATAAAGAACATAATGTAAACATAATGTTTTTATTATGCATTGTCTTAATGGTTGCGTATTGCTACACAATAAACCTCGCATTTCAAATATGTTTCATGTGTAAACAGTGTTTCTTTCTGTAGCGTAAACTGCCATCTCAAACATAATTTGTTTAATCACAAAGCTTTTTAACATTTACTATTCTTCTTTATTGACCACTAAATAAGTAAAAACAAAAAGTGTTATCTGTCCTGTGATGGAATGTCACTATGTCAAAGAATACGCTATTATTGTGTCTAATAAAAATATATACAAGCTATACTTACACAGTACTCTTAGCGGTTTGTCTTCAGGGACAAACTTTCATGCTGCTGGTAGTCGATTGCTGCCACAAAGTTTCATGCCTGGTATACTGTGAAGCTGCAATAATTAATTTTTAGTTGTTATGTTTCATAAGCATGATCCAGAGGCCGATCCCATCATACTGTACACTCTACAGGCTTCCATAAATGTTTACAACTGTTAATATAAGTGGAAATAGGCAGTCAATGAAATTGCAATAATTTTAACAAATTGCACAAATAATGGTGATATCAAGTTATTAAAATGACTCATTGTTAAGAAGATATACATCTTCTACAAATGCTTCTGATACACTGATATTCTATGATTGTGGTACAAACAATGATTGTGGTACAAACAGGAGAGATGATACTGTACTCAGGTCATGAAGAGGAAGATGCCCATCATAAAAAAGGAGTAGCACTCACAGGATTGAAAAAAAATCTGATTTTTTTTAATTTTAATTTTTTTATTTATTTTTATAAAATCTGGTATATAGACATTTATATAGATGTTTTTTATAAACACTTTCAAATGTGTTCTATTCAAATTGATTTGGGTACTTGTCTTAACAGAGGGTAGATGATTTTTGCTTATATAAAGACATTAGGCAATGTCCACAAGGCCTCACCCCCTGTAGTTGCATAATCTGTCTTGGAAAGGAAAACATGCTGTGTGTCTGTGGCTGTAGCAGTGATAATTATTGTTTGCTGAGAGGGTGGATTAGCACCTGTCCAGGGCTCTGTGTACAGTAAGGGTCTCCATGCAGACTGCATACTGGTACAGTATTAACCAATTGTAACCCAGACTGTCTCGCATGAGTCAACATACAGAATTGGTAACAACTAGCACAAGCTCTAAGTGGACTTTAACTCAGGGCTTCTGACTTGAAGACAACTTTATATGGCTTCACTGCATTCAGATAGGGAATAGTTCAAACATACACAATGTCATAAAATATTTGACTATCAGGCTATCAGGTGACAATACAACTACACAAGTGTGCATACTTTGTGCTTTTGTATTAAAAAACATACAAAACTTTGTTGAGCTCGATGCTTGTAAACAAGTATTTGTGTTAAATTCATATAAATCAGCGATTAAAAAAATTGGAAGTAAAAAAAAAAAAAATCATAAATCAATTATTTTGTTAACTGATTTAAATCAAATGATTTAAATCAAACAACCCTGGGCACTCGTGTTCACACAAGAGCCACAGAGCGCCCTCACCAGCTGAGAAGCAGTAGGACCAAGAGGCACAGATTGCCCTCATCACCTGGGAAGCAGTAGGACTAAGAGGCACAGAGCCCCCTCATCAGCTGGGAAGCAGTAGGACCAAGAGGCACAGAGCCCCCTCATCACCTGGGAAGCAGTAGGACCAAGAGGCACAGAGCTCCCTCATCATCTGGGAAGCAGTAGGACCAAGAGGCACAGAGCCCCCTCATCACCTGGGAAGCAGTAGGACCAAGAGGCACAGAGCCCCCTCATCACCTGGGAAGCAGTAGGACCAAGAGGCACGGAGCCCCCTCATCACATGGGAAGCAGTAGGACCAAGAGGCACAGAGTGCCCTCATCAGCTGGAAGCAGTAGGATCAAGAGGCACAGAGCCCCCTCATCACCTGGGAAGCAGTAGGACCAAGAGGCACAGAGCCCCCTCATCAGCTGGGAAGCAGTAGGACCAAGAGGCACAGACCTCCCTCATCAGCTGGGAAGCAGTAGGACCAAGAGGCACAGAGCCCCCTCATCAGCTGGGAAGCAGTAGGACCAAGAGGCACATAGTGTCCTCATCAGCTGGGAAGCAGTAGGACCAAGAGGCACAGAGCCCCCTCATCAGCTGGGAAGCAGCAGGACCATGTGGCACAGAGCCCCCTCATCAGCTAGGAAGCAATAAGACCAAGAGGCAAAGAGCCCCCTCATCAGCTGGGAAGCAGTAGGACCAAGAGGCACACAGCGCCCTCATCAGCTGGGAAGCAGTAGGACCAAGTGGCACAGAGCGCTTTCATCAGCTGGGAAGCAGTAGGACCAAGTGGCACAGAGTGGCCTCATCAGCTGGGAAGCAGTAGGACCAAGTGGCACAGAGCGCTCTCATCAGCTGGGAAGCAGTAGGACCAAGTGGCACAGAGCGCCCTCATCAGCTGGGAAGCAGTAGGACCAAGTGGCATACAGCGCCCTCATCAGCTGGGAAGCAATAGGACCAAGAGGCACAGAGCGCCTCAACAGCTGGGAAGCAGTAGGACCAAGTGGCACAGAGCGCCCTCATCAGCTGGGAAGTAGTAGGACCAAGAGGCACAGAGCACCCTCATCAGCTGGGAAGCAGTAGGACCAAGAGGCACAGAGCGCCCTCATCAGCTGGGAAGCAGTAGGACCAAGAGGCACAGAGCGCCCTCATCAGCTGGGAAGCAGTAGGACCAAGAGGCACAGAGCGCCCTCATCAGCTGGGAAGCAGTAGGACTAAGGATCAGCTATGCCTCATTCAAAACAAAGAAGAAACAATCAAGCTAAACATCATACAGTGCTACGTACCAACAAATGAAAAGAATGAAGAAACAAAGGAGATATTTTACAGCAGACTGCAGACAGTGCTTGACAAAATGAAGGCGAAGGACATGACAATACTCATGGGAGACTTCAATGCGAAAATAGGAGCAAATAACACAGGATATGAAGAAGTCATTGGGCAGACAAGGACTCGGCACGATGAACGAGAATGGCGAGACGTTTGCAGACCTTTGCGCATTCAACAGATTGATAATCGGAGGTAGTGTATTTCCACACAGAAGAATACACAAAGCAACCTGGATATCACCAGTCCATAGAACCGAGAACCAGATTGACCACATCTGTATAGGACAGAAATTCAGGAGATCGATGCAGGACATACAGGGAGTACAAAGAGAAGCAGACACAGCCTCAGACCACCATCGGTTGCTGGCTAGAATGAAGCTGAAGAAGAGAGAGAGATAAAGAGGAGCACCAGAACAAGATACAACGTGGATGTCCTAAAGGACTGAGAGTTAACAGAGACATTCTGACTCACAATCAGCAACAGATATGAAGCCCTACAAGACCTTCTCGAGGAAGAAAACATGGACATCGACACCCAGTGGCAACATATCAAGGAGACATGGACCAGCACATGCAAGGAAATCCTGGGAAAAAAGTGCCAAAATAAGGAGTGGAGCTCTGCTGACACTATCAGCAAAATGCAAGTGAGGAAGGAAAAGAAAGGTGTAATTAACAACAGTCGAACTAGAGCAGCTAAAGAAGCAGCCCAGAAACAGCATACAGAGACAAACAGGGCAGTCCAGAAAAGCATAAAAACAGACAAAGAAAACTTCATAGACAGCCTTGCCAAGGAAGCAGAGGATGCCGCAGCCCAAGGAAACATGAAACAACTGTACGACACAACAAGAAAGTTAGCGGGAAAGTACAAGCAGGTAGACGGGCCTATCGAAGACAAGAAAGGTAACGTACTCACCAGTGATGAAGATCAGTTGAAGAGATGGAGGGAACATTTCGAAGAACTGCTTAACCAATCAGAACCAGAAAACCCACCAGACATCCTACCAGCAGATGAAGTACTCCAGGTCACCTGCGAAAGACCAAGCAAGGCAGAGATAGATAAAGCCATTCATCACATGAAGAGAGGGAAAGCTTCCGGCCCAAACGAAATTCCCACCGAGGCATACAAGGCAGACATGGAAACCTCCACAAAGATGCTGCATGATATAATTGGGAAAATATGGGACAAAGAAGAAATACCGACTGAATGGAAAGAATTTTACCTTGTGTATGACTAATTTAAGAGTAATACTTGATTGGCCCCCGTGGATCTTTTTTTTATAAAGTTAAATCATTTTAGTAATTTTTTTTGGGTAACCATAGCTTGTCGTGTGTAAATTTGTCCCATATAATACTCAAACTTCTCTCCTGTACATGTTCCTTGCACATGTTGAATGTTATGTTATGTTTATTATTTTCTCTATTTTTGTACTTCTTTAGCTCAGCTTTCACGAAGCAACCTAATTAATAAGCCTAATTAATATGCGCAATTTTACAGCTATTTAGAGTGTAATTGTAAAAATAGTGTCTCTCTGTTTCATCTCATCAAACCACAGCTGCTGATGTTTCTCCGTTTGTTATTGTTATTTATATTTTTCACACAATGCATCTTTTCCAGTCTTTATTGCAGCACATTCTTGACATACCTTAAGAATCCAAATCTTAATTTAAATATAATTCACTTAAATGTTAATACATTACATTCACAAATTAAGCATCATATATTGCTAGATGAATTTAGTATTTATTTGAAACTATATTACATAGATACAATGAATAATACATTAGATGACAGATTTAAATGAAATATTCTTACAGTACCAGGGAGGTCTTCAAAACAATTGCTTAAATCACATTTTACACTTAAATAATGGTGAAACTGATGACAGCAATGCTTTACAAGTAATTCCAAATTCTTCATATTATGATATTGAAAATTTCAATTCCTTGGTAAACAATAGCGTTAATCGCTTTGGTATATTTAGTACTAATATTCAGTCCATCAATGCTAAATTTCAAGAGCTGGAGGCTGTTGTTGAAGAACTGCACTCACTTAAATTTAATGTTAGCATTAATTATATCCAGGAAAGCTGGATAAGGGAACAGGATGACATATCTCAGATCCAACTAGAAGATTACAATTGCATTGCTCTGGGGAAATCTAGTAGTGCCAAAAGAGGATTAATCATGTACATTCATACCAAATATGACTATAAATTAATAAAAGTTAATCAATATGAAAATTGGGAAAGACAGTTAATTGAAATTACAGGAGGTGGTCTAACAAATGGCAGAGGTCCTGAATAAGTATTTCAGCTCAGTTTTTACCACAGAAGATATCAGCTCACTTCCAGTTCCATTAACTAAATTTGAGGGCAATAAGTCAGAACATTTAGGGCAGTTATTTGTAACTCCTGAAATGATAGCAAACAAAATTAAGAAGATGAAAGATAATAAATCACCTGCTTAAGGAAATTGTTGAGCAAATTAGTACACCACTTGCAAAATTGTTTAACTTGTCACTAGAAGAAGGAATAGTTCCTTCATAATGGAAAGAAGCAAACATTATGCCACTATTTAAGAAGGGATCGAGGAACAAGCCAGAAAATTACAGACCAGTGAGTTTAACATCAGTTGTATGTATATTACTCGAAACATTAATTAGAGACCACATGGTGGAATTCCTTGTACAATATAATTTAATAAATACATCTCAACATGGGTTCCTAAAAGCAATGTCATGTCTAACCAATCTCTTATGTTTTTTGGAAGAAATTACAAAGTGGGTAGATGACGGGTCACCAGTGGATGTTGTATATTTAGATTTTCAGAAAGCTTTCGATAAAGTGCCACATCAAAGATTGTTACTTAAACTAAAAGCCCATGGTATAGGTAATGATGTAATCAACTGGATAGAAAAGTGGCTTACACACAGAAAACAGAGAGTAATAGTAGATTGTGAGATTTCAAATTGGAAATCAGTTTTGAATGGGGTACCACAGGGATCAGTATTAGGCCCTATACTGTTTTTTTTAATATATATAAAAATAATTTAGAAGATGACATATCTAGCAAAGTACTCAAATTTGCAGATGATACAAAAGTATTCAGAAAGGTTACAAATGATACAGATAAACAAAGTTTACAGGATGATCTAGATAAATTAGTTAAATGGTCAGAAAAATGGCAAATGTTATTCAATTTTGGGAAGTGTAAATGTATACACATAGGACATGGAAACGTGGACGAAAAATATAAAATGGGGGATGCTGTACTAGGTAGAACCACACAAGAAAAGGACTTAGGAGTAACATTTAGTGCTGACATGAAAGTTTCAGAGCAATGTGGGATTGCTGCTTCAATAGGAAATCAAATTCTAGGGCTAATTACGAAAACTATCATGTACAAAGAGAAACAGTTAATTGTACTCATGTACAAAGCAATAGCTAGACCACATTTGGAATATTGTATTCAAGCATGGAAGCCATATCGTAAAAAGGACAGACAAGCTAGAAAGAATACAACGAAGAGCAACTAAAATTTTTCCAGAATTGAGAGACCTTAGTTACGAAAGTCGCTTATTACAATGCAGTGTGACAACCCTAGAGACCAGGAGACTAAGAGGAGACCAAATAGAAGTGTTTAAAATAGTGAACGGTTATGAGGATGTTGACAGGAATATGTTCTTCAAACTTAAGAAGGCAGTAGAACCTGAGGACACAAAGCAGCATTAGTTAAGGAGCAGTGTAGGTTGGACATGAGAAAGTACTCTTTTTCACAGAGGGTGATAAATGAATGGAACAATCTGCCATATGATTGTGTTAATGCTAGTAGTGTGAATGTTTAAAAATAGAATCGACAGATATTTGATAACGGCAGGCTACACATAGATGAGAAAATTGTTCGACTCTCTATAAGCCAATGGCTTCCTTATCCACTTGCCATCTGGAATTTGTTGTTTTGTTTTGAGATGGCAATCTTGTTAAAATCTTGTTAAAACAAAGCCTGTGATAATGGGCAACATTTACAGACCACCAAGGGATCTTAATGTCAACTATAAGCAATTCATAGATGAATTTTCATTATTATTATTATTAACATTTGATCAAAACAACTCAGAAGTTATTATTGCTGGAGATTTTAATATAAACTTGCTTAAAATTAACCAAAAAGAAATATTTAGTGAGTTTTTTACTTCCTAACTGAGCATAGCTTCTTTCCAAAAATAACACTGCCAACAAGATTTTCAAACTTAAATGGAACCTTAATAGATAATTTCTTCTGTAAGTTATTTCAAGTTACCTTAAATTCAACATCAGGAATTTTAATCAAACAATTTTCAGACCATCAACCATACTTCATATTTATCTACACTACACCACTTAACAAATGCCCTCCAAAATGTGTAAAAATACATTTACAAAATGAAAAAACTATGTGTAATTTTGCAAATGAGATTACCAAATCAAAAATTATAAATAAATTTGACAAAAATCTTTTCTCAGACCCAAATTCTAATTATAACATTCTTATTGAAGAAATGGACATGGCTAAAGTTAAACATATGCCATATAAAATAGTTACATTCAATAAACACAAAATAAATCAGCATGGATAACCAAAGGTATACTTAGGTCAATTAAATATAGATATAACTTATATAAACATGAAAATGACAAATCCCAATGCAACAGGGTATTTTGCACAAAAGATTAACCTAAGAACATACAACTGTATTTTAAGAAGAAGTATTAGAGCAGCTAAGCTGATGTATTATGAAATACTTTTTAACAAATATAGTAACGACACAAGGAAAACTTGGAAAACATTAAATTATATCTTATCTAGAGCCAGTAAAACGAAAACACTACAAACAACTTTCAGAGGTGACTTTAAAATAACTAATAATGTGGAAATTGCAAATCAATTCAATTCATTTTTCACTAACATAGGACCATGTGTTGCTAGAAAAATACAAAATATAAGCAGTAAAAGTAGTTCTTATTTGAAAAGGCATCTTGTAAACCCTTTTAAATTTCATGAAATTAATGAAGAGACCATAATAAAAATAATCGATACATTTCCTGCAAAAACCAGCTTTGGTCATGATGGCATTTCTTTGAAACAATTAAAATACATAAAATGAATTATAATTGAACCCCTAACATTTATTTAAGAAAAATTTTAAAGACTGGAATTTTCCCAGATAAACTAAAAATTGCAAAAGTTATTCCAATTATTTCAAATGATGATGACACACTATTTAGTAACTATAGACCTATATCATTATTACCAGTAATTTCCAAAGTTATCGAAAAAGTAATGCACAATCAAATGTATTCATTCTTTACTGAACATAGACTTTTTTATGCAAACCAGTATGGCTTCAAAACTGGTCATTCAATAGAATATGCAGTTTTGGAAGTACTAGATAGAACAATAGTGACGCTGGATTCTAATAAAACACCAATAAATATATTTCTAGATTTATCTAAAGCTTTTGATACTTTAGATCACAACAGTTTATTAAGCAAATTAAAACACTATGGAATAAATGGCACAGGTCTGAACTTAATGGAAAGCTATTTGAGTAATAGAAACTAATATGTAGTGTTTAATGACACAATATCATACATGTTGCCTATTACAACAGGTGTGCCACAAGGTTCCATACTAGATCCACTTCTCTTCATAATATACATAAATGATTTGCCAGAAGCAAGCCAAATATTTAAATGTATTATGTATGCAGATGATACAATTTTTTTAGTACAATACAATCTTTTAACACTTGTGATAAAAATGTGGAACATCAAATAAACACTGAATTGAACAAGGTATGTGAATGGCTTAAAACAAATAAATTGTCTTTTAATATTAAAAAGTCAAAATACATTTTGTTCCAAGTGACAAATAAGAAAACCACATCTTTTTCGCTCACGATAGATGATATAGGCATTGAAAGAGTTCAGATTTTTAATCTTCTTGGCTTGACCATACATGAAAATCTAAGTTGGAACAACCACATTGAAACAATCTCAATATAATTATGTTATGGGTATTCTAAATAAACTGAAATGCTTCTTACCCACTCATATAATTTTATATAATTCATTAATGCTGCCACATTATAGCATAATGGCTTGGGGCTTTAAATGTGATAGAATAAACAAACTTCAAAAAAAGGTTATCAGAATAATATGTTTAAGTAAATATAATGCACACAGAACCTCTTTTCAAAAAGCTTAAAGCACTTAAGGTAAATGACATCCTTCAATTACAGGAATTGAAATTTTATTATAAATTTGTCCGAGTAAAATTACCAGTTTATTTGCAAAATTTACCATTTTATCCCAACCGGTCCATCATGACTTTAATACCCGTACGTTTGATGATATTCATATAAATAGAATAAAGCATGAATTTGCCAAAAGATGTATTAGGTATGACATACCATTAATTGTAAATAATACTAATAAAAAATAAAATTGTTACACATAGTTTACGTAGGTTTTCCTGTTATGTTAAGAAACACTTTTTACAAAATTACCAAAATCTCTCAGTACCAAACTGCTATATATGTCAACAATCTCATTAGTTGCACCTCCCTGGTCTGTTACTCTGTTATTTTATATAAATGTAACTCTGCATAAACATTTATTATAAGCACTAAACTTAATTTTTTTTTTAAGTCTGCTTGGAAAATAATTAGAAATTCTGTCTGCCGGTTTTTTCAAAATTCTTCCTAAAATATTATTTTTGATTGAGAATAAATGCATTTGTGTTTTTTCTTTAATGGAAAATGTTTAAAGGTACTAATTTATTAAGTTTATTTCATTAGGGTGGCTTCTACGATAGCGATCAATATTGGTCTTTGTAGTAGTCTCCCTGACCCATTAAAATATGCTTAGTTCTAAAACCACAATTAGCCGAAGGTAATACTCGTGTTAATGCAGGTTTTTGTATTTTGTTTGGTTGTCTGTTTGCTTTTCAATTACAGTAAACAAATTAATGTAATTTTGTTTCTTTAAGATAAATGAACCTAAACTTGGATTTTGTTTATAAAGGATCGTCTTGTTATTGCTAACTGTGAAAATATTATGTTTGTATTACTTTGGGTTCAATAAACTTTTTCCGATTTCGATTGTCAAGATCCCAAAGAAAGGAGATCTGCAGGAATGTAAGAACTACATAGGGATAATGCTTCTGTCAGTGCCCGGAAAGGTCCTCAACAAAGTCATCTTGGACAGACTGAAAACAGTAGTGGACGCCAGACACAGAAACCACCAGGTACGCTTCCGTAAAGAGAGATCATGCACCGACCAAATAGCTACGCTTCGAATCATAGTTGAACAATCCATAGAATGGGATTCATCCTTGTGCATCAACTTTGTAGACTATGAGAAGGCATTTGATAGCCTCGACAGAGAGACACTATGGAAGCTTTTATGACACTATGGGATACCAGAGAAAATGAATTCTTTGATACAAAGTACCTACGAAGGCATGACCTGTAAGGTCATTCATGCAGGACAAACGACAGACTCATTTATGGTGAAGACAGGAGTAAAGCAGTGATGCCTTCTGTCACTTTCCTCTTCCTGCTAACCATAGACTGGATAATGATGAGGACCACAGAAAACAGGGAAAATGGTATACAGTGGACGCCTTGGAGCCAGTTGGAGGACATGGATTTTACAGATAACCTTGCTCTCCTGTCCGACCTTCTAAACACAGTGTCAACACAGATAGGACTCAACATCAACAGAAGCAAAACAAGGATCATGAAACCCAACACGAAGAACATCAACCCAGTTACACTTGGAGGGGAACCACTGGAAGAAACCGACTCCTTCACGTACCTGGGCAGCTTAATCTACAAGAGTGGAGGCACAGAAGAAGAAGACATCAAATCACGGATACAAAAAGCTAGAGTGGCATTCCTCATATTGAGAAAAATTTGGAAGCCAAAACAAATCAAGCTTAACACCAAACTGAGGCTATTTAACTCAAATGTCAAGTCAGTGTTATTCTACTGCTCGGAGACATGGCGAATTACACAGAAAACACTAAAAAGAATACAGACCTTCATCAACAAATGCCTGCACAGATCTTACACCTAAAATGGCCAGTCAAAGTATCCAACAGTACGCTGTGGGAAAGAGACCAAGCAGCTGCCAATAGAAAACGAAATAAAGAAGAGAAAATTGAGGTGGATAGGACACACACTGAGAAAACAGCAGCAAATATCACACGACAATCGCTTGCTTCGAACCTCCAAGGAAAGAGAAAAAGAGGAAGGCAAAGAAACATCTGACAGAGACAAGAAAGAAATGGAGAAAATGGCCACAAACAGACAAGAATGGAGGACCATGGTCGACGGCCTATGCTCCCAGCGAGCAAACAGGCGATTATGAATGTATAACTATTCAGTTACACGTATGATTATTGTGGTATGGTGTATTTAAACCATGCTGAAAAACAGACGTTGAAGAAGTGGAATGATGAAATTCTGTAGAGATGCTAATTGCAGTGGTAGCCACACCCAAATACACGTGCACTTGGTTGAATATACAGTAATGCAGAATTTTATGTCCCACATGTTTATATTGCAATATATCCATTAACTGAATGCAAACTAATTTTGTTTCAATAATAGATCAACGGACAAATCAAATGTATGATATATATATAGAATGTTGTTGACGGACACGTCTTGTTGATAACATTCATTGCAACAACACAATCTAAAACACAAACATTGTAAAAAAACCAGAATATTGTTTCGACAATTTGTGATATAACGTACCTCCAACTCTGTTGACGAACCATCTATTTCCACGGAAGCCATGTTGTTTATCGGTGACAGGCGCCGACATAACACGAGCTCCGCCTCTTCGGGTCGCGACCTTCTCGTAACTAGCCGAGAGCTGTTCGGGAAGTCATAGATATATAGTACTACTAATTATTACTATGTCTATGGGGAAGTGCACTGACCAGCGACGTCGAGTGTTGTATTCCTCGAAACGTTGATTTCAAAATTGCGTCTTCTTCATTTAGACACATGTGGCCGGTCGGTATATGTTAGAATATATATATATATATATATGTATACACACACACACACACACACACACACACACACACACACACACACACACACACACACACACACACACACACACACACACACACACACACACTCTCTCTCTCACCCGTGGTTTGTATCTGCTTATATGAACGAACCAATGCCTAAAAATAAAAGATATACGTATATATATATATATATGTATATATACATGTTTTATTTTCACGCATTGGTTCACAAGTCCCTCACCTGTGGTGTTTATCTGCTTATATGAACAAACCAATGCCTAAAAATAAAAGATATACGTATACATATATATAGTAATCATCGATTAGTTAGTTAGATATATATATATGTATATATATAACTAGCTAATGTAGTTGGTATATATATATATATATATAGTAATCATCGATTACTTAGTTAGATATATATATATATATATATGTATATATATATATAACTAAGTAATCGATGATTACTATATATATATATATATATATACAAACTACATTAGCTAGTTATATATATATATATATAAACTAATCATCGATTAGTAGTATATATATATATATATATATACACACACTCTCTCTCACCCGTGGTTTTTATCTGCTTATATGAAAGAACCAATGCCTAAAAATAAAAGATATACGTATATATATATAGTAATCATCGATTACTTAGTTAGATATATATATATATATCTAAGTAATCGATGATTACTATATATATATGTGTATATATATATACAAACTACATTAGCTAGTTATATATATTTAAACTAATCATCGATTAGTAGTATATATATATATACACACACACACACACACACAAACACTCTCTCTCACCCGTGGTTTTTATCTGCTTATATGAAAGAACCAATGCCTAAAAATAAAAGATATATATATATATATGTATATACGTATATATACGCATTGGTTCACAAGTCCCTCACCCGTGGTTTTGATCTGCTTATATAAACAAACCAATGCCTGAAAATAAAAGATATATGTATATATATATAGTAATCATCAATTAGTTAGATATATGTATATATATATATATCTATACGATATATACGAGGTGACTTAATTCATGCCACGCCATAGGCAACGTTTGGGAACGACCAGGTCGAAGCCTACGGTGGCTCATATATATGGCTCATATATATCATTATATATATATAACATATATAATATATAACATATATAATATATATATATATATATATATAGTATATAACACTATGCGTACTGTTTAGACACATGTCCATTGTTATATTATTTTGTTTTGTTTGCGGAGCATCATCTAGCAAATGATACAGACAAACAAAATTACACAAATACTCAAAACATAATGCTTTTTGTGATCACCTATACACTATTTACGACCTCTGTAACGCATACACCTTCATCATATATTGGATTAACATTTAACAAATATGCATATACTTGTCATTCATACCTCTTAAAGAGCTAATTAATGACAGAACACTTTGATCGCGTTTTTCTTTCACGCTTGGGTGGCGTTGAAAACAACAATTTAATTAACACAGTAGATCTTGATAACAATGAATTGCAAATTATAAAACATTCTTCTTATTACGACATAGACCACTTTAAGATGCTAGTGGCCGAAAAAAGTAAACACTTTTCAGTACTTAGTTTAAATATTCAATCTGTAAATGCTAAAGTTTATGAATTATCAGCATTCGTTAGTTCACTACAGGACATACATTATAAATTTAACATGATTTGCCTACAAGAATGCTGGATATCCAACCTGACCGATTTATGAAATATACAATTACTTGGGTATGACTGCATTGCACAAGGAAACAGCAGTAGTAAGAATGGAGGCTTAATGATATATGTAGATAACAGATTCCAATATGAAGTACAATTAAATATAAACACGTACGAATACTGGGAGGGCCTGATAATTAAGGTAACAGGGGTGGATTATCAAACGCAATTACTATTGCTAACATATACAGACCACCGAGTATGGTAAGAGAACATATTAGGCATTTTATTAATGGATTCACTACAGTAATCGTATCCATAGAAAAATAAAACATAACTATTAACTTAACCGGAGACTACAATCTTAATCTCCTTAAGATAAAAGAAATTGCAATATGCAGCGAATTTTTTTTTCTTTTGACATCCCATAGTCTATTTCCACAAATCACACTTCCAACAAGATTATCCCGCTCCAATGGTTCCCTGACTGATAATATATTCTGTAAATTTCAGAGTTCAACATCCACAGCTACATCTGGTATATTAATAAACAAATTATCAGATCACCTCCCTTGCTTTATTCCCTTAGAAATTTCATTATTCAATCCACCAAATCCTAAATGGATTAAAATAAACACACAAAACAAGAAAGCTATTCAAAATATAATAAATTATATTAGTGCATCTCATTTGTACAACAAACTAGACAAAAGTTTGACTACAGACCCTAATTTAAGTTACAATATTATACATGAAGTAATTGAAAATGCCAAGAATAATCATACGTTGAGCAAATTAGTGAAATTTTTAAAATATAAACATAAAAAATCCAAATGGATCACTATGGATCTACTAAAGTCCATAACATTTCGAGATAAGTTATATAAGAGAATGAAGCTAACAAATCCTAACTCACGGGAATACGAAATAATGTGTATAAACTTAAAGCATATAATACTATACTAAAGAGAAGCATACTCAGGAGATAAAAATGTCAAGCACTACCTTAAAGAAAATTTAAACTGTAAAGTCACACTTAATAACGTTGACGAACTAATTGTACAAAAACAATAGACAATCTTTCGTCTAAAAATGATACAGGAATTGACGGCATTTCAACTAATTTGCTAAAACAAATTGCACCAAAAATAATAAAATCTTTAACGCTATTTATAAATCAAGTTTTTAGCACAGGGATATTCTCCGAAAAAATAAAGGTGGCCAAAGTCATTCCACTGTTTAAAAAGGGCGACCCGACAATAATTAACAACTACAGACCAATTTCCCTT